>OX638230.1:16149847-16749847 GCA_951805285.1 Thymelicus acteon | reverse complement strand
ACTGACTCATACATCAGTCAGAAACCCACGGCCAAACTCAACGGAGAGGATAAATAAAGAGCTAGGAAGATTGTTTAGGACATATTGCCATAAATCACACCGATCTTGGGTAGATCTACTACCGGACATAGTAGATTGTTACAATCAATTAGTACATACCACGACAGGGTACTCACCTAATGAGATAGTATGGGGGAAAAGGACCTTGCTGTCAACTGATTACGACAGGGACGTGGCCGATGTGACCTATGTATCGCGAGAGACACTAGAACAGATTCGCCACAGGGCACGACTGAATATAGCTAAAGCATCGAAGAGTAGGGAACGTTATTATAACAAAAATCACAAGTTAACAGAATTCGAGGTAGGCGATTTAGTAAAACTCAAAACTTTCACGATTTCGGACGCGGACAAGAAACTAACGAAGAAGTTTATGAGGTTGTATGAGGGACCTTACATAATAGGAGCAGTTCCATATAACAATGTATATACTTTGGTTGACGTCCGTACAAATGAAGTAAAGGGAAATTATAACGCGATTCACCTGTTCCGTTACTATAAAGACGTATGAATCAGTGGTATTGTTGTGAATAGAGTTTGTCAGGGATTTGCCCAAACATAGGAGTACTTTCAGATAAAAGACCAGTTATAACGTCGGGAATCGAGAAACTGAGGCGTGGGTAGGCTAAGACTAGCGTGAGTCCGTGTGTATATAAAATAGATATTTTAAAATTTCTTGTAGTAACCGTGGAAAAGGGGGAGATTAAGAATTTTAAAATTCTATTTGGGGGAGTGTGTGGTGGTATGCAACGCATTACATTCAAAACACAAACTTTCTCTAAAATAAAATGAATTCGTAAACATTAAAACTTTTCGACATTCCTTTCTCACGCTTAGAAACAATAGAGATATCCTTAAAGTACGTCGCCTACGCTAATAACACTTTAGCGTTGGAACCATAAAACATTTTGGCTATTGAAACATTTGAAGCGGATGCAATAAATTGTACTCGTTTTACAGATAAACTGCGTGTTCTATAGACGGGTGTCATGTGACGTGAAATTTTCGTCAACTTTCAAATTAATGGCTGTTTGAGACAAAGAGAACAGATACACTTGAACGCTCAGGGCATAATTTAGTTGGACCCCTGCTACGGTTAATGGGCATGTAGTAAAAAATTATAGAGCGTACGAGGGAACGAAATGGGTTCCGGGAATGAATCGCTAAGGGCGTGCAATTCTGGCACAATCCAAACCGTTAGCCAATGGCTATCGAGGATCGAGATACTGTGCTTTTTTTCTTGGTTACAGTGGGGAGATGGCGTCGTGACGCGGGATATAACCCGGGAACATGCGGGAAGCGGGGCATTCAAAAATCAGCGCGACCAAAGGCAGTGGACTACTACTACCTCCAGTGTTAAGATCATTGTATATCTAAGATTAATTGTAATTTTAGTGTTTTCCTGAAATTGTATTAAGTTAGTAGTGAATAAGTGTTAGACTAATTTAAAGTCAGTGCAAGTAAGGGGCTTCTTCGCTTCGGACTTTGGTAAAGTACCTAGAAATTTATATTATTACATAAACTAAGATAAGCCCCACAATTGTACCTTAACAATTAATTGACCCCGCGTAACGGGAGATAGATTCGAGGATGTATCCAGAAGATTGGTTAACATCCGTGAGAGTGCGACAGCCGTGGTCCATTTTGGACAGAGTGATACTGGGACTATTCCTATTAATGATATTGTACCTGGTTTTAATTATGCTATACGAGTTTTATCTGAAGCACCGTAACCGAAGGCGTAACCGTTTAACAGACGGAGACCTTCGACTTAGTTAATATGCACGACACTTGTGGGATTTATCAATGTACATTGTTTGGCTATTCCTCTAACTTTCATTATGGAATGTATTTGTTAACCTAGTGTGTTGTCTCTCTATTTGTGAGTAGGGGTTTATAGAAGTAGATAAAACGTAAATAGTACTGTAAATAGTTATACTTATCATGTAATTAGATTATAACTGCCACAAGGGTTTTTGGTACGGGCTTGCACATTTTCCCTTGGAATTAGTATGGCTAGCAATGGGAGCCCGGTTTCTAATAGAATTTGCCTGTAACTATTAGAAATCTAAATTTATCTTTTGCTTGAATATAAAAATTTGGTCAAGATAATAAAATGAATTTGACCTGAAAATATACCATCTTTCATTATCCGTCCTAATCTCACTTTCAGAAGTTACAAACTTAGGAGGCTACATTATGACCTTAGACACATTTATTAGAAGTTCAAATTTTAATTGAAATATTTACTTGTAATTCACATAACGCATGGAAATGCTACACTCAATATTAGATTCATATACATATAACAAATTGTACATTCTCTAACTGATTTGTTTACACTAGAAAGTAATCAACATTGACACATTCTTACAATTACACTAGATTACATTTGTTAGGATTCGAGATCAAACTGAATAATCATATATAAATTACCTAAAGGATCAAACCCTTATCTAGAACTACACGTGTATTGAACGCCTGAACACAAAGAGGCCAACTACAATGACACTTTATGACCAGTGGACCCTAAACGAGGTTCTTGTATAGAGGCAATGGGACTCAAGTCTCGCCTTAGTAAAGCAGGTAGTTACATTTTATACAGGGTTATGTTTCCTACTTAACTACGACAAAGAGGGATGCAGTCGACTTCGGGCAGCGACTCGCCATTACAGGGAGGAAACATCATGATTATTTGGGAAGTAATTAACAAGTGTCCTGTTAAGTTTATATATTCTTAGGAACATAGGGAGTTGAGAGACATTCCGATCCAGAGGCATTTAACCAGTTAATATTACTTTGTTGTCACGAAGGTGACCCATCTAAAGCACAGCCCTGCAGGGACTACTGGCGGCAGAAACGGGCACTCCCATCACACAAACCCCCCCCATTGCAAGACCCTCCGCCCTCGATTTGGCCAAATCGAACCATAACGAATTATATAATATATGAATAAATCCATGGTACCCGGAGCAGGCTTATATAGCCACAAAAGACCCAGCTTTCGAGCTAACGGGCAACTTAATTACGCTTCTCAGCGTCCAAGGAGGGTCTATGCTGCTCCATTACCCGTCTAAAGGGGCCCGTTATCGGGTGTAGGAATCTCTTGAGTTGTCGACTGATTCTGGTCAGTTTAGGCGGTTGATTTAGTCCCGCACAAGCTTAACCTCACCACCGTTCTGTTCCGATCAATAGAGTTATGGAAATTACATTTATACTAGATACTCGAAATATGTAACTTAATATTTTACCATGATATAAAGCCCTTATAAGACGAATATAAATTAGTGAATCGGAGAACGGTGAAGGTTTCGTTTCGTTCTCGTGGAGGCTGTGCTCGATCGACAGAACGATCGATCGCTAAATGAACAAATAAAGGCTTGTGCCGAAGCATCTGGATGTCTCTTCCTCCATTGGGTGACACAATTAGAGTTAACTAAGATCAAACAAAGACAAAATTCTCTTGACGTGGACGTCTGAATCAAACTTATAAATGATTAAGTTCACGCAATTAAGCTCAACTAGACGATCACTACACACACGAACCACCACAGTATCCTAAACTGAAGTAGATTTAGTTAGTACCATACCCAAACAACCCAAAATGTGGCCAGTTGCTTAGCAATGTTACTTAGGTACTCCATAGGTACTCCCTACCTAGACATTAAAAATTAACGTAACTAATAAAATTTAATGTATGTTTATTAGATAGGTAGTTAGAGTTTTGTTAATTTTAACGAAATTAATAAATTTGACTTTAACGTGAACATTTTCGAAAGTCGTTAATAAAATAGTCGTGGCATTCTTTGTTTGGATGGGTCTTTAAAACCGTGGCTAGTTACAAATTAAAATAAATAACTACGAATTAAAATCTCTTTCTTAAAATCAACAGCACAGTTTTGACGAGTTCAGAATAATAGCACCTACCTACAATACAATACAATATTTTTTATTGTGTACACTATAAGTACTTAAAATATTACCTATATTTTACCAAAGTTTATGTTGTACATAACGACGTAGGTATCTATCTACCTTGTTGGCAGTTTCCTAAAAAGACGTATGATTTGCTACATCAAAATAGTTTCCATATACAACTGTCGCTAAGTAACAATTGTATCAAACTGTTCACATCGCCCTCAGGGCATTTGTCTATACAATATCCTCCCCTACGCTGGCTACGGTCACACATTCGAGTCCCGAGTGAAGCAGACTGAGACAATTCGATTTGATCGAGTGTAATCTGCGAGGGTGGTAGTTAGGCAGGAGGGTTTCGGAGACGGGATTTTTGTTATTGCAGTTCATGTGTTTGATTGAGAAGGTGATTGTAACAAGCAACAAACAAACATGAAGTGCAATGAAAATGTTGTTTTTGTTTAAATATAAAAATAGAGAATCTGAGAAGCTTGAGATTGCGTTTCGGTGTTCAGCTTTCAATTGGAATTAGCACTACATCATTTAAACGTAATTGTTTACTAATAATGGACGAAACAAGAGCTTAAAGGGCAGATGTTTCTTTCTTAGAATCAACCTTTATTCACCTTTGGGTTAAGGTAATAACATAATTAACCTCAAATGACACCAGCTATATTTAAAACTGATCAGACGTATTACTTCCCCTAGGACCTAAGAGAGAGAATGACTCTCTCGTAAGCATCAGTGGTTATCGGACACTTTTAAATTAATTCAACTGAATTGATTTTCAACAACTAACTTAAAGGACGAGTTAGATATGGAAGTCCAGCTGTAGATGAACCACTGACAACGAGCTAGGAAACGTCAACCAATACACTGGTCAAGTTCTATTTACTACGTTATACGTATAGCATTCAAGTCAGTTTTTGGCAAACGACGGTACACCTACAAGTGGATAGAGCTCTTCCTATTTTATGTAAATAACTGACAAATGAGCTGACCACTCGATGGTAAGTGGCTATCGTCGCCCGGACATCAGTGACACCAAAGGCACCAATGCGTTGCAAGCCAAGAAAGAGAGAAGAAAAAGAATAGATAGAAGTAAGTAAGTTTATGAACCGAAAACTTTTCTGAAGATTTTCAGGTGTTACGCTTTTACACTTACTGAATTTCCCGGGTCCTTTATCATGGCTCGTTTGCTCGTCTGTCGGCTAAATAAAAATATTAGAAGTCATCCACTATTGCACCGGCTACAGACGTGTCATATTAGGTCCGGACCCAAAATAGAGGAAAGCGACCCCTCTCGGCACCCCTGCGGCCCTGCCATAAAACTCGCTGACGCACCGCCGTAGTAATGACAATTTATCGGATCGTCTGCGATTCGTTTCAACGCGCACCCTATATTATTACTTCATCATTAATTTTACAAAATCTGTGTTTGGTGGGGACACGGTTTTGTACGCTTTAGGGACATAACACTTACAAAAACTTTGTTCGTGGCGATAAATGACCAGTCACGTCACTTTTAGCGCCATGAACATCAGTCCAAGTCCAGAGCCACTGCCACCCAAACACGTAAAAAATATTTCAAGGTCACTTTGTAATGAAGATGGTAGCTAGCCAGGTCCGCCTTCCAGAATCTCTCTCGAGATTAAATAGTGTGGCCCTAGGCTTAGTCATTGATCACCAGACAGAGGTACCTAAAGCCCTCACGTCGCCTGTTATTCAGCGGTGCATCAAGAACTGGTCAGCTTGGGCTTAACATGGACTGTGTTACTTACCCCCCCAAACGTTATTAGATGTGGTTGCCAACAATGGTTTTTTTTTATCAAATGTTTGCATTAACGTCTCTACCCACAAGTATCTTCAACTACTAACTGTCGCTTTTCAAAGACATCCTGAAAAACTTTTGTAAATATCATCTTTCGAATTGTTCATAAATGTGGTATAAGATGTAAGACATAAATTATTTTTTGTTAACATTTTAATCATTCAGTTAAGTTTCAAAGTGGCATATTCTGTGTTGCATACGATATTCTATTGAATCTACTTCTGGCTTCAATTCTAAATATTCAGAAACTTTAATATTATTTTTTCTGATTCCGAAATACAATAAGTTAGGGAACCAACTCAAACGAAAATTTAAGTTTGTCCGACTTTGTATTTCACTGCGGGCAAAGTTCCGTACAACGAGACCCGCTGACCCACTCGGAGACCATTCTGGTTCCTTCTCGAACATTCTTCAATGTTACTGCGAAGTTTTAAAGTTACAACTTACAGATATTAAATCTTTTCAGAGTCCCACTTTGAATGAGTGAATGAAGGTAATCTGGATTAGTTGGAATAAGATTTATCTGAGGTTTTCAGCGGCGCGGCGTAGTAATGGAAAAATGTTCTGCATGTAATTGTTTACTTATCTTAGAATTCGCTTCAGGGGGTATTCAGATCTTACAGTTTTTTTCTTCAAGGTTTTGACGTATATTTATATTTTTGGGATTTTTTTATGGTTGTGTATTTATTGTTTGTTACGAATATCCTATGCGAATATCTGATAAACCTATGTAATTTTGAAATGTTATAACCGTTGATGAACTACACGAATACATAAATAAATAAGTACAGCTAAATAATGCGTAGAGGCATTCCAGCGAACACTTCAATCAAAGAGAACCCATATCACTCAAAATAGATAAAAACGCTGCGTCAGAGGAACTTGAATTTTATTCAAAGGATGATTGAAATGGGAACGAGAGAATTCACACTATTTTTGTAAAGGAATTTCAAACCTTATCACCGTGAAATTCAATTGAGAATCCTTAGCCGCCACCGCAAAAATTTTGTAACATGTCCTAGAAAACATACTCTTAGACGTTTGCTAGCTCGCAGGCTTTTATTTCATTATATTAAGGCTCAAAATAGAATTACCCAAAAAATTCAGTGTATCCAATCAACTTTACAATCTAGTACATACGGTCTCATTGCACCCTATTCTGTAAGCATTGAGCTTGCTTTTCGCAAGAAAAAGGGATTCGGCAAATTTGCACAGGAAACGTTTGTTTCTCTTAAATTAGGTCACGTCTCAGACAAAGGCGGGGTACAAAAGCTTCAAAGGTAATGTAATAAATTCACTATTTTGATACGGAGATATCGTCGGTATAATCTCCTAGATTTCTTTATTGCACATTATAGCGAATGAAGTCGATGCACTCCAAATGGCCAGTGTAACGAAGCTATTGGGTTTACTAGATTTTTTATTCAATCTGTCAATAACTTCATCAGCAAAGTAAGTGAAAAAGACTATCCAATCAGAATTTATATCATAATAACATGTATACAATAATTTTTAACTTTGTATTCAAGGTTTTATCGGCTTGTTATTTGTGGGGAAGACTAAACTTCAAATGATCAAGCTAATATTGATTAATCATCAGTCGATGTTACAAAGTAATCAAATCTCAAGCAATTTGTTTAATTAATTTAGTCGTACCACCTAACGCAAAATTATGTGTCATTCCATCAGCTGATTTCAAATCCTCCTCAATCTTCCTGAGCCCTAATAAAAAAGCTAATAAAAGGTCGGAAGCGGCACGTAGGAGCGGTATTTCAGTTATCGGATAAAATTTAGACATTTGCGGATACGTGCCCGAGCCACACAGATGTGAGGCGTCTATAGATGTCGCGGCGTCGATGAGACCGTGAAAGGATTTGCATCACAAATGCAAGCCTACATGGTATAAAGTCAAAGTCACGACCCATAACTGTCCCACTGCTGGTCTTGGGTCTCCTCTCACAATGTGAGTGGTACAGGCCATAGCCACGCTAGCCAAGTGCGGATTTTTTTTATTTTTATTTTTATTAATGAACTACATTTCCACAGACTGATCGTCCGTGCCCTTTTTCAGGTTACATTTTTGTTTGCACATGTTTGCTCCGCTATGTTCGCTGTCGCTGCCACCTGTTCGCAGGCTTCTTGTTACACTATACCTGCGGGCAAGTAGCTGCGGCAGCGAGGGTTTTACAATTTTGGTTTACTTAAAACTACAGAACCACTTATTCTAAGTTATGTATACAGTATATTTCTTATAGCTAAGTACAGTTTCTTACACTATTTTATTATTATTATATTTGTATTATAATAGAATTTTGCTTATGAGGTCTTTTCCCTCTCGGAAGTGATTCACAATCCAATTGGATTTAGCACAGCCCAGTACCCCATTGACCCATGATAGTTTGGGTATTTCCCAGTTGTCTTCGGGTATGGTGTCCGCCATGGCCAGGATCCTGTCATTTAACATTATCCTGGTACATCGGGCGATCACTACAATGGGGTCGTTTGGAGGGGTGCAGAATTTTTGAAGTGCGGATTTGTAGACTTCACACACCTTTGAGAACGAAGAGAGCGAAGAGGGTGATAATTAACTTCTAATACGCACAAAATTAGAGATGCGTGCCAGGATTCGAACTCGAGCCCCTGCGTTCGGGAGACCAAAGTTCAAACTACTAGGCTATCACTGCAATATATGGTATACGAAATATAAAATCAACTATAATTCTTACATCCGTTAATTTTCTGTATAAATGTAGTTTGGCTTCAACCCATTATCGGCCCACTACTGGGCACGGGTCTCTCCTCTTGAGGAGGCCTAGAGCATACTCCACCACGCTGCTCCAGTGTGGATTGGTGGAGGGATTAGTGGCCAACCCGAGTGTCGGAAGTTTTCAAACCGCCCGAGGGCCTCCGACATGGCTTAACGACTGTTATCTTATGATAACAACCGGGACCGACGGCTTCACGTGCCCTCCGAAGCACGGAAACGCTCAAGAAATTTTTGCCACTAGCGGTCACCCATCCAACTACCGACCGCGCCCGCTGTTGCTTAACTTCGTCGATCACATAGAATCGACGCAAGCCGCCGGGCTATGAGCGCGTCAAATGTATTGTAGTTTACGAGTCATAAAATAGCACCTCGCTTGTTTAAAACGAACGAAAAACAGCATAAATTTTGTTTCTTGCTTCTTTTCTTTCTTGGCGGACAACGCAACCTTATTGTTAATAGTACCATCTGATGATCTGCAGATTTCTCGATTATTTTGTACAAAAAATCAAACCCCTTCATTAGCGAAACTGTTTGTACTCGATAATTAAACCCCACCTGCAACGAACAGCTAGTGTTAATCTAGTTATATTCAGACCGTTTATCCTAAACTGAAGTAATTACATGAGTCTAATTTATCTCTGGTTCAAGTGTAGAATATTAAGCGAAGGAATAATCAGCAGGGAAATCTAGTCGTTTACCCAGCTTGTGCTAAACTACCAAACTTAACCGGAGCTTTGACATTAACTTTTATCTGGGGTGCCGTCTGCTCTTTAGATATGTTTGAGGTGATTTTTGTATCCAATTTTTCTGTAATTATTATGTAGTTTTAGCTTATTTTAACAGAAAATAGTCATTTTAAAAATGAGTCTTGCGTCAATAATAATTGTAAAAAATATCCTACTTTTCTTTCTTTTTCTTTTGGTGTAAGGGTTTCATCTACTGACTTCAGACAAACTTCCACTGATTGTGGTGCGTCATAACAATCAAACATTATCATAGATCAAACTGCTAACATTGACACTCCAATTTCAGTAGCTTCGTAATAATTAGGTAAAAATGTATCGCTTTACTTGATAAGCGTTGGCTCAGCTCTGTTGGTAAACTTGTATACAGTCTACGAGTAACGTTCGCTACGCGATACAGGTGGCCGTCGTAAATTACCTAACATTATTTACCTAACACTCAATGTATTTTTTCAATTTTTTCGATTCTGCTTTCCCTTTTATCCCAGATCTAATAAAGCAGTATCGAAAAACAAGACTGCCCAAACCGAAACCTCCGGAAGGGCTAAAAAATAGGATCCATTACGAAGAAAAACAGCTCCGATTTTTTTTATTTAATCCAGATTGTTATCTGTTGTTGCAATTCCCTCGGGATAAGGTCTATTTTTGCTTGGCGTTTGTTAACAGGGGTAAACAAAAGGCGATCGCGTGAATCAGTTTTTCAATACCGACCTTTGGAAATAAAGAGCACGCGGAAAAATTAAACGCTGTGAAAATATGGAGACCGCTTCCGGATATTGTGGTACAGTAAGGCTATTCTGTTTTGTAACTCGACAGCAGAATCCGCGATGAGTGTCAAAATCTTATATTTAGTCGTTTGAAGTTTGACACTCATCGCGGATTCTGCTGTCGAGTACAGAATAGCCTTACAGTTAGTGGTACATGATGGTACAGATGCTTTCAGTGATAATCATGACGGTCCATAATTATTGTCCCAATATCATCCCATAATTGTTCCGTTTGGTAGTCTCCTATTGTACAAATTGTTATGTCGACACGCGCCAATAGATGGCGTTGTGCGGGATCCTGAATCACGCTTACGAGTGTATCACGGAGTTAGTATAAGTAAAATGTGAATTGTATTGAAATGGAGATTTTGAGTCCATACAGTCCATTTGTTTTATTGGTTTCCAATGACCTATGGTTAAGGATTGGCTACTAGTACAAACATTGGTCATTCGAGCTGGATTTTTGGACATATTTTTGGAGTGCACAGTGGTGTGTGTGATCACATCACTGAACCCGTACTCGCAGTGGATCGCTGCGGCAAACGGTACGTGGTAGGAAGAGGGAGGAGCCGCACCGCAAGTGACGTCGTGACTCGTGGATCTGGACGTGACGTCAGGGACTGCGACTGCAAGGCAAAGGAGACAGTACGTAGTGAGGGCACTCGTACGTCACACACTACGAATCTAAGCGGATATTGGTGCATTTATTAGTGAGTGAAGGTGCAACTGTGAGTACTTTTGAATTTGTGTTTAGTAGGCGAATTTCAACCTTATTGTAAGGAAGATCATAACTTGGACTTGGGAATTTTTACAGCAAGAATCATCATTTTCAACCTTATTACAAGGCAGTTCAGGACTTTAACTTTATAGTGCAAATTTACTAACATAAAATTAACTTAGAAAATTTACTAACATTAGTTTTAGGACTTAGAATAGTTTTCTTAAAAACGTAAGTACGGGGAATCCATGCTGGTTTTCGCCCAGAAATAAATGGTTTTAAACACTTGTAATTTTTGTGTAAATTTTGTAACTTTAACTTTGTTTTTAATTAATAGTAGATTAAGTTGTTTGGTTAATAATTATGACTAAAATGGAGTCTTTACTTAGCTTACAAGACGACTTTTCAAGTCGTATATTTAAGGCTAGAATAAATTTTAGAAAGTCGCCTAAAGAACGTATTACGAAGGATTACGTCAACCTTCGACTAGAATCATTAGAACAGTTGTGGTTGGAATTCAGAAAGGGTCACAAAAATTTATTGCAACAATGTGATCCACAATTGTTAAAAATGGAGGCATATATTACTGAGGATAAGTATAATGAAACTGAGGAGGAGTTTATGGCATACAAATGTGAATTAAAACGTCACCTTCCTGATCTTAGTACAACTAATAACGATGAAGGTCAGTGTAGCAATCCAAATATTAAATCTCACCTCGTAAAATTACCTAAGGTTAATATCCCCATTTTCTCTGGTAAATATACAGAGTGGATCACATTTAGGGATTTATTTGTATCAATGATCCACAACAATACATCATTAGATAATGTGCAAAGGTTACAATATTTAAAAGGATTTTTAACCGGAGAGGCCGAACAGTTAATTAGATATATACCGGTGTCTGACGCGAATTATCCGGAATGTTGGAAAATGTTACAGGAACGATACAGTAATAAAAAGTATCTTTCACATTGTATTTTAAAACGATTCCTCAGTCAAAAAAATGCAACTTGTGAGTCGGCAACCTTTCTGAGGGAACTAATGGATACATCCTCCGATTGTTTAAATGCATTAAGCAATCTGGATATTGATGTATCTAAGTGGGATATCATTGTCATTTACCTGCTTTCAAATAAGTTAGATTCCGAGTCGCGAAAGCAGTGGGAGTTAAATGTAACGATGAATGTACCTTCAGATTCTTTGCCTACTTTTAGTCAGTTTAAGGATTTTTTAACAAGTAGATATCGTGCATTGGAATTTATGGAACCTAAACATGTGAACAAACAATTTAATCATTCAAAACCTAATGTCAGTAATCCTAAAGTTTTACATACAATAGGTGTTTCAAAACTCACATGTGAGTTGTGTGGCGAAGAGCATAAGCTCAGTTTTTGTAAAAAGTTTGGAAATTTGGATTATGAGAGTAGACGTGAATTCGTTACAAAAAATAGAATCTGTTTCAACTGTTTAGGTAGTAATCATGGTGTTAAGTTTTGCCGAACGCCCATCAGCTGTAAAATCTGTAAGAAAAGGCACCACTCTTTGCTTCATCCAAGGGGTGTCCCCGGCACGACCGTTAATTCAGGTGATTCAGGTCAAACGGTTGCAGAGGTTTCGGGGAAGGATAAAGGGGTTTCTAATAGTTCACAGGTGTTGGATATGACATCAACAGTTGCTGCAAGTCATATGGCTTGCTCTAATAAAACTAAAGAAAGCAGTCAAGTTTTGTTGGCCACAGCGTTAGTAGAAGCTGAATCTAGGGTAGGTCAGTGCCAAGTAATAAGAGCATTGTTGGATCAGGGTTCTCAAGCTTCCTTTGTTACCGAAGCAACAGTCCAAGGTTTGGGACTTAAGAGAATTCCTGCAAGTAGTGTGATATCGGGTTTAGGTGGTGACAAAACCACAATGGTTTCGAAGTACATGACTTCTTTGAAAATTAAATCAAGAGTAGACCCCAGTTTTACATTGGAAGTAAAGGCTTATGTACTTAATAATATCACAACGTATCTTCCGGGAAAAAGGATAGCATTGAGGAATTGGGTTGAATTAAGACACTTATGCTTGGCCGATCCTGAATATGATGTACCTAACAGAATAGACATCCTTTTAGGAGCAGAAGTTTATTCTCAGATACTGAAGGAAGGTTTGCTCCGTGGACCCATCGGGTGCCCAGTAGCACAATGTACTGCACTGGGTTGGATATTGTCTGGACCGGTGTGTTCGGACACTGGCGGAGAGAAGGTCACTGTATTGCATTCACAGGTGGAATTTGATATAAAACGATTTTGGGAATTAGAGTCAGAGCCTTTATTAAGTACCAAGATGTTGACAGCTGAAGAACAACGCTGTGAAGAGATGTACGCAGCCACGACGCGTCGCGGTGAGGACGGTAGATACATAGTCAGGTTGCCGTTTCGCGATGATGATCCGCCCTGTAAAAATGGAGACTCACGAGAAATCGCTATTAAAAGATTAAAAAATTTAGAAAGACGATTCGGTAACGATTCCTTATTGAAAGAAAAATACACAGAGGTTATAAAGGAATATTTATCGTTAAATCACATGGTGTTAGTGCGAGAACCTGATAATAAAAGAAATCAGGCTGTGTACCTGCCTCACCATGCAGTTGTACGGGAAGATAAATCGACGTCCAAGGTGAGAGTGGTTTTTGATGCGTCCTGTAAAAATAAAAATGGTGTATCACTCAACGACACGTTGATGATTGGACCTACCTTACAACCAGACTTACGGCATGTGATTTTGAATTGGAGGACATATCCTGTATGTATAATAGCAGATATCGTGAAGATGTACCGTATGGTGAGAGTAGCAGAAGAAGATTGCGATTTTCAACGCATAGTGTGGAGAGAGAGACCCGAAGATGCAATCCAGGATTACAAGCTACTCACTGTCACGTTCGGCACAGCTCCAGCTCCTTATCTGGCTGTAAAAACACTCAATCAAGTGGCTATTGATTACAAAGAAAAATACCCTGTAGCCGCGGTGAAGGTTGAAAAGGAGTTCTACGTGGATGATTTATTAACGGGCTGCCAAAACGTAAAAGAAGGGGAAGAATTAGTGAAGGAAATGGATGCACTTCTAAAGGAAGGAGGATTTATTCTACAAAAGTGGTCTACCAATAGAGAAGAGTTATTGCAAGTGATGAATAAAAATTTAAAACAGGAAAATAATAGGATAGAGGAGAAAGATAATAAAGAATTGGAGATTAAATTAGATAATATGGTGAAAATTCTTGGACTTACCTGGAACCGAACTCGCGATGAATTTCAGTACTCTGTGAAGTTGCCGCCGTTGTCTGCACCTGTAACAAAAAGAAAAATTATATCGGACGTATCTCGCCTTTATGACCCGCTTGGTTGGATAGCGCCATGCGTAATAAAAGCAAAGATTTTCATACAGCGATTGTGGATATCAGGGACAGGATGGGATGAAGAGCCTACAGAGGATATAATAAAAGATTGGTATACTTACCGCAGTGAGTTGACACGTCTTACTGAATTTCGGATGGAACGCTGGCTAAACACTAATTCGAATGACGTCATTGAGTTACACGGATTCTCGGACGCATCTCACAGTGCGTACGCTGCAGTTGTATATTTACGCGTAACAAATGAGTCAGGAGCTGTACATGTCGGGCTAGTTGCATCGAAAACACGAGTAGCGCCTGTGAAGCAAGTGAGCATACCACGCTTAGAGCTGTGTGGCGCACTATTATTGGTAAAATTGTTGATGGAGGTCGCCGAGGTTTTAAATATACCGAAAGGCCATGTAAGAGCTTGGACGGATTCAACGGTAGTATTAGCCTGGATAAATAAACATGCCAGTAATTGGAAGACCTTTGTGGCTAAAAGGGTTACAGAGATTCAAACAACGTTAGAATCTTCACACTGGTCACATGTCTCTACAAAGGACAATCCGGCTGATTGTGCGTCCCGTGGTGTTCAACCGGTTGATTTTTGTCATCTTCATTTGTGGAAATTTGGTCCAAGGTTTTTATGGGAGAAAAACGTTTCATATACGAGACTCAGCAAAAATGAAACCCACGAAGAAGAGCAGCTAAGGGTTCATGTTAGCACTGTAGATGATTCAATTTTGGATAAATACTCATATCTTAATAAACTGGTTCGAGTAGTAGCTTATTGTAGAAGGTTTGGGGCCAAGAGGAATGTTTCAAGTACTAAACGGGGATATTTGACAACATCAGAATTGGATGAGGCATTGAACACGTGTGTAAGGTTAGCTCAAAGGGTTGCATTCCAACAGGAGATTCATGAACTACAACAGCATGGACAGATCAAGTCGAAACAATCTAAACTGTTGTGTTTAACCCCATATCTTGATGATAGAAAGATGCTTAGAGTTGGTGGCAGAATCTCAAAGGCACAGGAAACCGAAAACGTAAAGCATCCAATTATTCTTCCAGACAAATCGGCTTTATCAAGGTTAATTGTAGACGATGCTCATAAGAAGACTCTACATGGTGATGTAAGGTTGATGTTAAATTATTTACGTTCAGCGTACTGGATAATCGGAGCAAAAAATATGATAAAGCAGCATGTCCGTAGATGTGTTATTTGTGTCCGGCATAAGGCTAAGTTACAAACTCAACTTATGGGATCTTTACCTTCAGTGAGAGTGACACCAGCTAGGGTTTTTGTGAACAGTGGTGTAGACTTTGCAGGCCCAATAATGTTAAGGACTACAAGGGGTAGAGGGCATAAGGCATACAAGGGTTATATCTGTCTGTTTGTCTGTATGGTCACGAAGGCTATACATATTGAAGTAGCTAGTGATTTGACGTCAAGAGGGTTTATAGAGGCATTTAAACGTTTTGTGGCGAGACGGGGTAGTTGTTTAAATCTTTATAGCGACAATGGTACAAATTTTGTGGGAGCCGCTAAGGAACTTAGGGATTTATTTGATGCGGAAAAATCATCTATGGCTAAAGAAATAGCTGACAGCCTCGCTTCTCAAGGAACTGCCTGGCATTTTATACCACCAAGGGCACCCAATTTTGGCGGATTGTGGGAAAGTGGTATAAAGTCCACAAAGTACCACATAAAACGTGTAATTGGGGAGTCAACGCTAACCTATGAAGAGATGGCGACCCTCTTAACCCAAATTGAGGCGTGTCTCAACTCACGACCGTTAACAATGCTCAATAATGATCCGGAAGAAGCAAGTCCTCTAACACCCGGTCATTTTTTGATAGGCGAACCTATTGTAACCGTGCCTGAAGTAAGTTATGAGACATGCAAAATGAGTTCGTTGAAACGTTGGCAATTGACGCAGGCGATGCTTCAACATTTTTGGCGTCGATGGTCCAATGAATACCTTACTCACCTAATGCACCGGTACAAATGGGCTTACAAGGTTCCTGAAGCGAAGGTCGGGGACATTGTCTTGGTGAAGGAAGATGATTTGCCTCCCACTAAATGGCTCTTTGGTAAAGTTGTAAAAAAAACATTCGGGATTTGATGGTTTGACCAGAGTCGTTTCTTTAAAAGTTAAAAACTCAATAATAAAACGTCCAACTTCCAAACTTGTAATTTTGCCGGTTTGTAATTAGTTTATGTTATCAATTGCTTGGATAGTGTTTATTTGGTTAAGGTATGTAAAGGACATCCATACAAACATTTTTTGTGTTTTATATTATTTATAGATAGATAGAGATATAATTAATTTGTTGAATTTTAAGTTTTTCTTTTTGTATTGTTTGTTGTTAACTTGTGAGTAGTTAAGTTAAGGGGCTTCATTACCACGTCACGGTGGGCGGTAGGGAAGGACATTCTGTCCTTGGTGGGCGGAATGTACAAATTGTTATGTCGACACGCGCCAATAGATGGCGTTGTGCGGGATCCTGAATCACGCTTACGAGTGTATCACGGAGTTAGTATAAGTAAAATGTGAATTGTATTGAAATGGAGATTTTGAGTCCATACAGTCCATTTGTTTTATTGGTTTCCAATGACCTATGGTTAAGGATTGGCTACTAGTACAATCACCTATGACAAAATACATTTCGGATCGGCGAGTTTTAGGCTCGGGAATTTCCAGGCACATAAGCTTCCTTTTCATAATATTTTTCACCATTTAAACAACTACTAATTAATTTAAAACTGCATTTGTCTGTCTACGCATCTGATCAAGCATATTGAGTTGTTTTTTTAAATAAATAAAGGCTAACATAAATAATAAATAAATAAACGTTAACACACTCATACCCCTCGCAGTAGGTTATTACCTGTGTTGCGGGTGGCATAATCGACACATAACACAATCACACCCATGACCCGAGTACAAATATTTATCTGTCACATAAATATCTGCCCGGCCGGGAATCGAACCCGGGACCCCTCGCTTCGCAGGCATGGTCGCTATCAACTGGGCAACAGGGTCGTCTATAAATAATAATAAAGGTTAATTCTAATTTTAGCTCCTGTCTTAAAATCATTATTGCTATTTAAGACAAACTTGTTAAAAATGTCAATATTAAAAAAGGTATCCGTGCAATATTTAAACACCGTTAAATATTTAAAAAGTATATGTGCACAAATACAACAATTTTAACTCAGACTTAAATAAATAAGTGCAAAAACCTGACTCTTGAAAAATATTAAATGGAGCACGCGCCATATAATTTCGCAGGGCGTCACTTATCTGGCGGGTAAATAATGAAAAACATCCCTTATAAATTAAATCCAGCCATTTGACCCCGGTCTTAATGTCTTCTGATACCGCCTTTGTATGGATGACATAATGGGTCGTAGAAACCTCCCAGTTCATGAGATATAAAAAGCGAAAAGTTTTTGGGTTCAGTTGTTTTAAAAATGAATTTAATAATAAAGGTAAACTAAATAGACGTGGAAAGGACAAGTCAAGTTACGCCTCTGGTGTTGATTATGTTGCTTTTGGGTTCGGGTTTGTATCTTAAAATTTCAGGAACTTGTCACGAAGATTCCAGAACTGATTATAAACTCAACCTAATTTCTTGCTTCCAGTAGATTACAGCTAGCTACTAGAAGCCTAAGCGCTTAATTTTCTAAATTCCGTGGAAGTCTCAAATGGTTTAATTTAGAAATTTTCGTTCGCTAAATTTAATAAGCCGAAAGAGTCAACATAAAAATCTGATCTGAATTTTAAAACGTTCCACTCTTATAGAGTAAATAGACATTGTAATCTCGTTGAACCCTCTTTGGCCTAATAATGCCTCCTGTTGCTTGGAATAGATAATTTTGGATGTACACTACCTTAATGTACACGATGTATGATACAACAGTCATCAATTGATGATAGAACCTTAGTATTTTGAACCGTTAGTACCAGTTCTTTCCATCCATCAGCGATCAATGGATTCGCAGCTGTTAGCTCAATTGCTAATGTGTAGTTTTATCTAATTGAAACTTATTTGGTGTACTAATTCATGTCAGTTGATGAAAAACCCTAGAAAACGATTTGGTGTACATAAAAAAAATGATGTACAAATTCATGTCAGTTGGTGAAAATTGTAGAAAACGATTTTAATGGTTTGTTTACATTTGTATTGGCTGCAAATTGACCTTACTATAGGTTTAAATTGTTCAATCATTTAGAACTTAGTATAACAAAGATTACCAAGCCTGGTTAATCCGTAAATTGACATTATTGGGATTCTGAAAAGGATTCGATTAATTCCTCCAATACTGTTTGTTCTGCTGGCTGACTAGTTGTATTTGCGACGTTCTTTGACTCGCTTCGCAACACGCGATAGCTAAGCTCATATTTGTTTTCACTTACAACATTCCCTGATATTTACATTACGTTGCTGCTTAATCAAAATAAAAGGCAATCTAAATTACATCTTAATCTGGTACTGTTTTGATTGCAATTACAAGAAAATGGAAAAAATTATGTAATGGGCTTATATTGACTCATTCGGACAACTAATTTACACCTGTATGGAAAAAAATGTCACAGAGCTTGCTGATAAGCATTCGAGAATGACTGAATTTAAAGTACGTACTATATCTATGCATACTTCCATGATTGGGGAGACATGTAGAGCTGTCGGTCTCAGTTGTTATTGTAAGTTATCAGTTGTAAAACAGTTCCATGGAAAGCATGAAAACTTCCGACATTTGGGTTAGCCACTAATATCTCCTGCACCTGGAGCAGCGTGGTGAGCTCTATCCTCCTCAAGAGGATGCCCATGCTCAGTAGTAGGCCATTAATAGGTTGAAGCCATGCCTATACTGTCTTCTAACAATACATAGAGAACAGTGTGATTGAATTTGCTCGAGATCTCTTCAGTTGTAAGAAACTGCTCTTCAGCGAGCCGCTAACGTACTTAGAGAGCGATAAAGCTCTTATGATCATGAATACAGTGGTTTACGACAACCGAAACCTCTAACAACCGACATCGCATACGTTTCGTACATAACACCGTCTGAAAATTAAGTCAAAATTACAATAACACTTGAAACTAAACCTTATTGCGCTCAACTTACAACCGAAATTGCAGTAGCAGTAGAATTTGAACCAAATTTAAACGCTTCCCATGTAATTGTGCTCCCAAGTTCTATGCGTACACTTATCTCTTATTAAAATCCCTTCAATAAGAACCTCCGAAAGTTTAGACTTAATAACGTTAAGATGTGCTGGTTCTTAGCTGCTAGGATTAACATTATATATTTAAGCTGATGCTCTAAGTGGGAAAGTTTTCAAATGAGCATAACAACGCGGGCTTTTCTTAGCTTGATCCCTTTTTATGTCCTACTGATGCGACTCGTAAGGTCGTCCTGGTGGGGAACTCGATATCCCTTTGCGTATCTCTATCGTTTACGATGGATATTAAATGAGATGGAATGCTGTTTTCTTAATTATGACTGCTCTTCCAAAATTATATTCATTCCTTCAGCCAAAGAACAAAAATATAAGTAGGCATTTCTTATTCCCATTTGAATTAAAAAGACTGAGTGCTAGACAATTTAGCTCCTTAGTATTGTTAACTTCATTAAAAGTCTGTCTCATTAAGATCTCGTGCCCGAGAATACAGAAAAATTAAGAATTATGTCTGTTTATCACGTAATTTTCCTTCTAGAGAACTTACCAGACAGTTACCACGGGTTCACTGAACCGAAGTAAACTGAAGGTCACTAGAATGGGGGACACAATGGTTGCAATTCCCACGATATTACAGACATATAGTATAACTATACATTACGCTGCAAAGAAATTTAAACCCTATTACGTAATAATTAAGTTCAAAGCGACTCGCTGTTAAGTTATCACACCGGTACAAGCTATTTTACGCTTCAAGTCCCCCTACTAAAGATCAAATTCGATTAAAAAATTCCCGAATAGAAAACGCAGGTTACCGCGTTCCCATAAACGCGATTCTATAATGTTCGTGATTTCAAGTAGTTGTTTAAAGTTTTTGTTGGCAGGAATTTGCGGGTATAACTCAAGAGGAACTAGAAATTCCCGATCACGTCTATCGGAATTTATTCCCACGTTAAAAGGAAACAGTTTACCTAAACTGGTTGGTGGGTTTTTCTTCGAGTGTTTGCATTGTTAATGGTTTTAAGCGTCTGTTGAAAGGATTTTGAGATTAACGGTGATTGAGTTTGATGTCGTATTAGATACGGTTGCCAACTCCCAAATTGGGACAGACGCTTGATTGATGCTTTTAATATTGCCCTGGTATTTGCCATGTAGCCTAGTTGGTAGCGACCCTGCCTGCGAAGCGAGGTGTCCCGGGTTCGATTCCCGGCCGGGGCAAATATTTATATAACAGATAAATATTTGAACCCAGGTCATGGGTGTTATAGTGATCTCTAATATGTGATGTCCATGCAACAAGCGACACAGGGAAATCTACTGCGGGGGTATGAGTGTGTAAGAGTTTATTTATTTATTTTATTAATTTGATACGATATGATGTTAACATTGATGTATTTTAAACAATATGTATGTATTTACCTACCTATTTACATGTGTGATGCAAATTCCTCCAGGCGACTTTATGTCTTATTTTGGCCGGTATTAAGGCTAATGACTAAATTCGAAATGTACTATAATTAATATTTTATTCCCCTGCCATTTCTTTCGTCGGACAACATCTTAATCAACATCTTCCTTATTCGTCAACTAGGTTCTTTCAAGGATTTTGTTATAAGACAAACTGATAACATTTTGTCCAAATTTCAACTCGATAACCTCATACATACATTTTGTCCTCTTCCTATCTTATTTGACATTCGACTCAGGCGGCCGTTATCCTAATGACAGCGGCATTCAGCTGTGCCGATGTCGGATGGAGTAAGCTCTGAACTGCCTCAATAACGCTCATTTGCTCGTAAATGAAGGGTGGCGTGCGGTGCAAGGGATGGGACGTCGGAGACTTTTGTCCTTGTATGAATACCTAAGTGGTAAGTCTGAGAACTAAGACGCACTTTCATAATTGATTGGTTTACAAATCAATTTCATGAAGAAATAGATATTGTTCTACTTTTGAAAATCTAGTTACGATGTGATTTATTAGTTGTTACAATAAAGTTGAAGTTGAAATTATATTTTTATCTGAAGATGTTTTTATAGTTTAACCTTTTATCTCAAAAATAAATAAAATCATTGCTCTTCACCTGATCAGTGGTCTCTAAGAATACTACTACTGTTATGATCTACTAATCTGTTCAGAAGTATGTACTGTGCATCATCCCGGCTACCAAGCCAACATTCATAATAATTCATAGCCGTAACCATACGCCAAGTTATTTCACGCGAGAAATGCGACAACATAGGTTTTGGTTAGACCATTACGTAATGCTGGTAGCTACCATTACTCACCCGCTGTACTGTTTCATGTATTCCCACACTCCTCTTACAGACAATGATCTCACTGTCCCTGCTTACGTTTAACGTATATTTAAATGTGTCTCATGATTTCAACGCTTTTACTTTAGCTTTAATTATTTCGCTTCAGTGATTAAAACTACTTCAACTTTTTATTAAATTAAAGTAAAAACAATCTAAAAGATGCGTCATCACATCTATTTTATTACGTCATTATGAATCAGGAAACTAAGAAGAAATAGCACGTAACGAACACGTAAAGAAAACGTAGATGAAGTAGCAAATAAGACGAAAAAGCATCGATATAGTAAGACTGAAGCAGATGCATTTGCCGTGGACTGCGAAAAGCTATGCTGGAAATTGTCGTAATTTATTCATTCAGCCAAGAATAAACCTTAGCATGGTAATTTTGTGGTGGTACTACGTGGATACTTGCGAAATCAGATACACAGTCATCACCTACGATGAATTTTGTAAAATTGCTAGTTCTATATTAACGACTAAGTCTCCCACCTCGTCTGTCTAGCCGTCGCAGTGTGTAGTGTTCGTGATAAACTTAAAAACAAATGTACATATTTTTATACTTAAGTGTAATTTGGCTGTAATAATGTATGGACGATCTAGAAACGCGGCAGCGTGTCCAGCCAAGTTCAAAAAAGGGAACTGGAATCACTGGTACTGGAACAATGCCATGTGTAATATTACAGGAACCATTTTGAGCTTCTTTTGACCTCTTCACAACTCGAGACCTATCCTACCTATATACATGAAATGAAATCATTAGTTAGTTTCATTAGTCAGCTACTAACAACCAAATAAAGAAAAGTAACAACGGTATTGTATCAACCAAACAGTATAAGTACAGTACCGGCAAACAGGAAGTAACTTGCGTACTAACGAACATAAGTTGATTATACAAATATAATATAGTCTGTAGGTACGTGAAAACTAGCCAAGTCAAATTCAGAGCTTGAGTTACATGTTCTCGTGACTAAAATTTTTGTATTTTCTACACAGAACTTGGCACCCATTTAGGTTTCAAATCTTTATTTGAACTTGGCTCTCATTTCACATTTATGTTTTTGATGAGATTATTATTAGAGAAGGCAAAAATACTATTATATGCTATCAAAGTCCCTGCTTTTTTCTATAACTTACACCACACGCAAAGCACCTCACAGAATGCTTGTGATTTGGTAAAAAATCATTGATTTTGTATTGAGAGTAATTTGGGGAACAAAATGCGACTCCACTTAGTCAGGAAACGATTTCTTAGTACAATTTACTGTTAGTATTGAAGTCACGTTCTCTCGTTGCCTTTATTCACAACCGTGTATTTATGTGTGACTTTAAACATTAACCCGGAATATACATTTTCAGTTTAACAAATAGTCATGATTTATGTACCTACTTATACCAATAATATTCCAATGTATGGACGTTTATTTTGTATTCCTGTAGACAGTGGTAAGTTACAATTAATGTCTTTAAACTCACGTCACTTTTATATTACTAAATGATATCTTGTGCGTATAATCTATACTAATATATAAAGAGGAAAGATTTGTTTTTTGTTTGCATTACTAAACCGATACTACTGAACCGATTTGAAAAATTCTTTCACTGTTAGGAAGCTACACTATCCCCGAGTAACATAGGCTATATTATATTTTGGAAAAATTTAGGGATCCTTAATAAAACTCCAATAACGTAACCCAAGGTGTAAAAAAAATAAGAAAACCGAAGCAAAGCGAGGGCGGTTACTCGTATATTATACATATACATTTATTAAAGGAATAAACCAAAGATGTGTTTCTCTGTAATCAAAAATATATTTGTTTTATTTTACATAACATACATTTAACATTAAATAAAAACCTATATTACAATAACTCAATTATAAAACTCACCTGTAATCAAAAAAACGACATTTAAAGTTTATTCTCTTCTAAATACTTATATTACACAATACTACATAAATAAAATCATTTTCTATTTGACGCCATTGATGTCACTACTATTTTTCTTCCGTGTTGGGTTCAGAACGTCAATGCATTCAAAAATTAAAAAGAAAATACATTTTCTTTACACATATAATATTATTGTGTAAGATCTCTAAAGTTATGTTTCCTCCGTCTATTGCTTGATAATTACAAACACTCTACGGTCGAGTTTCACCGTGTTGCTTAACTCTGATTAGAAGTTATTTTTATATTACTGTTAACAGTAACTTTTAGTGATTTTTGTTAATCATCTTGGGTTAATTTCCGAAAGTAAACGAAACATTTCTTTTTCGATTAGTATGTACTAAGTAATTTCGTTTAAAGTTTGAAAAGTAATTATGCTGAGTCTTTTTTTATCGCTTCTTAACCCCTTAACCGACCTTTACCAACCAACCCTTAAAATAGTTTTAAAATAAGGTTAAAAGTTTGATTTACAACTTTGATGTATTAATTTATTAACACACTGTTTGTTGTGAAAACAAAATGACGCACAATATTTGGCTTAATTTTATTTCTGAACTGTAATGTTATTGATTTGGTTGGCTGCGTTAAAATATAGCTAATAATTCTAATCAGTACATGTAATGGTTAGTCGCTCTTTCCCACGTTATGTGCAGTGACCGGAACGATACTGCGTCTCAGGAATCGAGTTATGGCATACATTAATAACGCCTTCACAAAAACGTGTGTAATGTTGTTACTTGTGAAGTGAATAGAACTTTTTTTTGTTTCAAATCGTGTGATAACCTTAACCGTTTATTGCGTTTTATTCAAATGTATGAGAAGAGCTTTTCAACTTATGTCATGTACGTAATCAAAGTGAAGTTGTCGTGCAAACTGGAATAAATTCTGAAAAAAAAATGATTTTAATTAATAAATAATAAATAAATAACGCTTCACACTCATAGCCCCACACTAGGATTCCCTGTATCGTGGGTGCCATGGACAACACACTAGACAAGGACATTCACACCCAGACCGAGAACAGAAATTCAAACTCATCATTCAAATTTCCGCCTCGCTGGGAATCGAACCCAGGACCCTCGGTGCCGCGATCCGGCATGGTAACCATTGCGCCACACGGGTCGTCTACCAAACCTTACCAATACCAAACTTTAGAAATCACGATAATTAGTGCGGCCTCGTTGTCATCCGCAGATAATTGGTATTAGGCTCGAATATCGAATGGTATCGAAAGTCTTTTTATAACAAAAACCTTAAAACACTTTAATATTTTCTCAATAAGTTCGTAATTATTACTTATGATTCCCACTGTAGATTTGTAGAGTTATTCTCTACAAACAAGCTTTAATAAAAATTAGAAATAGACGAGGACGTGAATACTGATTTGAAGTCAGTAGTTTTAACATTGTCAAACAATTTCATATATCTAATCGCCTATTGTTTGCGACAAATTGTCGATAAAACTTAAAAAAATAGTAACAATAAACGTTATTTACAACAAGAGTAACTTCCGCGCACCAATTAACTAGTTAACCGTAACTTTAACCAGCCTTCACACAACCCGCCCCATAAGGTACGCTTCCTTTAGAAAACGGATTAATTATTCCCCCTTAATTGGAAGCGAGTTGAGTTTAAACGATGTGTTTTATAATTCAGTGCATCTACTTACATCTCTTACGTTATGAAAGGAACAGTATTAATTAGAAATCTCGCAAATAGAACTCTGTTATTATAACGTTCTACGGTAAATGACTGTATTCACGTTCACTTGGTAAGCCAAGTAATTACACACGGTAAAGAATTTTAGCAGTTAAAGCAGGTTTAGCCGTATTGGGGCGGCTTAGAATACTTACCCCAATCCCACGACGGATAGGTGTCGTAAGAGGCGACTAAATCCGGCACGCTGGTGATAGGGCCCCTCGAGGGATTATAGTGGTAATATTGATTTTAATTGTTAATTAATACCATTATTATTATTATTATTTCTCGATGGGGTTCACCTGGATAGCTACCACCCTTGAGCATGAGTCAGCCGCCAAACGACTCGTCGTGTTCCGGCTGGGCTCTTGAGAGACAGTTCTTTTTTTTCTTCTCTCTTTGTTGGCTGGCAGAGCATCAGTGATGCCTTTGGTGTTGCTGATGTCCATGGGCGACGATAGCACTTACCATCAGGTGGATCGTCAGCGTGTCCGTGTGGATTGAGGGCTTTTTTTTAAAAGTTACTCAGATTTTTTCAAAATCAAGGAGGAATTTAGGAAAAAATTGTGAAAACATCGTGGTGAAGATAAAAAATTTGTGCAACGTATGGTAAAAAAGTTGTGGTCGATTAACTGGAGCTCTCAATCCGCTAACCTAAGAAATTACTGTAACCTCGTATCTCAAAATATACTACGTGTATGCTTAACTATTTTATATGGAAAAATTGTGCGTAATTTGTGAAAGCTATTCACAATTTCTCAATTGATTTTAACGGTTTACTTTGATTTTATAAAGGTTTATTTGGAGCTCTCAATCCTCCAGTGTGTGGTTTGAGTGTTCCCAAAATTCTCTAACTTCGGCTGAATATTTGTTTATATTCTTACTCCTTTTTCACGAGTATAATTAAGAGTGAATTTGTGAAACAAAAACCGTGACTTAAAACATAATAATTAGATAGTAAATGAAAAAAATACTTTCTTATAAATGTCCCGTCTGAGAGCTCCATGTTTTAGCGTTTATTTCTTGAACCCGAGCTTTTATAGAAATGATGGATACATCAGAAATTGTGAAAATGTTGTCACTAAAATTTAACACGATTACATTTTTTGTGAACGTTTGATTTTAAAAATAATCAACATTATTATATTTTCAATAGAAAAATTATGTAGGGTGACCATGCATATAGTACATAAAGAAAGTAAAACGTACCTAAATATTAATATTTTATTACAAAACAAATTAGAAAAAGTGAAACATTAATTATGAAAGAAAGAAAGAAAGAAAAGAAGGAAAATATTTATTCACGGCTTTTAACAGCACAACATCCAGGAAATAAAAACGTAAACATCTTTATATGTAGAAATAAAACAACAAAACAAAGTCTTAATAAATTATTCAAATCAAATCCAAATCAAATGTTTTTATTCAAAATTGGTTTAGTTCACAAACACTTTTTATAAGTCATGCAAGTTACGCCAATGCTTCAACAAGGCCCTACTGTGAGAGGGCCCGAGAGAAGAAGCGGCAAGAATTTTCCGGTTTTTTTTCCTGCTCACAGTTACAGATAGCACTTATCATCTACTACAATCTATATTCATAAAACTCATGTCCAAGCAGACTTGTCTTTAAAATAATCATCTAATTTGTAATATCCTTTCGTCATAAGAATGCTTTTAATATGAGTATGAAATTTAAGGTAAGGCATTTCTGTAAATTTTGATGGAAAGATGATGATGATGATACTGATGATGGTAAGTGGTTACCGTCGCCTATGGATATGAGCAATACCAGAGGAATCGCCTCTGCAACGCCGGCCCTGAAGAAGAACTCTTTTTACACCTTTTTTGAAGAACCCCATGTCATACCGCTCCGGGTTACGTTTTCAGTTTTTTAAAATTTTGCATGTAAAAGAAGAAAAAACAAAATAATGTCAAAATGTTTATTATTAAAAAATATTTATAGCACAAATAATGTTTTTATTGTTATTGCTGTATATGACAGGAATAAAAACAGGAAATCACTCCACGTGCAATGTTGGGTTCCGAAGCAGTAAATTTATCGACTATTACTCACTAACTAATGCTAACATAACTGTTATAATTTTCCTTGTAAATTTATCATGTAACAACGTATTTTTGAGAATTTTTTCACTAGTCCAACTCCGACCGTTTAGCCAGCAGGAAGGGTGGGGGGAGAGACACGTGACTCTAACCAAACCTAGCACTAAAGCCAAATATTTCGTGCAAATGCACCTCTAATTCCAAAAATGGTCTTAGAAGACCTATAATATTTTTGAAAAACCTTTTCACGATACCCAAAACAAAAATTCATCCTTACGTTAATTGTAGGGGAGGTACCCAGAAAAAAAAATGTTTTTCAATATTTTATTCTACGATTCTGGAGTTTTAATAATTATGTATATCCATGATAAATTACAGCTTTCTAGCACTAAGGATCTTGTCGCTTTGCTTCGGATAGACAGACAGACGGACAGACGGACGGACAGAAAGTTATAAGGGTTCCGATTTTACTTTGGAACCATAAAACGCGTAATTACGTAGACGAAAAATGTGTCCGACAATACTATGTCCACCCTACACGATTTTGTCGCTTGGAAATATAATATTGTGGATTATTTTTTAAATGAAGCATTCACAAAAAAATTAATCGTGTTAAATTTTAGTGACAACATTTTCACAATTTCTGATGTATCCATCATTTCTATAAAAGCTCGGGTTCAAGAAATAAACGCTAAAACATGGAGCTCTCAGACGGGACATTTATAAGAAAGTATTTTTTTCATTTACTCTCTAATTATTATGTTTTAAGTCACGGTTTTTGTTTCACAAATTCACTCTTAATTATACTCGTGAAATAGGAGTAATAATATAAACAAATATTCAGCCGAAGTTAGAGAATTTTGTACACGTAGTATATTTTGAGATACGAGGTTACAGTAATTTCTTAGGTTAGCGGATTGAGAGCTCCAGTTAATCGACCACAACTTTTTTACCATACGTTGCACAAATTTTTTATCTTCACCACGATGTTTTCACAATTTTTTCCTAAATTCCTCCTTGATTTTGAAAAAAATCTGAGTAACTTTTAAAAAAGAGCCCTCAATCCACACGCACACATCGTCAGCTCGTTTGCCGGCTATTTCCATAAAAAAAGATATTACGTTATAAAAGTTATCTGCAGTGAATAAAATTTTTCTATTGCCAAATCTATCGCCTGTTGCCCTGTTTATTAACCAACGAAGTATACGGCGGGCAGTATACAGTAGTTTAACCCTGGTGTCAGGGGTCACTCACTCTTACTGATGACCGTTTCGTGGCATCCACTTCCGCCCTTTTACGTTTCGTTTCCAAAATGTTCCAGTGGCGTGATATTTTGTACGCCATCACTACCAAAACCCCTTGTTATCGCACAGACTCGTCGTGGAACCATTAAAGGAAGAAAGAAAAGGGGATCCTCAGATAGAAGAGATCCCGTTAACAGTCAGTATTACACAGTACACACGATATTAGTTATCATCAGGGCCGTTGTTACCATATTTTTCTGTTCAACAATAAAAATGAACATTTGTTATTTTTATAATAGACTATGACGACTGGAAGCTAGAAGATTTATATTAAACACATTTTTTCTCATTCCCCAGCCGCAACAATTTGAAATTAAAATAAGTATTTAATTTGCCAGTTATTTCGCAGAAAGGAGGAATTACCTAATAAAATATATCCAAGTGAAGCCAGTTTCAAATCTCTTTGAAGATCCTGTTTAGAAGCTGAAAACATGAAATAATTCACTGTAATTACTGCTTCGTAAGTGTTCCATACACTGTTTCTCTTGTCCGACGGTGAATGACATGCGAGTGTAAGCGATACGATTATTTAGGGTTCCGAAGTAAAATTGGAACCCTTCTAGTTTCGTCATGTCCGTTCGTCCGTCCGTCTGTCCGAGGTATAGCGCCGAGACCCCTTGTGCTAGAAAACTGTAATTTGGCATGGATATGATATACATATTTATTAAAACTCCAAAACTGCAGAATAAAATATGGAAAAATATATTTTTTTCATTGCGTACCCCATACTGTGGGATATCCTTGAAAAGTCTTTCAAAAATATTATGGGTTTCTTAGACCGTTTTTGGATTCAGGGCTTTGATTGCGAAATACCTGGCTTTAAAGTTCTAATTTTGGTTAGAGCCGAGTGTCCCCCCCCAGCCAGCTAAACGGTACGGTAAAAAAACATGCACTTGCCTGGTTTTTTTCAAAAAGGATGGAAATTTCTGTGTTACATGTTTTGTCATTCGTATTGTTAGGCATATAATAGGTATATAACATTAAAAGGAAAAAACTTTAATGAAACAACATAATAGGTATTTAAATTTTATGTTAGTTGAAGTTTAAATTTTTATTGGACATAAGGTATAAGTAAGAAATAAGAAATGTTTCTTGAGACGTACAATGTAAAACGTAAAATTTACATGCAGCCCTAGGACCCACGCTAGGATTCTTTGTATTATGGGGTCTAGCCTCTTCTGTTAAGTAACCTTAATTTTAGTTTTCCAACAGAAGACATAATAGTACTTATGTTTTAAATAAAAAAAATTGCTGTGTAAGTAACTGCATTTGGGTGTGTGTACTACGTGTCTTGGTAAAATTTTGTACTTTTCTTTTTATGCAAATAAAGTACTATTATTATTATTATTAAATGATAATGAACACACTTCTTATTTCACTAATGTATATAACGACGAATAATATAAGAGTACTTTCGTTCGTTAAAAAGTGGAAATACCTACTCGTTACGTAGAAATGTTTAGTTTGCCATCCTAAAATCATAATGAATTTTTCATGTTATTTTGTACTCATTTCAAATAGTATAATTTTGTTTAGTTTCAGCCGAATAGAAAAACACTAATGGACTTTATAAAAAACGAGTAACCGCCCTCGCTTTGCTTCGGTTTTCTTATTTTTTTGCACCTTGGGTTACATTATTGGAGTTTTATTAAGGATCCCTATTTTTTTTAAATATAATATAGCCTATGTTACTCGGGGATAGTGTAGCTTCCCAACAGTGAAAGAATTTTTCAAATCGGTTCAGTAGTTTCGGAGCCTATTCAATGCAAACAAAAAATCAAATCTTTCCTCTTTATATATTAGTATAGAGTATAGATATAGATAAATGACTGCTATTTTTTTAGCTCAAGTTAAAAAAGTGTCAGATAATTATAACTTAATTAATGAAGGTTAAATAAATAACTTTATTTCGCTATTTCTCCTCATTGATTTCGCAAGCACCTTTCTGAAATAGTGGTAGAATGATGTCTGTATGATTAAATGATTTAGAATTTTGAGGACTGAGGTAATTGTCTGAATCTATAAAACGAACAATGAACTTTCAGAGAACAAAATTCGCTCGTTGAACTGTTAAAAAAACATTAAGTAGAAATTTAAATACGCTACATACGTTTTATCCCCAATATGTTCACTTCAGAAATCCCAGGTATTTATGCAGTAATTTTCACCGTCCGTTATAGTGGTCTTTTTAGTTCTGCGATGTAGATGTTCTCGTAGAAATGTAGAATAGTATTTGATGTTATTGTAGCTTTAAATATACATTGACAACTCGTGAAATTACTGCCAGTTTTAGATGTCGACTAGCTGACCCGGCGAACTTCGTTTTGCCTAACAAACTATTTTTTTTTTCTAAAATAAAATTAACCTAAGTTACTCCTTGTTACATCAGCTATCTGCCAGTCTAAGTCCCGTCAAAATCGGTCCAGCCATTTCAGAGACTAGCCGGAAAAAACAGACTGACAAAAATTGAAAAAAATGTAGTTTTGGTATATGTACCGTGTATACATGCACTTAATTAAAAGCGGTTATTTTAATATTACAAACAGACACTCCAATTTTATTTATTTGTATAGATGTATAGATTTTTAGTTGTTACTACGACTAGAACGAAAGGTCCCGGGTTCGATTGGGCCGACTGATCCGATGGCTTACAGAAAAGTTATAGTTTGTACAAGTGTATGGTTAATCTCCTCATTATCAAATCTAGAACTTTAAATTTGCATAACGTTCCGGCCCAAACACGGTCATTTAAATTTCATGTTTTTAATTTTTTATTATGTAACAATGGCTTCTAATAATTTATGAAAATATCTAACATCCAAAAACCACAGGACTCGAACCTAACCAAATAGAATCTTCGCTAATTTGAATACCTCTAATCTATCATTGTTAACAGCGCGTCTATAAAACAATTTAGTATGAGTGAGGGTGTTCCAGCAAATTGAAACCCCTAACAATATTCTCTTGAAGCTTTCCGTAGTATTTATAGCGTAATTACGTCGTGCTCTGTAATCACGGCCTGTTATCAACTCCAGCCTGTAATATGCATAACGGATAGGCGTGGGCTCGCAGGCAAAATACTGACACGGGACCACCTATTTTTGAATTTAGTACTAATAAATGTACAAATAACTTGTTTCAGCTGAGTTTTAATTAAGATAACTACAAAGCAGGCTACATTTTTGATGTAAAAGTTGTATATTGACATAGGAGATGGAGTAACAAAAAAGCTACGTTTTTGTAACATTTACCGGCAGATTTCATCCACGTCTTTAACCTGTATAACATAAAACTGACTTAAATAAAAACAAAATATTGGAACGAAGATCCTTATCGCGCGTTGCGAAAGGGGGCTAGGTGGAAAATTTGGTAACGAAAAGTTGTAACGACACTTTTTGCCGTCGTTAGTCGTTACAACTCGTGCGGCGTCGTTACATGTCATGCGGCGTGCGCATGTTTCTCTGTCTATCTCTCTCTCTCTTATAGAAAGCAAGCCAGATATTTTCGTTTCTTGCAGTAAGTACAGGATAGCAAAAACATGCAAGCGAGTGTGCCAAAACAAATCTGGGGTATTAAATTTCTCATCGGCTTTGTTCACCTAGTAGCAAGCTACTAGTAGCAAGCTGCATGTTTTTGCTATCCTAGTACTGACTGCAAGGAACTTCGTTCCATCCGGGTGTCCCTTGACACCTCTCAAGTTTTTTTAATCTATTTTTTAATCTCAGAATGAACAGCGGTAGGGTTAACTCCAAAATTATTCAACTTTAAATGTGTTAGCCCCGTCAGTGTCCGCCACGACTTCCGTTTTGGACATGTAATATTGTTGGTCACATTGACCCCGACTCGGGCTCACAACGCACAAATATACTTAATTATGAATTATGGTTGACCCTGTTTTAACCTAATAATTTATATTCATCCTTTTGAAATGGAGTTGAATATTTTAAACGAGATTAATATATTTTTTTTTATATTTTGAACACCTAATTAACAAAAATATATTTAGAAATGTTATATATTAGCTTAAATTTAATTCATGGCATATTTAAAGAAGGTGTTTAATCGATAAATTGCAAGTACAGCCTCCGCTTTTAGGTATTAGTCACTTATTTTTTACAAATATTAGTATCAAAACAAAGTCATAGTTATAAATATTAAAAAAGTATTATTTTATTATTTATTTGGTTTTGTTGGTAATACCTATTACGGACTTACTCAATTAAAATACAATCAGAAAATTAAGTAGGTACATCCGTAAGTCGAATGAACAATACACAGTTAATACAACACTAACATCATTTTTATTATTATTATTATTATGTAAACTTTAAGTATTGAATAAATTAAGTATTGAATATTGAATTTATTTTGAGTACCTTATGTATCACTTCTTACGTAAGTATCACTTCTTAATGAATGTCAAAAATAATTATTGAATACGTCTGAAAGTCAAACATTTTATTGCGAAGTTCTATTATTACTCAAAATCCGTATAAAAAGTAAAACTTTACCTTTTAAATCTGTTACGAATGAGGGAATACAATTGCTATACACAAAACTCAACGCTATTTTAATCACAATAAAAAGTTTGATTAAAGAAGAAATAAGTTTGTTAAATTTTCTAATTCTTTGATGATTCCTACCACGCAATTTGTTAAAGAGTTTTTAATGAAAAAAGTAGCTTTATTACCTAAATCAACCATAAAATGTTAACTATGAAAAACAATTGATTTACAGATATTAAGGAATTAAATATATTTTAAAATCATATTTTTAAAACAATCAGATACAGTTCTTACGAAAAAAACCTGCTACAAAAGAAGATGAATTTTACAAAAATTCGACAAAAGTCATATTTAAATCGTGTAATTAAAATAAAAGACTGGGGTGCATGGTGTCAAGGAGTAGAAGGGATAATATCTTAAAAAGCACCCCACGCTTTTATTATAATTACACGATTCTTAATTCAAATTTATTTTCTATTTTTTAGTTGGATTTTCTATAAAAGCTTTTTTTTTTAAATATTGAACTGTCATCGATAAAAGTCTACGAACTTTGAAAGTAATCTGACCGTTTGAAGTGGGTCACAATCATGTCTAAAGGAGTCGGTTACAAGTTACAAACATACATGCAGGTGAATCTAATATATAGCATGTAAAACGGAGGACGTATTCAATTCGACTGTATTTTTTTATGTTTGTTACCTCAAAACTTTCGACTGGGTGAACCGATTGTGATGATTCTTTTGTATTCTAAAGCTGGTGCTTGTCATGTGGTCCCACTTAAATATGAGCGAGATCTGGCGAGTAGTTTTTGAGGAATTTTAAGTCGGTTATTTTTTGTCAAGAATTATGTCATACCCTGTAGCTTTGACACTATGTTTACCTAACATAATACCTAGTAATATACTTAGTAACCTATAAGTACCTATATCTAGTAATTAATACAATTAAATAATACAAAGTCATTACTTAAAAAACCTTAACTATGAAAAAAGAAACCTTATCTCTTCAACTCCAAAACCAAAAACATTCAAAACCATATCTCTTAAGCTTGTGTCTCATGATTGGGATAACTTTGAACCTGCCCTAGGTTTTAAAAATATACACGATGGTTACGTAAATAACTCAACATGAATTAAGCATAATAATTAAAATAAAATTAGTATCAGTTATTAAAATTTTAATAAATAATTTGCAGATTTAAATTAAAACTACGATATATTTGTGATTAAAATTCATGAAAGTGATTGAGTTTCGACGATATTTTTTATATTTCGACAAATTTAATTAAAGTTGAATTACTTCAGTAAACGGGCTCAATTTATAAATACAATTAAGTTGAAGGTAAACGCGCGATATGGTTGTAATAATATCATCTCTCTCTTTCTTTTTGCCCGGAGATATAAAATAAATTATTTTGCTAGCGAACATACGTGTAAAGCTTACTGAGGTATAAAACGCCAAAGTTTAATGAAGTTCATTTACCTTGTTTCAAAGATTTAACCTGGATCCGTTTTAGGGTGATGTTATATTCACGTCTATACAGGGTTACCACAGACATATTTTGTGGTTACCGCTCTTAAAAACAACACCCGAATGAAAATAAAATTAAAAGCAAGGTTATAAATAAAATTAAGTTATGTAAATAAAAATATTTGATAAATAGCCTAAGGAATAATTTTCAAACCAAAGTTTATTTATTTATCTAATTTTTACTCAAAAAACTTACACCTACTTAATTTTTAAAATATATTAATATTTCAGTCCTTTTTAATACAATTATGACTTTAACATATTTAAATTATAATCGTTCCCGCTTCCCGCTGAGAGCTTGAGAGATAGTTCTTTCTTTCTTTCTTTCTTTTTTCTCCTTTTTTTGGCAGGCAACTCATCTGATGTCTTTGGTATTGCTGATCTCCATGGATGACGATACACTTACCATAGGGTCGATCGTCAGCTCACTTGCCGACTTTTTCCATAAAAAGAAACCACTTCAGGTGCATCTCTTTTAGGATAAAATATAAAAAAAATGTGGTAGACAACCCTAAGTATAGCCCATATTCGCCCCTTACAAAGCTTTATTTAACTTGTTAGAGCCCTGTAAGCCATTTCCAAGCCACTTCCGGCGGTACGCGGAGCGTGTACGTGATGACGTTTACAATTTCATATGATCGATTGTGTTTTGTTTCGATGTAAATTGGTCGGGTTGAGGCCGCAGAGTATGCAGGGAGACGGCTACTCGACTGTGAGTGGCACGTTGTGTGAACACTGAATAGTGTTAAGTCCAGTTTAGACGTATTGAGTAGTTAAGTACTCGTAGTTAACTAAATTTTAAGTGAATAATTTTTAGTGTGTGTCCACACGTAATAATTTAGTAAAGCTCTTTAGTTCATACAATTCTACTTAATTACTAAAGCATTTTACTAAATTTTAACTAAAAATTGCCTGTCCAAACGTGTTAAGTGATAACCCCCGCCCACCTACTTAACAGAAAATAGAAAAATTTCTAAATTACTTGTCTACTTGATTACTGAACTACTAAATTACTAAACTACTAAATTGTCCGTTTACACGTATTAATTTACTTAAAATTTAGTTAACTACTTAATACATGTAAATCGAACATTACAGCAGTGTTAGACTTTCGATCGAGAAGTGTTACATTATCGTCATTATGTTCTTCGAACAGAGAATACCTAGAAATATTTGGAATCTAAAACGATGCCTTCGATGTTAAAGCTTAAGCTAAATGTTTTAAGAATTTTCCGATGTTTCGTAATCTTGTTATATTTTATGTTACTATGTCATAGGAACAGAGAGATGGATGATTTTTCAGTTAATTTGATTCAAGTCCTGGGTTGCACGCTTGAAACTATCTCAGCTTATATTTTTAAGCGTTATCTAATGTCATGCTTCTTTTGTTTCAGGTAATAAATAATTTTCGTCCAATGCCTGATACTGAAATAGAGCGAAAATGTGGAACGCTAAAAAAACGTGATTAAATTTGAAAGCATATATTTCAATTAAAACTTAATCAACAGTCGGACCGTTATATGAGATTCTATCACCGCGAGGCCGATGAATATAAAATGTATCGCACAAACACTTTTTGTAATTTAATTTTCCGTTTTATCCATAACTTATATATATCAAATCATAGTCTGTTTTTGTTTTTGTTTCACAGATTTTTTGTGATTCTTTCTTACCAATTCCCGCAGTAATGTTTTTTATAACGCTCCATATTAATAGTCATACACTAGGATGACCTGTGTCGTGGGTGCCATGGACAACACACGGAGACAAGAACACACCCAGACTGAGAACAGGTATTCAAACTCATCACCTTGTAGCCTAGTCGATAGCGACCCTGCCTGCGAAGCGAGGGATCCTGGGTTCGATTCCCGGCCGGGGCAGATATTTATGTGGCACATAAAAATTTGTACTCGGGTCATGGGTGTTATAGTGATGTTTGATTTGTGTTGTTCATACCACCCGCGACATTGGTAAAAACCTACTGCGGGCGTATGAGCGTGTAAGCGTTTATCATGCTAATTTCGCTGTGAATCGAACCCAGAAGCCTAAAAACTGCATCCCGGCATGATAACCATTACGCAATACGGGTCGCAAAGCAAGCTTTAAGACACAATGTATTTCGTCGTTGCGACTTTAAGACCTCTTATGAGTAAAAAATCAGCTTTTTGAGAACATCGATAAAAATCGATAAACTTTTGATTAGCAAGCACATGGGTGATATTGAATTTGGTGAATAAATTATGATGGAAACGTCGTACACACATGAGAGTTTTTGAATTCGATAGTGCTTCAAAATGTAGAATCTTTTGACGTAAAAAAGTGATTTTGCCAAAAGTGACACATAACACATAAGAGGTCTTAAAGTAGCAACGACGATTTTTACTTCGATTCTCTCACACATTAATTCGCGAATCCCACTCGAACGCCACAGTGGGCTACAGTAACCTGACTGTGAAAACAGTCCGAGCACACAATTACTGGTTGTGATGATGACGTGTCCATTTCCCTGCTGCAATAGATCGCCCGTCGTCTGAGCACAGCCTTACGAGAGCCTTATTAATGACACCCGACGCAGATAAAGGAGGTTTTGTGAAAAATCGCTCTAAGGTAAAAAGGCGTCGAAAGGCGACGGGCGTTGTATTTATTCTGCCTTAGTGAGCGGTTCAATTGTTGATGATGAAACATTTTTGTAATTTAATTGTGTGTTTTCATGCCATAGAATATTTGAGTCATTGTGTGTTTTTATACGTGCTTTATGATTTCCATTTGCATTTTCGTCTAAAGAAAGTATTACCAGTACCAGTGAATTTTAGAGCACTGGGTTGTTATCAAAATATGTTTGAAATCTGGGAGTTACATGTGACTAGCATTGAGGTATAGTAGGAAGGTAGCCGGTCAAAATGGCGAAGTTAGTCCAGCAATGGACTTCCAAGGGCTGATGGATGGATGGATGGATTACTGTATGGTGAAATTTTAAGAGAAGAACGCATCGCAGCAACTGGTTATGCACTGTGATTTTGAGATATCTATCTACGAGGGTCATCTGTCAATGTAAAAATAAGAATATCATAATTTTACCACGGACCTGAAAAAAAGACGGACGTAACCTCGTCTAATCGAAAATGAAGCATAGCAATGGCCGCCCGCTTACCATGTGTGCGTAATTTTTGATTCGCGATTGAAACAGTATGGTGTCAATGTGTGGGTGTGTGTACTTGTACGAATAGAGAGTTGGTATTACTATGGGTGCTTCACTGAATTTGTTGTTGGGATTACGTCCGTGTTTTTAGGGTTCCGTAGCCGAATGGCAAAAAACGGAACCCTTATAGATTCGTCATGTCTGTCTGTCTGTCTGTCTGTCTGTCTGTCTGTCTGTCTGTCTGTCTGTCCGTCCGTATGTCACAGCCACTTTTTTCCGAAACTATAAGAGCTATACTGTTGAAACTTGGTGAGTAGATGTATTCTGTGAACCGCATTAAGATTTTCACACAAAAATAGAAAAAAAATACTAAATTTTGGGGGTTCCCCATACTTAGAACTGAAACTCAAAAATGTTTTTTTCATCAAACCCATATGTGTGGGGTATCTATGGATAGGTCTTCAAAAATGATATTGAGGTTTCTAATATCATTTTTTTCTAAACTGAATAGTTTGCGCGAGAGACACTTCCAAAGTGGTAAAATGTGTGTCCCCCCCCCTGTAACTTCTAAAATAAGAGAATGATAAAACTAAAAAAAATATATGATGTACATTACCACGAAAACTTCCAACGAAAATTGGTTTGAATGATATTTAGTAAGTAGTTTTTTTTAATACGTCATAAATCGTAAACCGCAAAAAACATTGATCAAAGTTACAACGAACTACAAGAACTTTTATATTATGTTACTTGCTGCTACGGAACCCTTCATGAGCGAGTCCGACTCGCACTTGGCCGCTTTTTTTAGGTCGGTGAATTTTACCTAAGTTTTAGGAATTACAAATCAAATAACTAAGACCTGGTTTTTACGTAACTTTTTGAAGGAGTTAATCATGAAAATTATACAACTAATCTCTTTAGATCTATAAATAATCATGAATAACTAAATAAGAGTATAAAAGGGAACGACAGTAATTGAAATAAAAAACGCTGCGAATCTGACATTTCCACTAATTTAGGAAAATGGACGCGGTGTGACGCTACAAACCGTGTTTGAATTTTTAAATATGGAATGCATAATTTATCGCGCCGTTTCTTTAGGTTGTTTCTTTTCGACCAGACATTTGATTTCATAATTTGAGATTTCTTTCAAGAAATTTATTTTCTTTCCTGAGTTCTTTTGTTTTACACGTCTTCAAATGCTGGTTTGAATGTTTAAATTTAAACGAAGAACATGTTTCTTATTTTACTAGCTTTTGCCTACGGCTTCGTCCGCGGTAGAGTGTATTACAATAAAAACAGTATAATAAGTAATAATAAACATAATAACAACAAAAACATTTAATATTGAGTGCACGCCATCTACCTTTCTGTCACTTTTCCAGTCGCAGGTCTGTTGCAAGAAACGTAAGAGATAAGCAGAACCTTTGTACAATGTATCTTTTTTATTATGTGTACATGAACAATAAATAAATAAATAAATAAAAAGGGTGCGTGTACTTTTGTACACGCGTGAGAAGTTATACTTCTTCAATATTCAAGTCACTAATATAATAAAATATGGGTGGTATTTAAACTGACTTCTATTTAATAGCATTATTGTCCTCTAAAAATTTACACTGTCCCCTAAATTACTAAGTCAGCCACCATCAATGCGCGTCTAAAAAATACTCTTTTAGCCACTATAAATTTTCAATGTAAGCTACTGTAAATACGACTTAGCATAGCAGTTATTTTTTAGCATCTATATTTTTAACATACATTCAACTAGTAAACTTCTAAAATATTTAAATATGACACCAATAAAGTAATTTTATCTACATCTAGTTTTATAACTCAGCATCTTTTAATTTTTTTCAAACATAAATAATTTATAACTCGTCCTATATTTTTGATCATCAAAATACCTAAAATTATCATCAAATATATTGAATTTCCATCAAAACGTACCTAAAATTAAGGTGTGTAATAGTTAGTATAATAACATTTAGTATAATATAACTTGAAATAATGTTCACATGTCTATAATTTTCATATGCTATAAAAACAAATAACAAAATTTCATGTGATCTAATGTTTATTTCATATTATAATTCATTAATTTGCTCGAATAACATTTACTTTAACGTTTACTTCATATGAATTATGTAGCATAATGCTCTTTTTATATAACGTTCATTTGACTTAATTTTCATTTAATATAATTTTCAAATACATAATCTAATCTTCAAACGTTACACACCCTTAAAAGGTCTACGGCATGCGGCAAACAGCAAGAGGCATTCCGCATGCAGCAAGCAAGCAGCAGACATGGCTTCTGTCACGGCTCCGGCGCTGCGGGGCTCTGGCGGTCCCACGCGATCTTATCGTCGCAGATGCTATTAACGCTCACCACCGCAGCTTCGGCTTGCTGGCCGGCTTTGCCGGCCAGCCTCAGCCGCTGCGGCGAGCGTTAAAACCACCTGCTCCTCAGCTCGCGGGCCGCCTCGCCCCTCCGCGCCTACGCGGGTTTACATTACACTCTAGGGGTAGGGCAGACAAGACTACGTGGAGTCGGATTTGCAGCGATTTGTTTCTGTCACTTATTTAACAACGAGCGCACCAACAATAGAATGAAAATAAACAAATACACGCGATAACTCACAATAAACAAATACACGTGACAACTAATACCCGCATGAATCGAATCGCACTCGCTGATTGGTGCAAATGGCCAGTAGCGCCCGTCTGACTGGCGACAAACAGATCATGCAGTTGCTCTTTCCATGATAAAAGAATACGATTTATTATTTCACATGCTAAATTATAAAATATGATGTTTTCTAGTTCAAGCTTGAACTATCTTTTTTGAGGAAAATATGTTCAGGCTGTAAGACGAAAAATGTTGGTTAGTTGTAAAATCCGTGGCTGAGTTAGTAAATTAGAAGGTGATGTATAAATCAGTGGGACAAGTAAAAATAATAGTTGTTCTTTATTTGACGCTTTCTTTGGAATATTCAGGTGGCATTTAAAAAAAGGCGGAATTAGTTTATTAGAAGCCTTCTCATTTTCCCATGGCTTAGTTATTAAATCAGAGGTTGGTTTCCGTGGCCTAAAAAAAAATCTGCGGCTTGACTTATTATTCCCCATAAAATATTACTTGTGTACTACCTATGTTTACACAAGTACAAACTAGATGGCGTTGTTGAGGAACCTGAATCACGCTGTTGAGACTGTGAGATTTGTATAAGTAATAACATTAAATTTTAAAAGAGGTAAAGATAATAAGGCCATCTATCCAGTGCTTTCATACCCCCTTCATGGTGGCGCAAACGTTTAACGCAACCTTTTTGCAAGTCGCATAAGAAGTATAACTTCAATAAATAAAAAGAGAGTATAACATACAAACATCTTCACAAACTTTCAAATTTATAATATTAATAGGATAATTGTGTTCCTAACGGCATTAATATTACTCGTATTAAAGGAACGTTTATACTTGCTAGAGACTCACTTTGCAGACCAAATTCGACCGTAAGTGTCAAAGGATTACAATGATATTTCTTTGTATATTAGGGATGCGTGAATTATATGGTAGTGTATGTGATGTTTTTATTCATTGTACGTGTCTAATGCATCAAACTCCTGCTTTGTACGTACATACATATATACACTTTACTTTTCACCAAGTTTCACTATCATTCCAGTGCGTTCTCGTTTGAAATAAAAATAAGACATAGTCTAGTGTAATCTAGTTTAAACACCCATATCAGCTATGTACATATTTGGCTAGGAGTGTTCATACATTGTATACCTACATGTTGATAGAAACAACACAACGTTAAAACGTGATAAAATTGATTGTGATTTTTGTGATACCTATATGAATAAAGTTTTTATTTTGAAAAAAATAAATAAAAAATATTCGCAAATACTGCAACACCACAGACCTAATTTTAGGTCACACATTGCAAATAATAAACAAAAGTTCATGTAACAGGAAATTAAAACCTAAATAAACGCAAGATATAAATAAAGTCAAAATTATCAATATCCGAATATTAAATTCAAAACTGTCGTCATTAATTAATTAATATTAGAGTTTCATGAGTACCTGGAATCACCAGATAGCGAAAATTATACTAGTTATTGGAAATGTTTCGCATATACTCGTAATATTCTGCGAGTTTAATATGGTTTAAAGCAACGACAATAATTAACGCTTGGAGTGTGAAATCATAATATAATGTGACTGTTTATTACTCAATTGATATTTTGAGTTTCATTGTGTTTTAAATCGAATTCAAAAAAGAAAGGGGGTTTTCAATATAGATAGATGGCTATCCTCGAGTCGTAGCCGATCTCCCCTGCTCGTGGGAGCCTTCTGAATAACGTACGAGGCCCAGGAGCCAGGTACCATCGCTTGGAACTCACTGCGCAGTGGGCTCTGTATCACCCAGTTCCATCACAATCGTGGTCATGCATAGCAATAGGGGTTCACCTGATATCGACGGTGACTACTTACGATAGAATGATGTGTCTTCTCATTCGTCAGCTTTTTTCATTTACATAAAAATATGACGACCCGTGTGGCGCAATGGTTACCATGCCGGATCGTCGCACCGAGGGTCCTGGGTTCGATTCACAGCGAGGCGGAAATTTGAATGATGAGTTTGAATTTCTGTTCTCGGTCTGGGTGTGAATGTCCTTGTCTAGTGTGTTGTCCATGGCACCCACGACACAGGGAATCCTAGTATGGGGCTATGCGTGTGAAGCGTTATTTATTTATTATTATTTATCGTTAGTTTTGTAATTAATGTAGCCATCGCTTAGGCAACGTGAGTCCGACCCGCCGCCGCGCCGCTCGCACTTGACCGGTTTCGAAGCTATCCTCGTAATGCGTGAATCCGCTTTTATTATTATTATTAGATAATAAAATTATATTAATATTAAACCCACTATTATCCTCCAGGATAAAAGTGCTCTTTGCGAAATTCTTAGTAGTTTCAGTGGATGTTACGACCTGTTAAGCTCAGCTTTACTTTTCAATGGAAATTTTTATGGTGATAATAGAATTACGAAAGGTTTTATTAACCAATTTGGAGTAATAAGAAGAATTATAGTTGCGTACCTCCATTTGGCTTATCTTTTATCAATGACGGGGGCCAAGGACGTTTTGTTTTAGGGTCAAGTCTTCCCAAGGGGTCTTTTCTTTGAATAATTTATGGCAATTCCTTCACGGAAGTGATTAATTTCAAGTAGCTACACATATTCACTAATTTGTAAAAACTATTTGAAGCTATACACACAAATGACACAAATTATATTAAATTAAATGAAATTAAATTATTTTAAATTCGTTATACGCACCGCGAAGGACTGGAATAACTTGCCTGCGTCGGCGTTCCCGCCAGCCTATGACGTGGATGTCTTTAAGAAAAGAGTGAATGCCATCAAAAACATAACTTGTAAAAAAAACCAAGTCTCGCAACTTAGTTCTTCTACCGTTAAAATTTGTGAGATCCATGTAATACCAAGTCGGTTAATTTATTCAGTTCCTACTTAAAGGTTCTTCTGTCTTAAGTTATTACGTAATTAGCTAACCTAACAAGTAACAACATCGTATAGTGACCATATTATCAATATTAAAAATCTTTTATGTTTTAAATAAATAGATCGACTTCACCATCGCATGAAAACACAATGTATCTCACAAGTAATACCTACATATTATATTAAATTTGATTGTTTTGTGCGATTGCCAAGTCAATCTATTTATTTAAAACATAAAAGATTTTTAATATTGATAATATGGTCACTATAATATGTTGTTACTTGTTAGGTTAGCTAATTACGTAATAACTTAAGACAGAAGAACCCTTAAGTAGGAACTGAATAAATTAACCGACTTGGTATTACATGGATCTCACAAATTTTTACGGTAGAAGAACTAAGTTGCGAGACTTGGTTTTTTTTACAAGTTATGTTTTTGATGGCATCTCATTTCTTTTTGTAGATAGTTCTACTTTTTTTCCTTTTACAAGTTACCTTTGAACATAATTATATCTAGGTACCTATCTACACCTATTATTCCATTATATTATATATGTACAGGTACACTGATTCATTCACTGCAAATGTAACTTTGTAATCCTATATATTTATATGGGATTACAAAGTTATTTATGCAGTTGATGTATCTAGAAAACTGGACCGAAATTGGAAAATATTTTAGTTTTTCCTTGATCTATACACTAAAGACTAATTGTGTTCCAAATTTGAAGCTTCTATGTCTGCTAGAAGTGCCTTAGAGTTTTGATGATCGGTCAGTCAGTCAGTGAGTGACGAAAATAAGAAACTTTGACTAGTTATAATTCTTAAACTACTGGTTCAAATTGAATGAAATTTGAAACATACCGTGTTTATACAATGCCTAATTGGTTACTAAAAATTCAGGCTTCTAGCTTTATCCACAACGAAGTTATAGGGGGTCGAAAATGGCCTGAATTGCTTCGAGAAAAGGATGGTACGGCCGTGCCGCTTTTTTGCTCGACTTGGCGGGGGCACTACCGTGCCCCCAGATAGGCTTTTATTACGTTACTGTGTTCACCACCTTGGACCACATCTCCACTTACTATCAGGTGGGATTGTGGTCAAGCATTAACTTATTAGTGTAAAAAAAAAATTTGGGAATTATTTCGTACAATCAGAATGAGAAGCACAGACAGCACTATCAAGTGAGATGAAAGTTTTATAATCGTGAGACGATTTTGTAGCCATTCCACCTCAAAAACGATGGATAGAATTTTAACCTTAAGAATTAGTCATGTTAATCCAAGATATTATTATATCGAGGTCAGCAGTGGCCAGTGTCTCAGCCGTGGGAACCAAACTCTTTGTTAAACGTATCGTTGATTGTTTTCACACGAAACACTCTGTGACTCTATTATAAACTTATTAGGTATTTGAGGTCAAGGTAATCGGAGAACAATGATACGTTTTCTATTCTATTAAAATGAAAGTAGCAATTGTTGATTTCTAATTTTGATTTTAAAAAGACAGTTAGGTATACTTCGTACCCTATAGTCTTTCGTAAATATTCAGGAAATAATAATAATAATGCTAAAACTTCTTAGGAGAGAAAATACGTAGATAGAATAATATTAATCATTTTTTCAAAACGAGAGTTTTTAAAAACGCGCCTGCGGTTTTTCGTGACCGGCGTTTTTGTGTCAACACGGACGTGTTACAAATCTTAAAATTTCACTCTCATCATTTTTTCCATTTATTTCATAACGCGCCTAAAGAAGTGTAACTTCAATAATAAATTAGGTAGGTACATCCAATAAGACGTTAACCCGATCATTTTATTTATTTAATCTTTTTTGCACCTTACGTTATGTATAGGAACAAAAGGTGTTGAATCAAGAATTGTACCTGGACAGATCCTGACGCCTGTTAGAGGTTTCAGAAATTTAAAAATTCGAACTACGGTTTATAATTAATTAAAATCTTGCGTAATTTTTAGGACATCTGTAATATAATGTAGCATTATTTACATTTTGCTTCGGTGAAAGAAAATATACTTAAGAAATCTACATACCTGTATGTATGTATGAAAAGTGCCTCTGACGTGACTACGTTACGTTACGTTACGGTATGTTAAGTTATGAGGTTCGTTAGTGTGCTGTGTCTGCTACAGTTTGTGCTAATGAAATGGGTACTGAAACTGTTATAACTATTTAATGCCAATTAAAATGTTTGCTTGTCTAAGCCTCCATATAGATAGTAAAACAAACTTCGACTGAAAGAATAATTTTTAATAAATAGAGTATTTTTACTAAGAATTTCTCGCTTCAAAAGAAATATTAACTTACCTAATAACATTACTTAAAATATTTCCTTCAATGAAGAAATCGTAATTAATGAGTCTAAAGGTGCTCCCTCAACGGCAGCATTCGAATGTAATGTAATATATTGTCGTTCTGACTAAGACCTCTTATGTTTAAAAAATCAGCTTTTTGAAGGAATTGATAAAAATCGATAAAGTTTTGTGTAGGACGCACATAGGTGACTTTGAATTTGGTGAATAAATTACGATGGAAACATCGTACGCGCATTATAGTTTTTGAATTCGATAGTGCTTCAAAATGTAGAATCATTTGACGTAAAAAAGTGATTTTGCCAAAAGTGGCACATAACACAGAAGAGGTGTTAAAGTCGCAACGACGATATCGGATTCGAGCATTACATCTGTGAGTGAGGAGAACTGAACATTACAATGACCAGTCAATAATACAAGTTGTAACATCCATTGTAACATACGCTTTCTCTTTAGAAGTATCGTGTGGCGCAATGGTTACCATGCCGGATCGCCGTGCCAAGGGTTCTGGGTTTGATTCCCAGCGAGCCGGTTTGAATGATGAGTTTGAAATTCTGTTCTTGGACTGGATGTTATTGAAGTTAATGAAGAAGACCACGCCTTGCCATGGCACCCACGACACAGGGAATCCTAGTGTGGGGTTATTAATGTGTAGCGTTATTTATTCAGTTTTAATGTAACAGCACCGAATGAATAATAGTAGGTACCTACAAAATAATAAAAGTTCAAAGGAGATACCCGATTTTCGGCCACGAACCATATATACTCTGTGCTAGAACATAATACTAGACAAGAGTAAATTATATACAAAAAAATTCGTTTTATTTACTAAATAAACATATTTAAATCTTAGCCTCATCTGCATCGGCCAAATGAACAAAATAATGCAAAAAAGTTTTCATAGTATTTACCTCATTACAAACGATTTTATAATCGATTAAATCGATAGTTTAGGGAATAGTCCGGTCGATTTAGACATTCGAAGGTGCATAAATTCCCAACAAGCTGAAAATCGGTAAGATTGTTCAAAACATAATTATAAATAAAATTTTTAAGTTCCCCATCATTCCCGTGTATGGAAAAAAATATTCAAGGTCAAAGGTAAAAAAAATGAGTTTTTCGCGATTTTCAGCAAAACGGTAAGTTTTATCATAAATGATATAAGGATTCAAAAAGTTGTAAGTTTTTATCGTCATAATATGCACACGTTTACCCTGCTACCTCATGGTAGTGTACTTAGCGCGTTTTTGAATCGTTATATCTCAGAAACGGTGGCTCGTAGGAAAAAAGTATTGATACATTTTTATAGATAATTTTATGATCTACAATTCTTGTCTGGGGTACTTTATGATAAAACTTACCGTTTTGCTGAAAATCGCGAAAAACTCATTTTTTTGACCTTTGACCTTGAATATTTTTTTTCCATACACGGGAATGATGGGGAACTTAAAATTTTTATTTATAATTATGTTTTGAACAATCTTACTGGTTTTCAGCTTGTTGGGAATTTATGTACCTTCACTATCATTTTTTTGTCTAAATTGACCGGACTAGGAACTTAATAATATATTTTACTAATTATTATAACTTGTAAGTACAATATTAATTCCTTTTATACATGTTTTCTTATTTACTGTATAGCTAAACTATGTAATAATTTATAATTACCATACCATACCATACCATACCATTAAATCGTTACGCTAATTAAAAGACATTTCGAGTATTTTGACATCGATTTCGAGACATTTGAATTGATTGTCAATAAAGATTTCTGGTGTAATCCCTATCTAATGTCTTTTTGGTTACTGTCAGTTTGATTATTTATAAATAACACCATTGTCATTTATCTTGCATCTTTCAACTTTGTACGTTTATATGTAACTTTAATTTTTGCGTCTTATGATCATGATTATTCCTAATGCTATCAATATTAGAGTAGGTATTTGGTTTGAGGTAGTAAGTGCCTATTAACACGCATAATATATAGCACTGGACATGAGTGTGACATAATCATAACCTATAATTAAGGTGGAAATTATAGGATTTCATTACTTGGCCATTGCTAACTGCCGTGAAAATTGGAGAAATTAAAGCTTTTACAATGATCTAATTGGCCACCAATTTTCATTCTTGTCTAATCTAAACCGGTGTCTCTATGGAAAATGGGGTTCTCCGAGCATTACAAACATCAATATGACGTAGGATGGTTACATTACAGCCGAGTGCTCGTGGTGTGGGAGTGCCTTAAAGACAAAGTTTATAAATTATTTGAGCTTATTATTATGTTACAGTAAAATCTAGTACCTACTATAAAGTTTTTATGAGCTCTTTAATTAAGTTCGTGAAAAAACTTTGAAGGGCTATTAGAAAAAATAATAATTGTATTATCTTAGGACTATAATTTAATTGAAACTTATTTACGGTAAGGTCTGAATATTATTGAGAAAAATTAAATTATGTCACCAATTATACATTATTATCGCACTGCTGAATTCAGATAAAAGGTTTTCTATGTAATATTCGACAAAAAGCTGAAGACGCAAAAAATGAATCCAATTTAAGTGAAAAACTCCACTACAACGTACTTACTTACAATAATTAATATATTTATTAAAGCTTTATTACTTAAATCTGCAATAAATATAACTGAATGTTACCAGTATACCTATTTACTGATAATTGTCACATATGTTGGGTATAAGTGAATTAATAAAATATCAGTTGTGTGCATCCATTCGGTCGTATCATTTGTGCTCCCGTTATATTTACGAATATTTTACTATAATATAATACACTTATCACAATAAAAGAAACCGCGATTAATGAAACTTAACACTTCGCTAAATATCTGCCTCGAACGGGTATTGAACCCGGGACCCCTCGGTTCGCAGGGTCGCTACCAATTGGGCTACAGGGTCGTCAAATAGTGATGTGATACATAAACGTATTAATTGTGAACTAACAGGAAAATAGATCAGAAATTGTGGAATAAAACACGCGCAACCGAACAGTAACTAAGTCAAAGTTAGTAAGTGAGGCGAGTTCTGCTGAATTAGATAACTGAGAGTTGTTGTCCGATTGGAAAACTTGATGCTTTATACGTTGTTGACTGAATGTTGCAGACTTGCAGGATGTTTACTGAGGATTTACGTTATGGGTCTTAATGGGTTTAAAAGAAGGCTATCATTAGTTGTGCCAATTCGTCATATCGTCGTTGCGACTTTAAGACCTCTTATGTGTTATGTGTTTTGAAGCACTGTCGAATTCAAAAACTCTCATGTGTGTACGACGTTTCCATCGTAATTTATTCACCAAATTCAAAATCACCTATGTGCTTGCTAAGCAAAACTTTATCGATTTTTATCGATTCCCTCAAAAAGCTGATTTTTTACACATAAGAGGTCTTAAAGTCGCAACGACGATATACATTTCAATATGTGTAGATGTACTGGAACTATTTCATTAAAATAAAAGTGTTCAAATAACTACTAACTACGTAAGTAGTAGGTTCTAAAGAAATTCGTAGGTGAGAAGTTATGACAACTGTGACAAGTCCTAAGAAAATATTATGTCGGTTCTATGTATGTGAAGCAAAGAACCGAATAATAAATGTAGTGTAGTGGTCATAAATATAGTGTGAGTAATACGTAGCTGTTTAGTTTTCCGGGAATCAAACCAGAGCTATTCGTGTCCAGCTTGTGCGTGCGTAACTTCTCCATTATAATAAAATCCTGAAATCCGACATTTTGTCAAGCGAAATCCCATTAAGTCGAACCAAGAGCGATTTGCGGCCGATAAAACGTCCAATAATATTTGAGCTGATAGCCGTAAGGGCCATTATGACGTTTTTCAATGAAGTTTTCAGGGGCGCGGAAACTTAAGTCTAATGGGGGCAATTAGACGAAAATCTCCGAACGTTTAAGTGCCCCTTCCTGGCGACTTTCGAATTTCGTTAAATGGAGTTGTATTGTTATATTTTAATTATGTACGGTCGGATCGTTCATTACGTTCGCGGCGCTGCTCCGGCAGTTAATGATCAAGAATTTATAACGGAATTGGGTTGCCGCTTTCGATCTTGTACGTAAATAGTGCTGTGTTATTCACGAAATGCGCCGCGTTTGTTGGGCAACGTTTTAATGAAGTTTTACCAGATAAAGGTAGGAAGGGGTTGGCAGTGCTTTTTACTGTTTAGTCGTCTGTTAAAAGCAGCAGAGATTAATTATTTTGTATTTCATTGCAAATAACTGTCAGAAATAACTGCTTTATTTCGAATAAACAGACAAGCTTGCTTAAGACTACATCAAAACACGCTTGTGGAACTATTTTTTACTGAAGATGCTGTGAAAAAATTGTCAGTTTAGATTTATGACTCATGGAGTGTTGTTAATATGACTATTTTAAACGAAAGTTTAATTAATATTTAAATACTAAAATGTTACAAATAAATATACTTAAATAAAAAACCACATTTTCAGCGCATATCATAAATTTTAATATCCAAATGTTCTACCTCATTGTGATGACGGATATTGAATTCGGATATAAATATGGTTCAAGCCCGAGCCTGCTGTTGTTTGTATGTTAGTATAATGAGGAACGCGGTAATGAACCGGAAAGTTAAGAGTTTTGATCAAAACATCAAAAGTAACATATTTCCTTTTGCCTCGTTCTTAAATGAATTTTCTGACGGAAGTAATTTGTGAAATTTGGCAAGTAAGCATTTTCATATTAAAATAGAAGTATTTTTTTGGTATTAACGCCCACTTTTTTACGTCTTCCTAAATGGGCAGAGAATATCAAAGAACAGTAGATAAGTTTGTTATTTATACAAATGTACATTAACGGCTTTATACAAAAGTCATTCTAATATAATATAATAATTGAATTTGATTTTTCTCTTGATATTAAAATAGTACATAATAATTATACTATTGCAAGCTTATTATTATCCTTACCCACTATGTCGAAGAATGAGCCGATAGACATAAAAATGAATACCAGCACATTTCACAACTTTTACGGTTTGATTTATACAGCCATTGCTTGTAATAAAAACCCAATTCAACGATCCATAATATCAGAAAACCTTTTAAATATTGTGATCAAATATTTACAGAGTTTGTTTGGATACGCTGGATCAAACAAACATTAATTAAATCTAAAGCTTGGCAAAACAAAATGTGTTACTAGACACAAAAACATATAATACGCGTTAAGATAACAAGTTCTCAGACATTATGTAAAAGCATTATTTCTTATATATTATTAGAACTATTTTTGGTTAGCTCAAAGAAAATTACAATAAAATACAGTGTACGAGAATTTACCTGCGAAAATTGATGTATCAGTGAAAATCCTCCATCATCGAACGTGGCGCGTCGGCTGTGTGCCAAGGGGTTTACGGCCGTTTTATGTGGCTCGTATAAAATGTTATCGCGAACGTTGCCGGCGGCACGTCCTATCGCGAGCGATGAAGCGAATAGCGATCACATCAAAATAATGACACTACAGAACTGTCAAAACTTGAAACAGGATAATTCTTTATTTTCGGCAGTTGCAGAGAGACAAAGATATCAGGTAACTCACACAGAATATCGTTAGAATATTGTATTATTTGACGTTTGTGGATATTTGTTAATCTTTTACGCAAAAATTCATGAAATTTAGACAATTTAGTACACAAGTACCACAAGTAGACCGTGATATAATAAGTTATAGGGTACTTATTAACCCGAAAAATGTGGGTATGCCCTGGGCAGAGACCTTATTATGATTACATAAGTAAAACGAGGATTATAATAGTATCAAACATATTTTTAAAGAGTCTTCGCCGCAAGCTCAAAACAATATTATATTTTCCTTAGCTCACTCAATAGCTAATCGTTTTCCGTCGATGCCGTACCTCACAAGTTGGGTCGTTGAAAGATTCCGCTGTGTATAAGTTATCGCAAATTGTAGCTATTCACTTCAGTTCTGCTTATTCCGTACGCCTTCGCCGTATCGTGGAACGCTAAAACGCTACGGTTTCAGGGGCTGCTATTTTTAACTTAAGTTCCATTGCACAAATGTAAAGCTATCTCGTGTGTAAATGTAGAAGTATCTTGAGTGCGTAGGATATCGTATTATGGCTTCTGAAATAGATACAGAACTACATGTGTAGATAGAATTATTTATTAGTATCAAAATATCATCTGTCATTCTGTTAGGAGTTTTTTTGTTGCTAATGAATCACCTTATAGTAAGGGGTCATCGTCGCTCGTCGTCATCAGCAAAGCCAACGGCATCACCGACGCGTTGTAGACCAACAACCACCGTCCAACCACGTATCTGCACCAATACAGAGTAAGGCCTTCTGTTCAGACAAACTTCATACGCACGCTATCATCAATTGTCACTTGCTTGTCTTACAAAGTAAAAGTGCGATATCTGTTCACAGAGCGGCATCGTACGTTTGCCTATTGCCTATGTTTCATTATGCAGCTTGCATGCAATCGTTAAATGAAGCGCCGTGGCAGTAGGACTGCTGTGACTACAATATCGTATGTGTAACTATATCACTGTTAATATGCACAAATCATGATAATTTAAGTCTTTAAACTTACTACTGGGTGCAAAAAGAAAAACAGAAGAATGTTCTTTCTAGAAAATTTATATTTCAGCCTAAAAGATGTTCAGGGCAAAGATGGTTATATTACTCATCAGTACTGAGTCCCTAAAAATAAGTAAAATTATTATTATACAGTAGGGGTGCACAGGAAATAAACAAGATCTACAAACCCCACCCGGGTACCTACTTAACAATTTTAAATGACGAAATTTCTTCGTTAATTTTAATTACTGTACCAATGTTTGTACAGTGACAAAGTGGGAGCGATAAACGATTAAAACTACAGCGCTCACAAACAGCATATTTACTACAGATAGCACCTATACAATATGAACTGTAATGTTTCTAAATATTTTTTAAATTATTTTAATTTTTTTTAATGTATAGTATAAATATAATTAATAACTAATTTTAAAATGCAATGTAAGGTGTGCGAAAGATCCTAACAGAAAGAATCATATTTTAGTATTATATTTTTTCTGGTTCTAAGGTTTAAATGTAGAAAATTTATGTGAAACGAGTATCTTCCTCACAATAAATAGCATAATAGACAGGTTTCCATAATAGTTGTTAGCCGAATTAAGGCGGCTTAGAATACTAATCCCAATCCTACGCCGGATGGGTGCCGTAAGAGGCGACTAAATCCGGCCCGCTGGTGGTAGGGCCCCTTGAGGGGTTATATTAGTAAAATTAATTTTAATTATTAATTAATACCATTATTACTTACTATTGTTATTTCTCCATGGGGTTCGCCTAGATAGCTACCACCCTTGAGCATCAGTCAGCCGCAAAAAATGCTCTCAAGGACATACAGAGTGTACTATATTAGTGGCATAAGTCTGATCATGTTTTTTATAGTTAACTACTCACTACTACTAACTCTTCAAATATTTCTTAATTTGTTTTTCGTTTCATTTATTCCTCTCTCTCGTCGCTATACGCTCATTATGCGACAAGTGCTTTAAAAGTGTACTTTAAACGAATTTCACTTAGTAGTTGGAAAATTGTTCTGAAGTTTCTCTTCTGTACCAATTAACGCTGGAAGCTGGTGCAGGAGCAAGGAGAGCTGGACACGATGGGAAAAGTATAAATCATTCAACAGCTGAATTTAATCTTGCAGTGTTCGGATTAAAGTGTCATTTCCTGTGACACCGAACGTTTCGATATTAGAAGCTTGCAAAATCTCTTCATCACAAATGCTGCTGTAATCTCTAAGGACTGAATCTAAAACGAACACATACCAAACAAAAGGCAAAACAAAAAATGTTTGAGCTGTATGTATGTATGTATGTATATATGTATAATTGTATATGTATGCATATATATGTATATATGATGTGCTGGAGTCACGGGTTCCAAAAAAATAATACCCAGTTTAAAAAACAGCTGAAAAACCTGAAAAATATTATTATAAATAGGTACTTAATTGTATTGTGACCAGCCTAATAATATCGAAGACAAATTACTATTGACCTCAAATGTTTTATGTTTATGTTGGAGTTGGATAAATCTCAAAAATAGGTTATATGATGAATTTACAAGGAAAACTATCACGGCTGTGTTAGCATAAGTAGTTAATGAGTAATAGTCGATAAACGTACAACTTCGGAACCCTACATTGCGCGTGGCCTGATACGCACTTGCCCGGTTGATGCTACGAGTAGATTATGTACGAGTAAACACAATTCGAATGTATACACCCGCACATGAAAAGTCCTTACGAACGTTACTGAGGGTCTAAAGCGAACCTTAAAGGGCACAGTCCGGTTCTACTACCGAGAATACTTACGAGATAATGGCTACTAAAGTACAACTTGAGAATCACATGGTTAAGGAGACAACACCTAAATTCTATTACAGCATCAAACAGTAAAACCTGTAAAGCAATCCATCAGGAAACCCTTCACGAGCTAATCTATAAACCGTTCACGATAACAATGTACGCGGGTGTAAACCTCAGCCGCTGTGACGTCACTGCCATGTTTATAGCCCGTTCGATGGCGCTATTTTCTCTGGATTTGGTAAAGAAAGTATATTTAATAACTTTATAAGCCAGTTTCTTTGTTCGTGTAGCTTTTTGTAGAATGAGGGTAGAGGAGCATGTATGATCTATGCATTCGAAACAAATTCAACCATTATGAACAAAGCACGAGGTATTAGATGTCTGCATTCGCTGGTGCTGCTGATATCCATTTACCATCAGGTGGTTCATCAACTTAAATTTATTAAAATAACTGCTTACACACTCATACCCCCTGTAGTGTATGTGTAAAGCGGGCAACACTGGCCAGTCTGCAGCGAGACTGCGAGCTGAGTAGAGTGTACAGACGTGCGCCTTACGAATACCTACCTCACCTATTACAGAGTAAAATGTGTGTATTATTGACCCTCTAAACACTACAAGTGGCGACGACGGAAAAAACTAATAAGGAATTACCAAAAAAATGTTGGAAGAAAAAGAAGAAGTAATGCCCTTGCTTGCGTATGCAATGTTCGAGCAGGCAAATTCCTTACGAATATGTGTTCTATTATATTCGTATTTAAGTAAGTAAAGTGTATTATTACATTACAACCACATAATTTGTATGTGGGGATACCTAATAGCGTGCACTTAAGTAACAATTATTTGAGTGTTAACGTTTTAATAAGAACTTGGCAACTAAAGTACCACTGCCATATTTGTACAGAAAATTTAAGCATCAAAACTAAAAGGCCATGCAAATCATTTTGTTCACAAAGGGCCATGCCTCAAGTAATTATTTCAAATAGACCATAAATTTCCTATGATATTGCTGTAGGAAATTGTAGTATGTGAAAGAGTAATTTATATCGTTTCTTATTTCAAATAAAGCTACCGCATCACAATAACAATATCCTAAGTTTTGTTTGTATTTGGTGGGTATTTAATAAAAACGTGAAACTCCACGCTACCCTTACAATAACTTGGAAAGAAACGATTGAGAATCTACCCCACTTATTAATATAATGCTGTGGTTAATGTTTTCATAATTCAAATACTGTTCTGCTATGAATTGAAAAGATTATGATTATCTAAACAAGTTTTAGACGTAATTTTGCTAATTAATTAGCAGTTCAATATTATTATTATGGTCACGCCAATACAGTTCACTTAAAGATCATTGCCTATACAACCATATTAAGGAAGAACCTGTAAAGTAGCTACAAACAATGTGTTATGCATATGCACGTAATATGTAAAAAGTTTATTATACCTTAAAATCCATATTACGTAGCAATATTGAAGCATTATATATGTTAATATTTTTATCGCTAAAGCCAATATTAAATTAAATATATTGATAATTGTAGCTACGTCAAGGTTCACGCAGGTTGTACGGGTCTATCCCACTTGTCCCGTTACAAGTATTAAGTCCGGATTGGGCACGCAAATTCAAACAAGACTCGTAAGGAGCTTGTTAATGTACCTTGAGTACAAAAAGGCCTACAAGAGGCACGCAAATTGAAACAAGACTCGTAAGGAGCTTGTTACTGTACATTGAGTACAAAAAGGCCTGCAAGGGGCACGCAGATTGAAACAAAGACTCGTAAGGAGCTTGTTAATGTACCTTGAGTACAAAAAGGCCTACAAGAGGCACACAAATTGAAACAAGACTCGTAAGGAGCTTGTTAATGTACCTTGAGTACAATAAGGCCTGCAAGGGGCACGCAAATTTAAACAAGACTCGTAAGGAGCTTTTTAATGTACCTTGAGTACAAAAAGGCATGTAAGGGGCACGCAAATTTAAATAAGACTCGTAAGGAGCTTGTTAATGTACCTTGAGTACAAAAAGGCCTGAAAAGGGCACGCAAATTTAAACAAGACTCGTAAGGAGAATGCTATACCTTGTGTACAAAAAAGAAGCACGTTATTATTGTAATATACTTATCTTCTTGTTTGTATAAATAAAAATGAACTTTAGTATTTCTTGATAGCTTAACCGATTTCACTGTTTCATTCAAAAATTTTCGTAATGGCTCAAGGATGGCTGTTTCGAGAAGAATAATCAAAGTTCTGGGTAAAGTGACGTGGAACATTTTTATGTTCAGCCAAATTATAAAAGACATTAAAATATAGTGTTTGCGGAAGTTATTCAACATAATGAGTATTTCCTAAAAGGTATATTAAAATTTAACGATGGATGTACTATGGAGAAAAGTCCCGTCTAAAATGTCAGAGATATTGTAACGCTTTTATAGCTAAAACATAAATAAATGAAAAAAGTTTTCAATTTATTGGGTATTTACCATAATAAAATTATCATAAAATAAATTAAGGTACGGAGTAGGTACTTGACTTGGAGTTCTGACTTTCTGAGGAAGAAGCCAAACTAATCGATATATTGAATTGCTGCTATGGCAAGTCATTCGAGGTGAACAGCATTATACATTATACTGTAATGTATTCTGTATACAAGTGGTATATGTATAATATACCGTAATATATGTATACTGTCAATTATAAATCAATGTTTTAAGGCTACGCAGTTATGTAACTGTTCCATAAGAAAAAAGCCATGCATACACGGTGCCCGCAAATAATTATAAATCAATGTTTTAAGGCTACACAGTCATGTAACTGTTTCATAAGAAAAAAGCCATGCATACACGATGCCCGCAAATATTTATAAATCAATGTTTTAAGGCTACGCAGTCATGTAACTGTTTCATAAGAAAAAGCCATGCATATACGGTACCCGCAAATATTTATAAATCAATGTTTTAAGGCTACGCAGTCATGTAAATGTTACATAAGAAAAAAGCCATGCATACACAGTGGCTGCAAATATTTACAAATTAATATTTTATGGATATGCCGTTATGAATATCATTGAAAGGCAAAGATGTCTGTTGGATATGATTCATGAGACACCATTTGAGATGTCTGATGAAGATGATTCCCATCATAATCGGCCATATTTCACTGATATGAAATCGTGGGATGAAATAACAAATTGCAGGTTTTCAGGAAATTACCCCAATCAATATGAATCGCAAATATCAAGTGAAGAGATGATTTGGCATCAGGATTCAAGTATTATGTAAGGAATCAAAAGTAAGACAGTGATTATTGGTATTTTATTCCATTAATGTGTTAACATTCCATAACTTCTTTTGAAGTAAATTTGAATCTGATCATGTATGAAATGTACAATGACATACTTCCGTCATTGAAGATTCATTATTTTATAATAATTCGTTACAGACGAGTATAATATGTATTATGTGAACATATCACATATTTGTGCAGATTATGACACATGATGACAAACGACAGCAGTTATGGGTTCATGGTAACGGACTCAACTTTTATGATCATTATATTCATATTTTTTGCAATTTTTAGATAATATAATCCGCAATAATTTATTGGATATATTATTATTATTGGAAAAATAAAGGTTCATCTATGTGGCAATAAGCACTTAGAGACTCAGAAGATCATAGCATTTTCATTTAATATCTTTACATTGCAATGTAAATGGTAATATTTTGAGCTGCCGAAAAATAAAGGAAATATGTCAAAGTTATGATTTTGTCACCATAGTAAGGAGACAATGAGACACTGAGAAATAGAATTTTGGTATATGGGGCTAGTCCAATAAAACACGACGTTGTATTTTATGTAGATACAACTTATTACTATGTAATATGATAGGCCTTCAGTGAGATAACTCTTGCTTCCGGCTTGCATACAACTTGAACCATCTGCAGAACGACAACACATTGGGTGTTTCTCTTCGCTCTTTTCATGTAAAATCGACATAAATACGCAAGTGATATCTAATGACCAAAAGGTTATTTTAATCAGCTTCCATACTTTTCACGACATTATACAATTACAGTACCTACCAAGGGCAAGGTTCATACTGAAATTATTGAGTATGCGTTAACAAAGTGGTTCGATTTATTTATGTCAGACTTAGCCAAGATACTAAGAAGGATACTAAAAAAAAAAAGTGTTGAATGACAGTGCTAAGTAGCAACTTTAGAGATTTATCTCTAAAGCAGTACAGTCCGAGGCTCGTCGTTGGTCTTATATTTCTGTATTACAGATCTATCAAGTATAAAGTGACGTTGATGTTGTGGAAGTTGAAAGCACTAGATCTCCATCTAGAAGCTGGAGTGGCCACAACACTAAGCCGAATGTACATATGTGTAAGTGGATGTAACCGTGCACGTAGGACCACCAACTCACAAAGCATTCTCACACAGAGTGCTTGTCAACGATTGGAAACTCCTCTGGGAAGCAAAGGTTACGCAAATTTCCAGAGAATCATAACTTAACTGACTAAACTGATAGTGAACCATGTGTTAAGATAATGAAGTGAATACTCAAGTTCGCATAATAATTAAAAATGCAATAAATTGGTCTGTGATCGTAGTTTCACAAGCAATAATTTTTTTTAAGATTATTAGAGATTCTATTGGTACTATTCTAAATATCCCTGTGACTTTAACAGTGTAAATACTGGTAGAACCAAATAGCTTAGCATTAAATGAATGGGTTGCCAATGGCTTGAATTCCTTAGTGACAAGAAATGGAAATAATAATGTCACATAGGAATTTTTTTTAAAGTTGACCCTTATAATGCGCGGAGTGAGTTATTTGAACTGTAGACAATTATACTGATATCATGAATTAAGTCTTGTTAAATGACTAAGATTCTCAACATTTACCCCTTACCATGAAATGAAGCACCCTCAAAAATGTGCCTGTGACTTTCACAGTGGTGGTAGAATTAAATAGCTTGGCATTAAATGAATGGCTGGCAAATAGTTTGAATTTCTTAGTGACACGAGATGGAAATAACAATGTCACATAGGAAAATTGTTTAAAGTTGAGTTCTTATAATGCGCTGAGCGAGTTGTATGAACTGTAGATATTATATTGACATCATGAATTATGTCTAGTTGAATGACTCAAAATTCTTAAGATTAACGTTTGAAAATTTTGAATTACCTTCAAATTTTGTGACCTACCCTCAATATAAATGAAGTACCAAAAAAAAATTGGAATGTAATATCACGATAGGTCAAAATAGTAAAAGTTATTTCCATAAATAATTTAAGAGTTTTGTTCTCACTTAGTCTTGAAGAAAACAAGACAGCGTTAGGGAAATACCTGTAAGTCATGTACCAGTCGAGTACCTATAAATAGGTAAGAGATCAGTCTCCATCTCGAGAAAGAAAGTTATGAAGTTGAAGAAATGAAGTTTGGGGTGTGTATGGGTGATGCATATTGCACACATATGATTCACTCAATGGATATGCATATCGGCTGGGAGAGCCGTGACAATAGAGGGACTTCCACAAGATTTTTCAGAAGTTATGTTGTTACTTTTGATAACTGAAGTAGACGACTGTGGTAAATGGCTTGGGTTAATCTACTTTCAAAGCTACGTTTCACGTTGTTAAAAATATAATTATGATCTACAAGAGTTTTATTTAGTGAAATGCGAGATAAGATCTCCAACTTGACTTATGCGAACAAGATCAATTTTTTTTATGAAGCTTTCAATCACTTCCACTAAAATACTTTTCACCCTAATAATGGCAGTATTGTGAGAGACAGGAATTGGCAGGTCTATGTTTCAATTAAAGAAAAGAGGGAAACTATATGTGGATAGTACAAAGTGAGCTACAAGATTCTAAATTGGCTACAGGAAAATATATCGATGAATAATAACAAACTGAGGCTAACAGATTGCCACCAAACTTTAACCCTGCGCTCACATAGTGGTGTGAGTTTTGATGGTGAAAACGATGTACAGAAATGGGAAACACATGTTGTACAACAATAATGATAATGAATAACACAAAGAAAATAAACGTTGTATATTAAATAATTTATTATTGTCAGATCTATCTCGATGTTTGCAATATATTAATTGCTGTCGAACAGTTGTAATCAATTATTATTTATTATAAAATAAAGAAGGGATGTAGTGTATGTGTAAAGCGGGCAACACTGGCCAGTCTGCAGCGAGACTGCGAGCTGAGTAGAGTGTACAGACGTGCGCCTTACGAATACCTACCTCACCTATTACAGAGTAAAATGTGTGTATTATTGACCCTCTAAACACTACACCCCCGCAGCCCTGTGTCGTAACTCGCGGTGGCATGGACGCCACAATAACACCCATGACCCGAGTACAAATATTTATCTGTTACATAAACATCTTCCACGGCTGGGAATCGAACCCGGGACCCCTCGCTTCGCAGGCAGGGTCGCTACCAACTAGGCTACAGGTCGACATATTTGTTTGTCGTACGTTACTATAAATAAAAAATTGAAAACTGATTTAATTGTTTGCACATACTTATAACTACATAAGTATATAGGTTAACGTGTTGTAGTAGACAATACAAAAAATATAAGACATTGTAATATTTTTTTCTTAGTCACGTATGGTATAACGCTGCATATTACCTACAACTATCGAACTACTAATTACACATAATTATATTTTTTAATTCCGCTAAATATTCGATGATTGCCTATAGGTTTTATGTGACATAACCAAAGGGATATAAAGTAGCTCCTAAACTCTTATTTATGGGGCTCGTCGTAAAACAAGTTATCTTGTTCTTTGAGCTCACTGGCTACGACGAAATCTGCTATTTTTTTCATCCGTGGCCAGTGAAGGAATAAATAATGGAATCTTGCAACTGCTTGCTTTTAAGTGTTTGTTAGAAATGCAATTCCAGTAAATATGTAGGAACAAATGATAATTTAAAACGGATCTAAAATTATCATTGAAACTGAACATAAGTATTTTTCATCAATCATCAATCATTCATCATTATTATGAATTTAGTGATCAAAATATAACTCTATCTGCTAGCCAGATCTGTTAATACTAATAATGTTACATACGCTTTGTTCTAAAACCTTTCACATTTATAAAATAATCGCTATCAAAACTGGTCATGAAGCCGTATTTAAAGACGTAAATTTTTATGCAGTCGAAATGAGATATAAAGCCGAAACACAATACCGATAGTAATCGAAGCAAATCGTAAACGGTTCAGGAATAACTTAGCCTTGGCGGGTGGAATCGGGTCACCGCCACTGAATGGCTGATTTGTTTCTCCACAAATTGATTAATAACATCTGACTTAATAACAATGCACGTCAGGAGCAATGATAATTAAAAATATAGATACGTTATGCCCTTACAAATCAACCAAAAATCTGTTCTGAAAAGAGCTACACACACGTTTATCTTTTGTTTCATTACACCAATCACATTGGTATAATACACGAAGGCATTTTAACACAGTATGTCAAATGTTAAGCACTTCTGACAACAACAAAAGCGTGCGTAACGTCTTGTACTGACAGAGCGACTAAGATCAGAACGGTCAATTGCCTGTTTTTACGCTCTTCATCGTCGGCGCGCTAGTGACATATCTACCTCTTTTTAACTGACTTCAAAAAAAGGAGGAGGTTCTCAATTCGACTGTATTTTTTTTATATTTGTTACCTCAGAACTTTCGATTGGGTGAACCGATTTTGATGATTCTTTTTTTAGTCGAAAGGTGGTGCTTGTCATGTAGTCCCACTTAAATTTTACTGAAATCTGAAAAGTAGTTTTTAAGTAATTTTGAAGTCGGTTATTTTTTGTTATTTACAGTAGAATATCGTTAGTCAAGAGTCCCCTTTATCTTTCTACAAAGTTTATAATGTATTATTAATACTAACGCTCTGCCCGCGACTTTAGCCCAAATTTTCCAGGATAATAAGAACCCTATATATTATTCCAGGTCATGGTCTATCTGTGTGCTAAATTTCATGAAAATCCGTTCAGTACTTTTTGTGTGAAAGAGTTTCAAACTTCCATACATACTTTCACATTTATAATAATACATAGTAGGATCCATATCTGTTAAATTTCTGAGCTCAGTTCGGGTTCAGTACGGGAAAGGTCAAGGTCTGATAGACATTATAAATTCAGATGTGAGTTAGTTTGCTACGCCTTCAGATGGGTCTGAAATTTTACGTAGATCTTAAACCAATCAATGCTGTAGCTGGAAGGAAACTAACATATAACTTATAGTACTATGGTTCATAGTGTATAGGGGTATTGTTTTCTTGGGTATTTTCCTCGATGCAGCCTTGGAGACGGTATTAGTCTATCCAAATCTCCATATGCACCACTATAGAACAAGTGGACAAATTCTCATTCAAATTCTCTTCTTAAGATTTGAGTACCATTTGAAGATCTCTCGCAATATTTAAGCGATTACATTTTGTTTATTTCATAAAATTCTATCCAGTTCCAAGATATTCTGAAATGGGCCGAGTGCACCACTGCAAAATATGTACACCTGGTGTTTGAAGTTGACTCAAATATTTAACTTGGAACTATGGAAGTTGAAGAAACATAGTATAATTTGATTCAGAATATAGGATTGTGTGTAAATACTTTTTAATGAGCATTTATTGCATTGTGTTCAAGTTTAGATGTAAAGTAAAATTTTACCCTACTGAAACGTCACCGGTATGTTACAGACTTTAGTTAAACCCTGTAACGTAGGCACTGTGGTATTTGGTACTACTAGCTTCGTAATTGCATTCTTAGCAATAACAGGGGTCTCACTCAAAGATTATAACAGTGACTTTGACAAAATGAAACCCAATTATAATGGTACCTTTGCGCACCGGTTTCGGCCTCTGTAATCGTTTGATCAAATCCTTTGATCGCCTCAAACGAACCCCCGATCACGGTTCCAACACCTGACACAAGCAGAAACGAACAAATCAAACGAAATATTGAGAACGCTTAACACAACGATGTTTTTAATGTAAGTGAAGTTACAAAGCAATATTAACATGGGATTAGTTAATGTTAAACTAACTCAACAATTGTAAGACAAGTAAGGTTAACAAGTTAGGTTCGGCAGATGACTTCTTTAACCTTGATGTTAGGACTGGTTAATCGATGATAAAGATCTAGATATTATCACATTTCTTAACTCAGTCCCTTTAATTTAAGGTATAAACTTGCGGCAAATTTTCAATAGTAATAAATCAGTTATACTTAGTTTATTTTGCGTGTCAATCAAATTAAACTAAACAGAAATTTGAATATACCAATATACCTACCTAAGCCTAGAGCGTATTTTTTTTACACTAATAAGCCTAGAGCGTATTATTTTTCACTAATTTCTGTTGACTACGAACTGTATGTTTTTCCTTGAGCCCACATACCATATTAACGCGCCCGTCTCTATGAAGGTATTACGCTCGTATTTTAGTCCGAAAATGAGAACGAGATACTTAATTTCGCGTGAGGCTTATTGAGGGAATGTATGAAAGGAATGAATCAGTCAATGAGTGAATGGTTGACCCTTATACGTTCTCGAGGAGAAACTATTCAACGGTTTAAGTAAATGATTACATAGCTGTGAATTCGTCTTCGTTTTTATATATCAAGTTTCCATTCGGCTTCTAATAATTCATTATTTTATTTCGGACTCGTATAATTTTACGATTATGCCTAAGTTGTAAATGACTAAGTTACTAAAATATAATTATGGTAAATAACCTTTGCCTACAGTGTTATAAAACTAGTACGTTCAATGTGAAAACCATAACAACAATTAAATACGACGATATTTTTCAAAACGCTGTAATCACTTGAGTAGTGACTGGCTGGCGAGCGACATCTGTCGAGATCTTTGGTTCAACTCTGGGTTGGGCAACGTTTGTTCTCGGATCGTAAGCGTTTACTTTGTTATGTTGTATAATTGTATCCCATGTCTATAATATTGTCCGCTCCACAGAACCTGTAGGGATATAGGGTAAAATTAACTTTCACATCATTATGTTATTTTGTTACAGTTGCTAAATGAATTTTAATTTTTATTCATAATTTTCACTGAAATTAGACAAGCTGCCGCAGCCAGTCGTCATCCGGCCAGATCCGGTCCGGATGAGTGAATGGATGAACGATAAATGAGTTATTGGACCAAATCCAACCATCGTTGCGGTTTTTTATAGAAGATAAAAAACTAATGGAATTTATAATTTTTCAGGTCGTTAAAAATCAGATTAAAAAATGTAATATTATTTAAGCCTAAAATAAAATACCTCCCTGCCAAAAGGTCTTGCAGCTAAAGATGAAATATTTGTTTTGCAGGTACATTGTTCACTGCACAAAATTTATACATAAATTACAGTTTTTCAAATGTACTCATCAAGGCCTGCAATTAATACATTTCATCGTAACTGAAGATTTTTTTACATAATATAAAAATGAATTTATAGCTTTATATGTTAACAGTCAAGATGATAAGGATTCAAGTTGTGGCCCTAACCTTTTCGGGTTTTCGCTCAGCGAGCGTTTCTGGTCTTCTGACTTTGAATTTATCCAATTCTTTTATACTTTTTATTAGAGACCGACCGAACATTCGGTTTCGGTTTCGGTTTCGGCCAGTTTCGGCCAAAAAATCTAGTTTCGGTTTCGGTTTCGGTTTTGGCAAAATTTGGCCGAAACCGAAACCGAAACTCTGTGTTCGTGAATTGTAGTGCGTAATTTCGTCGTCGTGCTAAATTCGCGGCTAACTCGTGGGCGCTGACTTTTCAAGTGAAGTCATTAACTTAACCATGTTTATTTTATTTGTTCATTAATTAATTGACAGGGTGCTTTAGCGCTCATTTGCATAGTCCTATGTTGAGCATAGGACTTTAATTTTATTGTTTTTTTTTTTCATTTTATCTAACACCATTTAACTGTCTGTAGGTACTAGGTATATACCATCATCGTCATAGCCATATAATGAAACTGTAACTGTACTAGTATTTGAGTAAAACTTTTAATAGGAGTATGTATTTATTAGCCATAATAGATTAAATAAAAAATATTTTTTATTTATTTGTCTGTGCGTTTGTTCCGGCTAATCTCAGGAACGGCTTAACAGATTTAGCTGCGGTTTTCACTGACTTATACATATTGTAGTGAGCTTGGGTTAACATTTAGTGTTTGTTTTATTTCAAACGGTTCACAAATAAATTACGTTATGTAAATTTCGCCTATACTTACATTTATTGAGTGAGGCCCGAGAGTTTGATATAAACTAAACATAGCTAAGAACACTTTCGATTTAGTCATCTTCGTTTCTCCGATTGGGACACTTTGGGAGCGACGATGCACAGACATACAACAGATACACAGACATGTCAAACTTATAACACCCCTCTTTTTCGTCGGGGGTTAAAACAGCGCCCATTCATAAGTACATTTTTTTCGAATTTTTGCCGTCTATGTATTAAGATATAAGGTTATCGAACTCAAGGCACGTACTATACAAATGCGTAAAAAACACGCTATTTACACGGTACTTCAGTATGTACATATGTACCTCTATATAGGATATCCCGTAAGTAGTGGATCTACGTTAGCGGACAGATAGCTTGAGGGTTGACCTGCCAAATGTCAAAAAATGCCCTTTGTAAAATTTCAACAATTCGGTTCCTTTACCCTACTTTTTTTTGTTGAGTCCACAAATGAGCAGCTCAAAAAAATACCTTAAGGGTGTGGCCAAACGAGCATATTTTTTGAGCTGTGCGTTGAGTAAAATAGCGTAAATCGTAAAATCGCATATAATATAAATTCCAAACAATTCAATTTGAACTTTTGTATGAAACCAGCTCATTTCACGTGACTACAGCTCCAAAAATACGCTCGTTTGGCCTCACCCTAAGTTTCGGTTTCGGTTTCGGTTTCGGCCGAAACTGGAACTACGGCCGAAGGTTCGGTTTCGGTTTCGGTTTCGGCTGAAAAACCAGTTTCGGTCGGACTCTACTTTTTATATTTAATTGTAGTAGTATTATAAGTGGTGCCTTCGCAAAGCAGCTGTAAATTTATATATAAGTAGAGAATTATCTAGGTAAACAAAATGTTTATTAATTACTTTGAAAGGGTTTAAAGCTCACCGTTTACTATTATTATCATACCTTTTGAAGACGTCCGCAATAAATGAATAAAAGCACAACAAAAAGCTTGAGTACACCTAGGATCTGGATTAGTTTAGAGAAAATTATCATCTATTTCCTTGTGATAGAGATTAAAATGCAGTGTTATGAGCTCGGACCCATCCCGGATATAAAGTCAATCATAATTATTAACCCTTTCCCGCCGCATATATTACAACCGGTATTGTGTACCTCGTTGGAATAAAATAACGGACGTTATTTATCTCTTGTGAGAATGTTCTTCACGTTCTGAATATAAAAAAGTTGAGATAAAATGTTTGTATAAAGAGGCATGGTAATTTTATTTTACTAGTAGTACCCAAAGCGATGGGTATAATAAGGTTAATTATAATGAAATAATTTTCATTTAATTGTGCCTTTAAAAGTCTACTGCTAGACTTATACGAGACAGAGTTAAGAGAGCCTTACGCCAATCTGACCGGTCTCAAGCCTTTTGAGTCAGGTGGATGCCCTCTTAAGCAAGTATGTAATAGTTTGTTAGTAGGTAACTAACAGTATTAAAAATTCATGTGGCCATGTTAATAATGTTTAGGTACATTTACGTTATTTCACATGTATAGATACATAGATAATTAATAAACAATTTTAATTTTATTGTCAATACCTAAAAATAATTCAGCCTATATTTTTACAACTGCAAAAAATTTCATCATTAGTAACATAAACGATCATTAAAAATGTAGACGTTATCGCCGTTATGATACGTTGCTTAATCATAATAAAGATTTTTGTCTCCCCAACCCTGCACGTGCCGACACTGTCAATTACAATTAGTAATGTAAGCGAGGGGAATATTACCCTACAGCAGTCGACGTGTTGACTTGTCTATCAACTTTATTTTACATGATAATGCATTTAAATGTTATCGAATGAATATTGTATCATGATGGAATTAAATGCCATTTTACTACCGAGTAAATTAACGTTTATTTGTTCGTATAATATTTGTATAATTCGTAAAATTTTGGTAATAGACAAATAATCTATTTGAAAAAGATTAATATTGATATTGTAAATAATTGATTATTATGGTTCTATAATGAAAATCATATTGAGTTTTGTAACAATTATTGTTGCTCCAATTATTTAATTTATGGAGCAAAAATAGCTCGTGTTGTTTTTCGGAGAAAGGAGGAAGGTGACAAGTCAAGGTGGTAATAACGTCTGGCAGCACGGGGGGAATAAGATATTAACTGACATTTGGTGGCAATCTTATTGCTAGCACTGATCGAAAAGAAAAGAGAGGTTGAAGAAAAACTAAGCAGCGACATTAGTTACATACTTTTATGCACAGTGATTCTAACTAATGAAGATAATGTGAATTAGGTATTGCATTTGTAACGTACTGAAAAAAAGTAGATTTAATTAAGTTTCGGTGGTTTACTCGGGTTTTTTGACATAAATAGTACCTTAAAATTTCAGTAACATAAAACTGTATCAATATTGATACAGTTTTTTGGAAATACATAGAAAATTTTTGCAGAAAAGAATTTTGATAATAACTTGAGCATGCTTTTTTATATTGGGGCGATTGAACTCTCATACTTCGAGCGACTATGTGTCTTAGCTCTTAACATCAGATAGATATTCTCAAATTGCAAAAACTCTTCGGTCAGTTGTCAAATTCGATGAGTGAATGAATGAACGAGCGATTGAATTAGATCGATCCATCATTGTGGCCGTAATTTTTTGTGTGTTAAACTTTTGCAATTTTTAACACGTTTGGCCGGTTCCGGTAACCTGTGAAAATTTAATATTTTAACGTGCTAATCTGTTGAATGAATAATGGCGGCAACAGAGACAATAGATTTACAATGTTTTATGTATCCACAATCCTCAGTTAGTTACCTATCAAGAATTATGTCACTAACATGACAGCACAATTTACAAATAAAATAAAATAAATGAAAAATGAAAAATGATTTATTCAGCAACCATCATTACACACAGTTTCACTGCACTAGCTCCCACACTAGGATTCCCTGTGTTGTGAGAAGCTAGGATTTAATAATACATTGACTTTAGTGACGTTAGTGAACTCCTTTTAAAAGCAAAGGAAACCGCGAGCAGAGTATTGTAGAATACTCTCAGGAATAACTCACTTAGTTCACTTAATCTCTATAAATCTGAGCGGCTAAGCCGACAGCGAGACGTATATTAATACGTCTGATACGAACCACAGATACAGATAATCCATTTAGAACAATCAATGGCAGCGCTAGTGTTAACGTTGCATAATACCACCCGACTGATTTATTGTACGTCGGGATAAGGAATGACCGATGATAAGAATTATACACGACCAAAGAAGAACATAGTTTTTATGTTATATTTGATGTATCTCTTTTAATAAATAAACATAGCTGAAAAAATACCGGTATTTAAAATGTTATTCTTTCACTTAGTCGTATGTAAATCCGCCAAAATACAGCTTTTTAGTACTAACGGCCTCTGAGCTAGACCGCGAGTGGACGAAATGTGTTACAACACAAACGTATAATTAAAAGTAACATTTTAAATTCTAATGTAAATTCTAATCAAATAAATTGTTTAATTCGAAAGAGCAATAAAGATATAACTTCATAATATTCATGGTTCTAAATAATTTTGGTTACTTTTTATAATGACTATCACATCTGCAGTTAACATGAAGTAGATTACTATAAATTAAATGCCAGATAACCAAATAAATTATGCCCAAAAACAACTCAGAACCCGTGATATAAATTGACATCGATATCATCAATCAAGTATTATCCCAACACAAATCCAATCATTGAATTTCTTTCTACGTTAATACAAAGAATAACTAGAAATATAAGCAAAATGTCTGTACATTTTCACACGATCATACTTCATTGTGTTACGGTTAAACGAATATTGCTACTTGTAATCTTTGTAATTCTTATACATACCTTTAGGTAATTGTTGGTTAGCAAGCGAACTAATAAAAGCTACTGCCAAAAATTTCCCCATTTTATTATTTTTCTTTTCTATTCTGTTGTTGAAAATAGATGTAGATACAGGTTCATCTGATCGATGATATGTATAATAGCTAATTTTAGACGCAGGCTGGTTCTACGGAACTAGCAAAGTTCTAATTTGGAACTCCTCATTTAGCGTTTTCTGTTTATTATTTGTATTGGCTTAAAATAACATAAAAATATAATCATTTGACTCGTTAGCGATTGAACAAGTCAATGAATATTGAAGAAAAAATATCACCTTTCTTTGAGACCGGATATCGTAACGTGGATATCAGAACCTGACAGGCTCTATCCCGGTTGATAAATGATGCAGCCGGGGTTCCATCCCTTTCACTCAAAATATACCCTTAGCACTCCGTAATAGAACTGCTTATCGATAAACCCAAGCCCCTTTGTATAGACACCCTGAAATTGGTATCTATTCCTTGGGTAATATATCTCAGTTTTAAATAGGCAGTTAGGTTTTGTTATATGCATTTGATGAAATTTGAATCTCACTTACGTTGCATCACGGTCCATTTTCCAACGGATGGGACATAGAGTGGGTCCGTGGATGACACCAGATAATTTATATTAGAGGAGCGTTCATTTTTTCTAACTTAATTCGTTAGATAGCCAAGATTTCAGCGAGAATCCGCCAAGGGACGTCTTTCGGCCCGTTTTTATTAAACTTGAAAGCTGACGTTCCGTTTAATTGAATCAACTTGATTGAAATATTTTGAACAATTTCAAAGTCAAATTATGCTTCACTAGATTTCCATCGGCCTTTCAGAGTATTTTCATTTGCATTAATTCGGTGTTCGGTCGTTTTGAATAACGTTTGGAATATAAATAGGCTAAATATTTGGTGAAGTAAAGTAGTTCAAGTTATTTTCAATCTTGATTTACATTGATAGTAGCGCCTCTTTTCTATTAAATAGAAATTTAAAGATATCTTTTATTAAGAATATACGTTAATTTTTTTTTTATTATAATTATATTAGATTCGTTCATATTCGTTCATAGTTCAAGTTATTTTCAATCTTGATTTACATTGATAGTAGCGCCTCTTTTCTATTAAATAGAAATTTAAAGATATCTTTTATTAAGAATATACGTTAAATTTTTTTTTGATTATAATTATATTAGATTCGTTCATATTCGTTCATAGTTCAAGTTATTTTCAATCTTGATTTACATTGATAGTAGCGCCTCTTTTCTATTAAATAGAAATTTAAAGATATCTTTTATTAAGAACGAGTAACCACCCTCGCTTTGCTTCGGTTTTCTTATTTTTTTACACCTTGGGTTACATTATTGGAGTTTTATTAAGGATCCTTAATTTTTTTTTGAAAATATAGCCTATGTTACTCGGGGATAGTGTAGCTTCCCAATAGTGAAAGAATTTTTGAAATCGGTTCAGTAGTTTCGGAGCCTATTCAATGCAAACAAAAAATCAAATCTTTCCTCTTTATATATTAGTATAGATATACGTTAAATTTTTTTTTGATTATAATTATATTAGATTCGTATTTATACTTTACTGAAAAGACCTTTCGCACTATTGTGTTCAACCTTTTTTCACAACAATAAATGAATTTTAACGAATTTTGGTCATTGACTGTCTAGTCATTTGAAATTGGCTTTCCACGGGCCACGGCGCGGTCTGGGTTTGTAACTTATTCGAGTTTACGATTGCGTTCTGGTGAAGTACTTCAATTTTGTTACTACAGCAAAGTAAAGCATCGAGAGAAGAATACCTCCAGCGAAGTTCTCTGCAACGTTTTTCGAAGTAGTTTAAATTTTACCGACAAAACTGTACTGAAATGAGTTATTATTAAAGTTAGATATTGGTAGAATTAAAACGTACCGAGTTCCCAATTCAGATATTAATTGTGGAATTATTCGCCGACCGAGATGCAATATTGCCGCAGCCGTGGGTGAACGCAAATAAGTAAAACAATAACCGATTGCACGAACGGTTGCACCCGAGCCCATCGGTTGTGGCTTGCCCGATTGGTTGTGGTTACTAATGACCTGATTGATATCGTCTATTGTGGGTCAGAGCTATTTGGGTCAAGTTTTTAATGGAAACACGGGAGATAATGATTCGACCGTAGTGAAAAAAAAGATTTTATCCTTCTCATTCAAGGAGCAGCCATTTCATGCTAAAATTATCTCACATTGGAGGAAAAAAATTTGATGTGCTCGTAAGAACGCGTCCCGAGCAAAATGGTATCTCCACAGTACTTTTGTTTTGTAGAGGATATGCAAAGTCTTTGTTCGAAACATTGTAGCTAAAAGCTTTTGTGCTACTGTAGCCGAGTAAACTACGAAGCTATGGACAATAAGGAAAGTGCATCGTTTTTCCTGGTTTATTTCATATGTGACCAGTAAATTAGGTCACGCAAGACGGTAACAAATAGCACACGCTTTTACTTTTAATAAACGATTATGAATGTGAACAACACAACAAATTTTATGTTCATATAGATCGAGGGCGATCTATTGAGATGTTCGGCTCTATTAATTCGACGTTGTCTTCTAAATGGGGATACACCTTACAATATGATTGATAAAATTGTTTTGACATAATTCATTATGCTTCATAAAAGATGGGTCATGGGCATTTAACCAACTTCAAGGCGGATTGCTGCAAGGATTAGTAGCCAACCCAGATGTCAGAAGTTTTTATTAGATGTCACCCATCCTTACCACGTCACCTGTGGCTTGACTCCGTCGATCGCTTAAATTGACATAAATCGCTGGGTCAAAAATAACCCAAGTACATACAAAAAAAATTCTAATCTAAAAAAGATTAGAATTTTTTTTTGCTGGAAAGAGTAAAAAAAAATGTGTACAACTTTTACGTAGTAGCTGTTTGATTTGACATTGAATGACAGAAAAGTTTTTTATTAAATTTGAATTTCCCTATAAATGTGTGTACACGTGCAATGTACCTCGCCCTAACAACATGTTTTTGGCCAAAATATATTTTCTGATATTAACTTGGAAATTCTTCGCTTGCGTTAGGATTTGAATCACTTCGCTGATTATGATTCATTTCGGTTTTCGCTCGCGGTGAGACCGCAGCCGACTTCATGAAGAATTTAATGCTGGCTCCTTTGTGCAGGCATTCGTGAGCATTGCACCCTTTGTTGAAGGTGTTGCTTCTAGAAACCTACTTCCATATTCCTAGTGGACCGTACCATATCTATCTGACCTGAATTTTATGTAAACATTACTGATAAAATATTCTGATGTATTAAAATCGTAATTACTAGTATTAGTATACGTAGTATAGTAGCCATTGGTATGTGTCTTGGATATATTAATAAGAATCATTCTACTAATATTATAAATGTGAAAGTCTGTGGAGATGTGTATAAATGGATGTTTATTGCGTTTTACGCACAACAACAAAACGAATTTTTATGTTTATTAATTACGAGTAACCGCCCTCGCTTTGCTTCGGTTTTCTTATTTTTTTACACCTTGGGTTACATTATTCTAGTTTTATTAAGGATCCCTAATCTTTTTTAAATATAATAAAGCCTATGTTACTCGGGGATTTTTGAAATCGGTTCAGTAGTTTCGGAGCCTATTCAATACAAACAAAAAATCAAATCTTTCCTCTTTATATATTAGTATAGATTATACGGGTATGTTGGTGTAAAAGTTTGGCCTGTTACATAGTAAAATGATGTTGGAATGAAGAAAAGGTGAATCTTTAACGATGACTATAATTCTGTTTACACTATTTAGAAGGTTACGTGTTAGCTTGCGATTCAAACAGCTTTTAAATATATTTTAAATATAGAAACAAAAACAATAACTTTCCAAGTTTTAGGTGAAATCATTAACTTAAATGGATTTTTAATAAAAGCACAAATGTTTCAGTCGAATTTTGACATTTATTAGACAAGGATTCAGTACGTAACCATGCACAAAACAAAATATATAATTTGAATGTTTCACCTCCTTCCACCGCGCAATGAGCTGAAATTTGCTCGCGATATCGCTGCAATAACAGCACCGAGCATTTGCAACGTGTAAATAACAGAATTGTTGCTTGCTAACCACCCATTGGTTTAAAATGTTGCGAATGCAAAGCAGACGTCTTTGAAATCGTTGTAGCAACACACCGTATTCCCAGGACGAAAGATCCAATATTCCTTGAAATCGCGCATCACATTCTTGGCATTGTAAGGTCTAACCCACATTCGCACGAAACAGTTCCACTTTAAAAGGTTAATTGCCCAAAAATGGTTGCCAAATGTGAAAAGTTGGAAGTATAAAGTTTTATAGACGGTTTAAGAGATGTAAATGAGGTAAGTTAGGTTGGTTGAGTTCGGCTCGCGCGAGGATTTAGCGGACTTAAGATTGATGATCTACGCTTCAACGTTTTCGCGGATAACACTGTTATCCTGCACGACCCGGCTTTGTACTTATTTATTTTCATCATTGATCCTTCAGAAGCGAGTCAAAAGTTTCGTTCAATCATAAAAGATACGAAAAAGCTAAGCTAAGCTAAGCTACAATAATGTTAGATTTTATAATTTATTTATATAACATAATTCTTTCTGTAATTTGTATTTTTCTTTATATAATTTTTTTTTTAATCATTTTGACATTTTAAATTATATTATTAAAATTTTGACATTTTAAAATTGACAATTTTTTTTTGACATTGATGCTAATTGAATATAAAATGATTTAATAAATAATTTAATTGGAAAATTGTGTTATAAGACGTTGTTAATTTTAATAATTTAAAAATTATTTAGTATTTTTGTATAGTCAATAATGACACTATTGCATACCATACGTGGTTGAATGTATTGGACTTTCATACTTTTAACACCATTGTAAACTACATTCTTGCAATAAAAATGATTTGATTTGATTTGATTTGAAAGTTATGAAAACGAAATATACTGAATATTTAAATATATACTTCTAGTAAGGTTAAAAATGTTGTTGGTTTGACAACCTGACAATTGTGTGTATTGAGAGTAATGAGTGTGTAGAACTTTCTAAGCCAAACACCTGGTTAATTAATTATGTGTTGAATGATGTCATGAATAGCCTAAATTTCACGTATTTAAAATTTAAAGTAAAAATTGAAGAAAAAAATTCGTAGAGGTAAAAACCGACCGCATTTAGTGTAAAAGGCTTGACAAAATTTTGGAATTTGTGAGTGGAGGAGGGTTGATCCCTTCTGAAAGCTAAATGATTTTTCAACATTGATCGCCGGCAAGCAGGAATCCTTCTAGTACCCTTAGCGTAGAAATACACTTAAATGTTTAATATTGTAAATTCTATTGATTGTATTTGATTGTACAAGCTGTTTACACCTGTAATTGAGGTGACACTAGATAATGTTCTTTATTACTATCTTTATTGTATTTTTGGATTGTGATAGCGTGAACTTTGCTGCTGTAACCTGATAAATCAATAAAATAAATAAAATATTAAAATAATTATGATGTAAATTATCCCATGTCTGCATCTATAACCATCGAATTGCCATCACGAATTTTCACCAGAAGACTGAATTTAGAGATTGAATGGGTGAATTTGAATGCAATTGCAGAAAATTACATGTATTGCAGTAATTTTACTCTAGTAATTATTTTTTAATGAAACTTTTATTCTATCGCCCCTAAATTTTTCATCCACCTATCGCATGTCGCATTACAGCCGGCCCTGGAGTAAAAATATTAATAATAATGGAGATTCAATGTTTTAAATAAATATTGCTCTTAGTTAGTAATATGCGTCCATCTAAATGATTGAATTAATTATGTATTCCGTACTCTAAATACGCAAATTAAAATTAAATAATATAATTGAATATTTTGTCCTCTATTGATTTCCCACTACCATTCCCATTTTTTTAATGCAAATAGCAGGCAAACGAGCTGACGATCCACCTGATGGTAAGTGGCTATCGTCGCCCATGGATATCAACAACACCAAAGGCATCATCGATGATTGCCGGCCAAGAAAGAGAAGAAAAATAAAAAGAGAACTGGCTCTCAAGCCCCCAGCCGGAACACGACGAATCGTTTGGCGGCTGACTTATGCTCAAGGGTGGTAGCTATCCAGGCGAACCCCATTGAGAAATAATAATAGTAATAATGGTATTAATTAACAATTAAAATCAATATTACCAATATAATCCCTCGAGGGGTCCTACCACCAGCGGGCCGGATTAAGTCGCCTCTTACGACACCCATCCGGCGTGGAATTGGGGTTAGTATTCTAAGCCGCCCCAATATGGCTAAACATTTTTCAATAATAAAATTAAGATTATGAACGCAATTTTTTAATTTTTAACGCAACTAAATTTTTTTAGTTAAATGCCTACAAACCGAAAAAAGTTTCACTTGCATCATGGTTTCATAAAACCACACAATTTTTTTTTAAGTTTGTGTACAACGAGTTCAACTGTAGCATCCTAGTTTCTTCAAGTTATTATCTATGTTAAGGAAAAGTAACTATGTTATTCATGACAATACAAATGATAACTCTAATTTAAGTCTTCACGATGCTTGCGCATCGAAGCCACCATTTGGAACTTTTACTTCTACACCACATCAATAAAAATATTAAGGTAGGTATAATTTTGGTTAACCTACATAGTTAGATAAGTTAGTATATAAATCAATGTTGTACTATCTATGACATTAAGGTGAACGTTATTACATAGTAATACATGCCCTAAATTTTTTATGCAATAGATTGGATTTTCGACTTTTTTCCAATGAAATAAGACTGTTTTTACAAAGCGTTGGGTGAAATTTTGGTGAAGCTTTGAATATGTTTTAAATCGAATTGTCGCGTGTTCGAAACCATTACACCGTTAATTGGTGAGGTTAATGATTTGCCAATTGTGTTTTATTTGGTGGTTTCGGGGCAAGCCATTTTGAACTTCGTATCAAAGGTATAAAGTCCAGTTTAGAATCCAGATTTAGTCTTAACGATCGAATTCGGCACATATTCACAATTTTTAACGTAATTGTATTTTGATTACCATCGACTTTGATATCCTGGTGGGTAATAAATTTGAATGTGTTCTTTTGATTTCATAAAATTTCAATTACCCTTGAAAGATTAATGTTACTTTATTGTACTCGTAATTTGGGAAATTCTTAGTAATAACTAAAGGAAATATTCATAACTATAGTTAGCTTATAACTGAACGTACCTCTAATGAACTAGCATTACACGAGCCTTGTTTTTAGCCACATATCATAGCAAATACATCAGTGACACAATTAAAGAACCCGTTAACGGAAACCTGTAGCAATACATCAGTACATTGTCCAAAAAAGTTGTGACAAGCCGCAATGACATGAAAAGGATTGTGTTAGAGATTTATGGTGAAGTTTTCTTATGATTTATTCTTCCCTGGGCCCATAACACGCGCAGTTGTGGAACTTACGCAACCGGATTATGGAACTTTCGAGTGGCAAGTGTAGGGGTAGAAATGTTATTATATTATATGGGGCGAATGGAAGATCCTTCTGGCCTTCGCGTGGAGCAGATACCAGCAAGACCACCATATTAGGCAATTCTGTCATGTTACAAAATTATATGATACTCCTTTGTTTCTTGCTGCTTCTTCTCCCGGGCTCTCTCATAGTAAGGCCTTCTTGAAGCATTGGCGTAACTTGCATGACTTTCAAAAAGTGTTTGTAAACCAAACCAATTTTGAATAAAAAACATTTGATTTGATTTGATTTTGATGTCATTCCTAACTTTTTTCTAACATATTAATAGATTTGTTTTCAAATCGAAGTTTTTGTTTCTGTCACTCTTGTTGTCGTATACGTTGCTCTTTTGAAGAATAAAAATCACAATCTACGTGATATTTAAAGACACTAAATTCCGTTGTAGCCTTCCTAAGATCTTATGTACACACTATCAGTAGAAGAAGTATGTTACACGGAGCAGGGAGCTCTCTTCCGGTGAAAGCCAGTCCTCGACGTAATCCGCGACTTGATTGATCATTTCTATCTCTTTACTCCTTCATGCTTCATGATCCTATTTTATATATCTGGTAAGTTGTTGAAACTTTGCCTCTTATCAATCAGTTTCTTGGTTTATTGGTCAGGCTTTTATCGATTCTTTGATATAAGCAATGATAAAGATGAGCGCAAAAAAAAAATGTGTGCAATTCACACGTGGTAGAAGTGAAACTTTCATAAATTTTGGTTTCAAGATAATGAGACGAATGTAAAATTTCGGGAAGATGATAATTGTAGGTTTTAGTAATGATCATAGTGATGCAAAGTTACATAATTATTTTACATTTTGTTCGTACATTAAATTTTGTTTGTATATTACATACATTTATTCAGACTCAGAGCTTACATTTTCGATAAATGATACAAGAGCCTTATGGTAAAAATATAGGTATTAATTTAATAACGTGTATCAGTTTTAATTATCTTTCAAAAAATATTTTGTACTAAATAAATATAAAAAAGTGGTAACTAACGCCATCTCTTAACATAATATGAAGAGTAAAATGAGCAGCTAGCGCCATCTATCCAGAAATAAATTTATCTTGTTCCTATCCTTCTATCTTGTTCCTCGCGCCGTCTATGAATACAACTTAGCACTTTTTAAAGTAACACAAATAGAACCACGAACATAAGAAACACTGTAATATTGCTTTCTATCTCATTTTCTCCCACGTTAAATCTTATGAATGTGTCTGTCTCTTTTTACTGTCACTTTTTCGTTTCATCGACTTTAAAATCACAACGATGCTAAAGAAGTTTTCACTTAAAAAAAAAAAATTCCAGGTAAACCCATTTTCAGAGGGATTTTGTTAGAAATGAAATGGAATGGATCAGCCAATTTTTATGAAATTAATGACGATAACCTTAACACATGCTAAGCATGTTTTAGCGAACTACGATAAAATAACACATTACAATACTTGCTTATTGCTTAAGTAATACCTAATACGATTAATGCACCTAGACCCCACCCGAAAATTATTAACCTCGTACCTGAAATATAATGGCATCGCAGCATCAATTACGAAACACCCACTAAAGATAGATATTAGCTCTCACACCACACTATCGGGCACATTTTTCGAACGAAAAATTGGTATGTACATTCATATAAATAATTTAAAATAATGAGAAGCCTGAAGATCAGTAATAATTCAAAGTACATGGATATTGTCCTACTTAACCATGTATGTAATAAGCTCTATTTCGTCTTTTATACTTCGATACGAAATTGGCATGGATGGTCTGCCCTTGCTAATCCGTGACATGTGATTGATCGGTCCTATCCCTCATCGCTGTAATGGCGGCCGCATATCCGCCATACATTTTGGGATTAGAAGGTTTAGTAATGCATGATGGAAGCTTATCCACATGACTTCGTTTATGTAAGTACAAGATGTTGGTTCTTCGAGCCGAAAACATTCCGCTTTTTTTCACTATCAAGAGAAATTATGAAATTTGTAAGCAACAAATTATTTTAATTTAAAATTAAGTTTTTGTCACATGCAATTTTTCAGTAATGTGCAGAACATTTTTTGCAAAGGATTTTCAAAATATACTCAGTCTGGTGTTTGGTTTTGGTCATCAATAATTTTGTTTTAAGGACGAAAATAAAATAAACAGAATATCAGTCTGTAGTGACACGACATTTGTACACTTATAAGCAATCCTATTTTCTTGTTACCATTATATAAATAACATCACTGTCATATCATTCATTTTTCTTACGCCTGTAAATATTCTCACGGATTGTACATTATTAATGTAAATAAATACTATAACCATATTTGGAGTCAGGTTTATTGTATATTACATCATCAACACGCTTTCTACAAATCCTACACGCCACCACATTTTGTTTGCAAAAGGGTCGTGGCTACGCCAATAAAGCATCTTGGGACTCTCATATCGTGTATTAGATAACTCGGGGCTTGTTGCTTGGCAATCCGTGCGGGTTGCGACTAGCCTCGCCGCAGAGATCGTGTGAGCTGTGAGGTGTTCTCGAGAGACGTCTGACGGGAATAAAGATGAACGCGGCTTGCGATAAATCAGGTTCAGCCTTGAAAGTTACACGTTATAAATTTTCAACAAACATAAGGGTAATTGAGAAAAGACGATGTATCTACATTCTATAGCTTTGAAGCTGTTCAGTTAAACCACAGAAGAAATAATAGTACATATAATGTTAAACCAAATTTAGAACAAATACTTTATTTGCTTTACGTGATATTAATATGTAACAATGATATTATATGTACAAATAGTAAAATATCTTTGAGATAAAAAAAAATTTACAGCTTTAATTTTTACCCATAGATTACCTCCAATAGATACCGCATACAAGGCAACTGACGCGCGCCAACACATACGTGCATTTGCAAGTCGACGACAATAGTGTCGACCAATACTGACCCGTCAAGTCCAAGTATGAATAAGAAATAGCCAATCACAGCGCATTGTTTTGTCCCCCGCAACCCGCGCCTTCCGCCAAGTTTTGTGAGTTCAAACTCTAAGAAAATTTCACTTATGCGGTATCTATTGGGGGTAATCTATGTTTTTACCCGACTGCAAAGGAAGGGTCATGTTTTTCGCGCGTATCTTGTATGTATGTTTGTATGTATGTATACATGTAATATTATTTATTACCTTCCATCTTCCCAAGCACTGAACAGATTTATATAATTAAGATATCGTTAGATTCCTCTTAATAATCAAAGTATTCTTAGAAGAGTGAAATAAAAAAAAAACAATAATTATGGTGGCTGTAAGATGCCATTGTTTCAAGTATAAAAAAATAAAAATAAATCGAATTATGCAATAATTATGGGCATCCAATAAAAGAATTCATATAAAGGATTTCCAAAAAGTATATCATGATAACTTTTTGACAGCAGATGGGTTTTTTAATTTTTAAATGTATACTAGTTAAACTACGCTCCGTAGCCTAAGCGGCTTGATCGATTACAGCTTGAGAGGTTCCGTTGGATTCGTCGTGACACTGGGTATATCAAAATTGAAAAAAAAATTAAAATGACCGATTTTTGGCGCAATTGTTTGTCTTCAAAAATTTTTTTTTCTCAAATCCTATCGAGTCTTGTATCGTTGAATAGGTATTAAAAAATGATTACGATTATTATTTCATAATTTTTCATTTTCTCAACAGTTTAGGATATATAACGATATAAGTTCATTCTCGCTGATTTATGACAACATTGCGAATGAAACAGTCGGGACCCATTTAAATTTTACAGAGTTGATTGGGAAAAAATAAACAAGATTTGATTGGTTGAAGCATCATGGGTCCCAACTGGTAATTCTTCTATGGTTTAGTTGTTAGCATTACTTTTAACAACATTCTAAACTACTGGGCTTATTTTTTTCTTTTTAGTTTTTTCACGCAGTCGGATTTTTTTAAAATTATTCTACTGATTATTAAGATTATTATCCACGAGCATCATTCCAGAGTGATAAGAGAAGACGTAAGGTTTTAAAGATATGATGAAAAAAAAAAACAATAGGGATGTTGAATAATTTTAGGATTCAATTTTATTTTATAGATGGAACCTTAATATTCACGAAAAAATATAATAATAATATTAATCTTCAATTTAAAAACAAAAATTGATAAATAAATTCATTATCAAATTTCCCGCCAAAAACGTCACGTGACGTCACTAACCCATATTCAATACTATCGGTCGACTGAAGTTGTTTGGTCTTGCATATAAAATACGAACAATGACATCATTAGCTGACAAAATGGCGTTTGAGGTCACGTGACACTGAGTACTGTTTTGAACATTATAAATTAATTATATTTCATTTATGTGATATATTTCGACAAAAGAATAATATTTTAGGTTTTTAAATGTTTCCCATAATACTTTAAACATAAATTTATATTAAATTACAGTTAGTGTCAAACTCTCAATTCTTGTATAAGACTTACAGACTTGGTACCCTTTGGGCGCGGCGCCCTAAAAAGTAAACAAAATTGAATGGAAAGCATTTCCAAAGCGCCACATCTCAAGTACTGTCCGAGATTGATGGCATCTCTGAATCGACTCGACGGGTTTTTAGGCTGCGGAGTGAGTCAGTGATAAGTGGGTTTTTACACGCCTCGCCTGACGCGAGGGTATATCATGTTTTGAAAGCCTTTATTAACTATCTCCTAGTTGAATAACTATGAATTTATCGAAATTTTGTAAGAAATTCATGGATCACTTTGAAAGATTTATCACGAATGTATTATGATAGGTGGGATATTGATTCCATCATATAATAATGCGTTTCCTATGAGTATATGTACCATTCTTAATGATACATATATTACGGAACAGATTTTGTAACCCTTTTCAAAAATAATACAAAAATATTTATTAATTAAAATATAACATTAAGTACAGTCAATGTGAATTCACCCTGTGACAAATTAAATAAAGGTAGAATTTCAGCTTTTGTAATAACTAGAGCATAATAATTAATAGTCTAAAATGCAAAAAAATTAAAAATCCTTGTTTCAGCATGGAAAAATATTTAAGTTTGTATCGAATGCGTATCATGTTATGCAATAACATCAGAATCAGCTTAACGAGACCCTGGATATCATTAATTACCTACTAATTAAAACGTCGAAGATAGACACTGATATTTCATCAATATTATTATAATTATAAGTATTAAATAAAATAAAACTTAACGGTAATTAATAAAGAAGTAGTGAACTATCAAAACGAATAAATTATTTCAACTTAGATGTTCACTTTGAACAATTTTCTTACAGACGAGCGGGATATTGAAGTTACACCAAAGAAGTAATTATCTATGCCTAACTTCACCTTCCTACGTGCCATAACTATGTTTTTTATAAAACGAGTACCAAGTCATCCATCCATCATAAGTTGAGAATAAAAATACAAATCATAATACGCCTTAATGACATTTATTGTCATTTTCATTCTGTTGACACGTTTGACATTATTTTACCATACCTCTACGATAACTTATGATAATCTTTACTGTTATTAAATTAACTTAATAAACAAAAAAATATAAGTAATTAAATTAATATTAACAAAAAAAATACTATTACTTACACTATAAAAAAGATCTTAACTAAAGTAAGTACTATATTAAAAAAGTATATTTACAAGAGAAACCTAGTAAGTTGTAATTGAAGAGGCAACGTAAGTTCGCAACAACCACGCTCATATATTAAGTTGTTGCGACTTAATTCACATGGAAAGTTCTAACAACGATACTTTATTGTACTTACTGTGTTCAATTGTTTTATTTTCTTTCAACAGATACCTTATTATAAAACATACAACTTTAAAAGGCAATACAGAAAAACTAATAATATCTGGGGGCACGGCAGTGCCCCCGCCAAGTCGAGCAAAAAAGCGGCACGGCCGTACCATCCTTTTCTCGAAGCAATTCAGGCCATTTTCGACCCCCTATAACTTCGTTGTGGATAAAGCTAGAAGCCTGAATTTTTAGTAACCAAGCAGGCATTGTATAAACACGTTATATTTCAAATTTCATTCAATTTGAACCAGTAGTTTAAGAATTATAACTAGTCAAAGTTTCTTAATTTCGTCACTCACTGACTGACTGACCGATCATCAAAACTCTAAGGCACTTCTAGCAGACATAGAAGCTTCAAATTTGGAACACAAGTAGTGTTTAGTGTATAAATCAAGGAAAAACTAAAATATTTTGCAATTTCGGTCCAGTTTTCTAGATACATCAACTGCATAAATAACTTTGTAATCCCATATAAATGTATCGGATTACAAAGTTACATTTGCAGTTAATGAATCACTGTACCTGTATAGCAAAGTAAAATTTGCAGTGAATAAATCAGTGTACCTGTATATAATTAAATGGAATAATAGTGTAGATAGGTACCTAGATATAGGTAATTATGTTCAAAGGTAACTTGTAAAAGGAAAAAAAGTAGAACTATCAACAAAAAGAAATGAGATGCCATCAAAAACAAAACTTGTAAAAAAAACCAAGTCTCGCAACTCAGTTCTTCTACCGTAAAAAGTTGTGAGATCCATGTAATACCAAGTCGGTTAATTTATTCAGTTCCTACTTAAGGGTCCTTCTGTCTTAAGTTATTACGTAATTAGCTAACCTAACAAGTAACAACATCTTATAGTGATCATATTATCAATATTAAAAATCTTTTATGTTTTAAATAAATAGATTGACTTGGCAATCGCACTAAACAATCAAATTTAATATAATATGTAGGCATTACTTGTGAAATACATTGTGTTTTCATGCGATGGTCAAGTCGATCTATTTATTTAAAACATAAAAGATTTTTAATATTGATAATATGATCACTATAAGATGTTGTTACTTGTTAGGTTAGCTAATTACGTAATAACTTAAGACAGAAGGACCCTTAAGTAGGAACTGAATAAATTAACCGACTTGGTATTACATGGATCTCACAACTTTTTACGGTAGAAGAACTGAGTTGCGAGACTTGGTTTTGTTTTACAAGTTTTGTTTTTGATGGCATCTATGTATTTAAATATAAGTCCTTACTTTATTATGAAATTAAGCTGCGGACGGACGGACAGACATGACGAAATAATATCGGTTCCGTTACGAACCGAATACGGATCCCTAAAATTATGAATAGCTTTAAATTACCAGGTGTAGCGGCATTACCTTTGTAAAAGAACCATACATCGGTCTTTAACATAATATCACGTATAACCTTCCCGAGTTCAAGTTTAATTCGTACCAGGTGCGCGACTAACTTGTGCAGTTAAAGTGATATATTGAAGGAAGAATAACGCAGGTTTTCTAAATTTCTCTCCCAACTAATATGAGTAGTTTTACAAAGTGCACGGGATGTTTTAGAGGAATTTCGTATGTAATAATATTATATTTATTTTATTTCATTAACTATTACAATATTTGTACATAATGGCTATATGAATGTTTAAAATTACAGTAATGTATTATTATATTCAATAATCAGGAATATATTATTATATTAAGCTTTATTGGCTTTTACATCAGTTTCAGCAGTCTGTCTATAATAAAATGTAAATAGCTGATATTTAAACGTACAATAAAGCATAGCTCAATGAATATCATAAAACACCATGTACATGGTAGTTATTCTAATAGAAGTGTAGCGAAGAAAGTTATTGTTCCTTACAATAATAGTAGGCATTCGAACTATTCAATCTGTAGCTATTCACTATCTCGTACACCGTCGGCCGCGATAATTGCGCATGGCATAAGCTCTTCAATTATTACCAAATTACAGTCCGCCAATACGCATTACATCACAAAAGGCACAATTAAACATTTCGACTCTCGTGATTGCGATTCGTGTTTTTAATTAACAATTGCATTATACATCGCACCGGCGTGTATACTTCCAGTGGTAGTATGTGTACGGTGGAATTGATGATTTTAACGAATCTTCACGTGAATAAGTTTTAATCTTTGTTTCGTGATGGTGCAGTTTCATTTATTTTTTTGTTTAATTAATCAACTTGTAGACTGATTTTTAATTATAACAGGTGTACTTGAGAATGTTTATTGATATCAAATTAGCAGATGACTTCAGACATTTAACCTTTTAATCCTTATTGCAACTTTTTGTGTTTTTTTTAATAGAAAATATTATAATGATACCAAAAATAACTACATAGGTACCGTATTGATATTATATTTATATACATAACTATCTATCCGGCAAACGAGCTGACGATCCACCGATGGTAAGTGGCATTCATAGTTCATAGACATCAGTAACACCAAAGGCATAACCGATGCTTTACCGATCAAGAAAGAAAAGAAAGAAGGTAAGAAAGAAATATTTTAAGTCATTTCCATTATTTACATAGCTTTCTGCACTCAATAGTAGTTCCGTACATATAAGCTATATTTATAAAAAGTACAAAGTTTTTAAAATTAAAATAAAATTAATTCACCAAACAAGTTGCAAACGTCTGTTTTTAAATCGTTTAACTTATTATTCTTAAGTTTATGAGACGCAGTTTCAAGATTGCATTAATCTATTACATGTGGCCAACTTGCAGGCTTATAAAGTCAAACTAAAGTCAAAGTTAAGGCACATCCTCAAAGCTCGCTGCAGCTTTTGTAAAAGTTCATCCCGTTTTGAAGATAGTTTGCTCCATACGCGAGTTTGACGGTTGCTTCTAGTCTTCGCGTACTAAATACAAAAGTCGTAATGTTACAAAGCTTTAAAGTTCGTTTGTGTCAAGTGTCGCGTCGTAGTTGGAACCTGCAGCTTTATAAATGGGTACAACATGGTCAATCCTGAAATAAACTATATTCCCAACTTCTTGCAATTCACGTCTTTTAGCTTGTCTGAAACTTTCTCGACTAGACTTTTCTTATATTGGTATAATATATTTTACTAGCTGACTTGGCAAACGTTGTTCTGCCAAAAATTTTTTAGGGGTATGTAGATGTGTTCCTGTAGATTAAGAATTTCATTAGTTTAATAATCCCGCTCGAACTTCATCCTCAACGGGTCAAATTCGTGCGAGCTTTCCTTTAGATTAAGAATTTCATTAGTTTAATAACACCGCTCGAACTTCATCCTAAACGGGTCAAATTCGTGCGAGCTTTCCTGTAGATTAAGGATTTCCTTAGTTTAATAACCCCGCTCGAACTTCATCCTCAACGGGTCAAATTCGTGCGAGCTTTCCTTTAGATTAAGAATTTTATTAGTTTAGTAACCCCGCTCGAACTTCATCCTAAACGGGTAAAATTCGTGCGAGCTTTCCTTTTAATTTCTGGATTTAGTGTGGACCCACTCCAGGTAAAATTGTATAACCATCGGCGGTGTCCGTTAGAACGGACATCACTGAACCAAACAGGGTTACGTATAATACGACCAGCCAAACAAGCCAGCGGACCCCTTTCTTCCAACTATTGTCAACTGTACGAATTCTTACACCTAAACCTTAGGCAACAATAAATGTTATTGGACTTAAATCTGGACAACCTCTTTTATTTACCTCTTATTCCCCCCCACGGGAAAACCCCCAATTACATCGGCGCCCAACGTGGGGCCTTCGCTGGTTTGTGCAGGTCCCTGCCCGCCTCTGGTCTTTCGCTCAGTGACGGATTGGCTGGTCATAACTTAATTTTTTTTTCTATTGTGTACTTAGACTGAAACTGAATACTGTTCGTGTGCTACTGTAGTGGGGCATTGAGGGTTCAGTGGAGGCTTCACCTGATACTGGACCTTCATTCTGTAACGTATTGGCTGTGTCGATATTGATAAAACTTTTACTTTAACGTTGAAGGGTACTGCAATCCGTGTATTACTGTACTAACCATTATACCTAAGTTCTGACTACTAATACAATTCTGATTGAATTTGAATTCTAGCGTTATAATTTATACCACTTGGCCCTTAAATTTAAACTTTCACTACCTACATTCACGATGTCTGAGGAACGCCCTATTAAATTCAACTTGCTTAACAAGGAGGAATTAGTTTATGAGGTAACGGTCCGGGGTGCGGTACCTGAAACCACGGTGGAACGCTTGCGGGCACAGGTGTCTCGTCTAGCTAAGGAGTTTCCGAGCGATGAAGTAAATGAGTTTGATGGGGACGTGGAAGCGGAGTTAAAATTAATTTCAAATAAAATCACTGAGTTGGAGGAGCTTCTTGACCAGAAACCCCTCCCACTCAAGAGAGTAAATAGGATACAGGCTTTATGTAACCACCTCTTTCATCGCTTAAGTCGTGTTGTGGCGGATACTGAGACAACGCGGGCTCTTAAAGACCGATTAGATAGGCTTCTACTTGTTTTAATCAATAGGGTTGACCGGATGACATTTACTTTTACTAGTAGTTTTGACTTCAAGCCTGTAGGGGATGGGTCTTCTATGTCCGCGGAGAAGGAGTCTGTTGGGATGGTCCCGGTGGTAACCTGCGAGCGCGGTTCCTCTGTCTCGTCCCTCAACCTGAAATTTAGTGGCAAGGATAGCGTGCAGGAGTTCATTGTGCGGATAGAGGAGTTGTGTAGGTCCCGGAACATCTCGAAGGAGAAATTGTTTAATTCTGCGGCTGAGTTATTTGTTGGTGAGGCTCTGTACTGGTATCGTGGTATCTGTGATGAGGTGGAGAACTGGGAGGAATTAAAGACTGTTTTGCTGGAAGAATTTTTACCCTTTAATTATGATCATAGGTTGCTACAAGAGATCCGTTCGAGAACTCAAGGCCCCGATGAGTCTCTTTCTGCGTATTTGAGCATTATGCGTAACTATTTCTCTCGGTTGCGTAAGCCTTTGGATGATGCTGAAAAATTAAATATCGTCAGATTTAATATTAGGCCCTCGTATTCTATCCCCTTGGCCAATGCAGATATACAGACGTGGGCGGACCTGAAGAGGCATGGTCGACAGCTGGAGGCGGCGCGGCAAATGGCGGATTGCTTCCAGGAACCCCCGAGAAATCTGTCAAATGCTGTGGCCCCTGACCTAGCCTATAAAGGTAAGATAGGACGTCCGCGCTGTGAAGCAGTCGCTAAGGTGGTGGAGAAGTTCTGCGTGCGGTGTCGTGTGAAAGGTCACACGCTTATAGAGTGTACTGCGCCGCGTAGTCTGGTCTGTTTTAGATGTGGTGAGAAGGGCGTGAATGCTGCTACATGCCCAAAGTGTGTTCCTGTTAGTAGGCCTGCTGCTGCTGGTAAACCTGTCGCGGTGCTACGTGTGGAGCGTCGTGGTGAGCGCACCTCTGCCGAGGAGTGGCGCGAATGGTGTAATTATATAAATAAATTCTTTCATTCTAGGTCTGGTGTGGAAGTGAGTGATACTCATGTCCAGTCGAAGGATTCGCAGGATGCTCGTCCTTATTTAGAAGCGGATATTTGTGGTGTAGCTTGTTCTGGTCTGTTGGATTCCGGATCGGAAATCTCTATTATTGGTGGTTCTGCTGTTAGTAAATTCACGGAGTTTTGTGAGATACAAAACCCTGATAGTGTAGCTTCAATTGTTACTGCGACTGGGTCTGCTTCCCCTGTTGCGGGCTATATGTTTTTGCCTGTGGTGGTAAAAGGTATTCTGCGTGTAATAAAATTTTATGTAGTACCGGGTATGGCTACTGCGTTGCTGTTTGGTCTGAATTTCTGGAGAGCTTTTCAGGTCGCGCCGGAGGTTCTGCGCCTGGTGAGGCCAGGGGTTTCTGCGAGGTCGAAGAAACCTGTGGAGGCCGTTGTGTCAGCGGTCTCTAGCGCACGCCCTTCTGATGCTTTAACAAGAGAGCGGAAGAATGCAAAGGCGGAGGTGCGTAGGAGTCCTTCATCGTCGAATAGTGTTAGGATTAATGTTAAGAGAGCCGTTGCTGTGGAGACGAGGCGACGTCTTGTCCCTAGGGAAAGTAGGTTAGGTTCTTCGTGTTTTAGTTGTAAGCTGCCTGTTTGTCGGAGGCCTCCTCAGTGTATTAGCGTTGGTGAAGCTGGTCCACTGTATACGGCTCGACAAAGGGTTAGAAGTAGTTTTAGTAATGGGAATTGTGTCTTGCAGTCTGTAGGTTCTGAGCTAGGAGAAAGGCGCTGGAGGGCCAGCGTGAATTTCTCTCGTTTCCCTCGTGAAATTCTGGTGGGGAAGGGGGTACTGTAACACTTTTTTTCCTGTCTTGTAGTGAATCTCCTGAGATCTTACCTTGAATAACATTCCTTTGGTATATCATTTGGCGAGAATTGGATTAACTTCCGTACAATTGAACTATCTCGGTCCCAATTTCACCTTAAATAACTTAATTTCTTAATTATCTCCATTTAAATAACTTAAATTTATTGCTTTCATAAATTCAATATGATTTGTTTACAAGTATTGACAAGCCGGTTGACAGTGACAATTGGAGATTGAGAGGATTTGACGGGCGGCAGTTGACGGCTGGTCTGTGGTAGTTGCCAAGGTCGCTGTCAGACGGATGGACCAATCCTCGGTCGCCATTTGAGTGATTTCAAAATCGCCGCGTCAGTTGTTCGGTTCTGTAGTCTGTGGTCTGTTCAGCCTCTAGTCTCTGTCAATTTGTGGCGAGTATTTTTTGTTAGATGGGACTTCTGAATTTGTAATTTCTTTATGAAGGTCTAGGACTTGTTTATAGAATAAAATATTAAATCATTCCACTCCCTTGATTCTGAGTCTGTGGTTGGACCATAGCCGGAGGCGATATAGTCTGTGGCAGTGGTCCGCGTCTGTGATTGATGGTTTCCGGTCGGGGTTAACAGCGTAGAATTTTTCCCAAATATCGGGGTCTGCTATATTGGGAAATTGATTGGGCGTATATATTGTTTTTTTCATTGGGCAGGATGGAGTAGTCGGAGGTCCTGGGACTAACTGGCCCACGGGAGTTTGGCCATTTCAATTCAAAATATTGTAGGGGTCGGCCCTCTGGAAGGGGAGAAGACAAGGTGTGAGTGCAGGTTTGTGAATTAGTTTGCAACCTTATTGAGTTCTGTTCTCGAAATTGGTTAGTTTGTGGGAGTTTATAATGAATAAATTTAGAGGGATGTCTGTGAGAATTAGGTCATCGGGGTTTTTTGTGTCTAGTTACGTGGAAGGGATGATTTTTTTGAATAGGGAACACCTGGATTGTATTTTTTGTAATTAGGCGCCTGAGTCGTGTGGTGACGCTTTTCCGAATATACGATAGAAAAGTGAACCTTACCCCAATTGCTATAAGGAGCATTGTTGTGGTTATTGTCTCCTCGTTTCTCGAAGCTGATGGAAGCCGGAAATCCATGTCCCGCGTCTGGGAGTTGTTGCGATTGGTGGATTTGAGTGGCAAGGGTGGCAGTATAAAAGCGTGGTGATGAGCGTGGCGTCCTTCTGGTTCCCGAGAGTATCCCTACAGTCTGTGCCGTTGTCTGTTCTGAGTTGTGTGGTGACGCACCGGTCCAAGTGGTGTTTTCCATAGAGTGTTGAGTGTTTCTGGTGGTGCTGGTTCTTTGCTGGTAAGTCTGGGGAGTCCTACGGGGATTTTCGAATGGGGATTTGGAGTGTTCTTAGAGAATAACGTGAGGAATCTTTGCAGTGTGGCTGCTTGGTACTGGGTCTGCACCACGTGGTGGTGTGACACGGTGTGTTTGGTTGGTTCCGTGAGGCGGCTTCTAACCAATACTACAAGTAAGTAAGTTTTCTACTTTGCGGCTAAGCCGAAGTTAGTGTTTTCGTGTTTATAACGGGGTCCTCCTTTGTGCACAGGTTGCGCTTGGTGGGCGCTCAGCCCTGTTCGTTCTGCGTCTGTCTGTCTTCGCTGAGCGCGTAACACCTCCCTAAACAGGTATGCTAAACTTATCCTCTGTAACGCGGTGAATTAGTCAATTAGTGGACAGTGTAACCTAGAGTTGTTTTCTAAAGGAGGCCACGATGGCTGTCCGCCGGCGTGGCGCCGTGGTCGACGCCCGGTGCTTCGGGCACTGGCGTCGCCCGCCGCCAGGAACGTTTCCTGGGACGTCTCGGTGGGTGTTCTGATGATATCTGTATTTGCCAGGTAGCGAGTGAACCATGCCCTTCATGTATGTTGTTGTACGCTAGATTATTCTGGGCCGTAGGGCTTAATGCAGAACGAATATTATATGAATTGTTTAAATAGAGGGGCGGTGAGCCATAGTGTTGGATCTGTAAAGGTCGGTGAGGCAACTAAATGTGTCTAGCCGAATGACCGTTGTTCTACTAAGTCAATTAATTAATAACTAGACATTGTAATAATTAATTAACTATATCCGTGGTTCCATAGTAGCCGCGAGGGCTGTATAAACTGTTGTGTAAGACGTGATTTCTGTACTATACTAGGAGGTGTTTTCTGGAGAGCCGTTCCGAGAGGGAGCGTAGTTCCGGAGGGGACCCCTCTCCGGTGGGGTGCGCGCCGGAGAGAGTGCGACCGCGGGTGCTGAGGCGCGTGGAGCTGGCGCCGTGGTGTGGGGCTTCGGCGGGCCGACCTCCATCACCGACGTGAACGGCAGCCTTTCCTTAAATTCCTTTTTTTGTTGTGGAGTGTGGTGCTTCCGACCTCCACCACCCACGGGAGCGGCTTAGGCCTTATTTTCCGTACTATATTCCGTTATTTTGTATTATTGTTCCTGTTATTCCGTTATATTGTGGAGTGGGGTGTCTCCCCATCCTACTACTCATCCAGGGGGTTCACGGTTGGGTCAGTATGGGCCTCACCCTTCCTTAACTACGACACCTGACATCTAAGTTCCCTGACGGCAACGGTTTAGCATTAGGTTAACAAACTTTCCTTTAGATTAAGAATTTCATTAGTTTAATAACCCCGCTCGAACTTCATCCTCAACGGGTCAAATTCGTGCGAGCTTTCCTGTAGATTAAGAATTTCATTAGTTTAATAATCCCGCTCGAACTTCATCCTCAACGGGTCAAATTCGTGCGAGCTTTCCTTTAGATTAAGAATTTCATTAGTTTAATAACACCGCTCGAACTTCATCCTAAACGGGTCAAATTCGTGCGAGCTTTCCTGTAGATTAAGGATTTCCTTAGTTTAATAACCCCGCTCGAACTTCATCCTCAACGGGTCAAATTCGTGCGAGCTTTCCTTTAGATTAAGAATTTTATTAGTTTAGTAACCCCGCTCGAACTTCATCCTAAACGGGTAAAATTCGTGCGAGCTTTCCTTTTAATTTCTGGATTTAGTGTGGACCCACTCCAGGTAAAATTGTATAACCATCGGCGGTGTCCGTTAGAACGGACATCACTGAACCAAACAGGGTTACGTATAATACGACCAGCCAAACAAGCCAGCGGACCCCTTTCTTCCAACTATTGTCAACTGTACGAATTCTTACACCTAAACCTTAGGCAACAATAAATGTTATTGGACTTAAATCTGGACAACCTCTTTTATTTACCTCTTATTCCCCCCCACGGGAAAACCCCCAATTACAAGGGGAATGAAAAATAGATATCCGATTCTCAACCCTAGCCGATATGCACGCAAAGATTCACGAAAATCGGTCGAGCAGTTTCGGAGGAGTTCAACTTCTAACACCGTGACACGAGAATTTTATATATTAGATTACTCATTTATTTTATTTATAACACAAATATCTGTAATTTTAAACATTACGAAACGTTTTATATCAAGCCCTGCATGCCTATTTTGATGTGTATACATCGTCATCTACGCGTCAGTAACTATTTGTCAACGCGTCCAGTTAAAGATAGTACAATAAATCACAAAAACTAATACAAAAACTGTCCGGGTGTCCGTAAACTAATACAGAAGCTGTCCATGGTCGGTGGTGTCGGTGGCTGCCCTCAGTGGGGCAGTTTACATTCAGGTGGGTTAGCTCGCGCTTGATTTACAGCCGCGCGCCGCTACAAATCACACGCCCTTTATAGCGCCCCCGTAAATTACCAGCTGTATAGGGTATCGATGAGCGATGCCTGGTACAGGACAACATCCGTTTTTGTTCTCATTGATTTTGTTTTACTGTAAGCTTTTAAAATTAATTAAGATAATTGTAACTGAATAAATTTTAATGAAAGTTGGTACTGTATCTCTACGTATAAATAAAATTTAAGTGTCTGTTTGTGATTTTAAAGTAACTGTGTTTTCACTAGTATAATTTACACAATACTAAAACATAAACTCTCAATACTTTTGTCTGTCTGTCTTTCTATTTGTCTGGACTAATCTAGATAGAAGAGGTCATAGGCCAATATATAGCCACATTGTCGTATCCATAGGCGACGATGACCACTTACCATCAGGTGGGCCGTATGCCTGTTTGCCCGTCGTAAGCATAAAAAAAAAACTTTGATCCCGAAATTCCCACGCGACCGATTGTAATCAATTAGGTAGTTAATTATTTTATCTCATACGCTCCCATTCAACTGCGGACGCTGTGGCCACACGGCGCGGCGGCGTATCACCGGCACCCAAGACCCGAGAACAAACATTTTTATTTTATCTTTTACATTAATGTTTTTCTGTGGAAAATGAACCCATACGCTTTGAATAATGGAATATTTTAGGGTCTGCTAACTATTTGGAGCGCGTTTAATTTTTGTGTGTACTTTATTCATTAATGTTTCTGTTGTTTGTCTTATTACATTTTTGTTTGTGTTTCTAATTTATTGGTTTTCATCAGGAATTTATAAACATGTGTCGTTACGCTTTGAATTACAATGCCTTACTACTTTATCTTCCATACAATTCTTATTTTTTAACGAATTTTGCTTTAAAGGAACAAGCTTGATTTCTTATAACTTAAACCAAGAACTATTTAAAATTCTGTCAATTAATTATGACGTCCCATATTTCTTCAAAATCATGGCCACTCCCCGTAAAACCCAACTTATATGTGACGTTGAGAACTCAATTCGGGATATTGGAATGTTTGAGTTATAGCGACACGGCTTCCCATCAAAGAGTGCGGAAAAAGTTAGATTATTTTCGTAAAGAATAAAAGTAAGAAATTTGGTGATTCATGACTATTGCCACTTAGTTAATTTGACGGTTGGCTCATATTACCGGAGAATGTCTTTTTGACACCATTTTTTTATTTGCTCTTCAATTTATTACCACATTTTATGTAGCTTGGAATACACTCTTAGACCACAACAAGGCTTACAACAATAATGTATTGTAATACCAATAACTTATACAGGAATGAAACACTCATGAAATTTCTACAAGCGGCCATCCATTCAAACTTCCGACTGCAACCGCGTTGTTTAAACAACTTAAAATTTACACAACTATATATACGAGCACTTCTACGATGATGTACAACAATACAATGAATACGATCCATTTTACATCGTATAGTACACAAACACATCGTATAGTATACATAAACACGACCGTTTAAACCCTTGTTTATTATCAGTTATCTGATCGTAATTCATCCCAATCCACCTAAAACATAATACAATATGATCATTGCGACAAAATACACTGATACATATTCACTCAAATGTAAAATACAACACATTAAACCGATTGTACAGTGGCACACAAAAGTGTTATCGTGACGAAACGGGCCACATCCGTCCGCTGTTCAATACATTTTTATTTGCGATTTTACGAGCAGTGATGTGTTGGACGTGGATGTCTGTCGATTTATGTTGTTGGGTATTTTAGGTCAATATGCATTATTAACTATTACTTATTATTGATTCTAACGCGAGGTTGCCCTCCAAATTTCTGTGTGATATTAAAAATAAAAATAACTATATTAATATTTACATAAATTCTATCGATGTGGATAATGAGACAGATAGACTATTCAAAAGTAAAAATTCATGAGGTTTCTGATAGTGAAACACTTTATGATAAGATGTAATTAATGTTGAGTAAACATTACATTAAATATTTTTTTTTATAATTTTTGTAAACTGAAACATAACTTACCCTATCATGTAACAATATAGTAATAGTATGAATATGTATTCTGAGATATTTTTTTATAAAAACATTAATCTAATATTTGTAACTATAGCTATAATGCGAATAAAACTTCCCTTAATAGTACAATACAATGTATTAACCCGTTGTACTGTGACATAAAAAAGTGCTATCGCGCGATAAAACGAGCCATATTCGTTGAATTGGTAAATACATTTTTATATCCGACTTCACGAGTTTCGCGTAGCAATCGCTCTGAAAATTCATTGTCGTGCCCGGCGGTACTTAAATGGTAACTAAAATAGTTTTGATATTATTTATAGTTACAAAATTACTTCAAATAAGTTAAGTTGCTTTTACTAAGTTAGTACGCATACCGTCCTAAGTGTCGGTAGAATTTCAATCATTAATTTATGACATGTAAAAATGTACCTATTTTTATATATTACATTCTGAAGGCTCCTTGCATCGTAAATTTAAAAATTGTGAGGCGTCATAAAGACTGCGTTGTCCACTGCAGATTACTGGAATCATTCGCCAGACACAGCGTTGGAAATCTATGACGGGGATTATCAGGAACGATGACGTTTTATGCTCTTCAAAGTACAAGCACTGGCAAGTTCTTGGCGCTGGTTTCAACACATTAATGGCTAACTAGTATATAATATAGAGGTCCCCGCTATGTGCCCGAAATTATAGCACTCAGTTGATCACTACTTATTTCCACAGGGTTACCAGGTTGTGTTGAAGAAATAATGGATTTTTGAGGTTTTTTTTCAGACGATGTTTCTATACATTTTTCGTAGTGTTAATCGTATGGATATCAGGAGTTTACAAGCTAGTTTACTCACACATTGCATCTTCTTCTTAACAAATTATTACTGACTAATATTATTTTTAACACCTAATACTACCAGGACCTTTATTAGAATATCAGTTATATTCCTAAAGTCCAATACAAGGTCTTTAGAAAGGTTCGCAAAAGTAAATTATAAGCTGTTAATACAAATACAAATACAATAACAATGTAACCACTGCATCGTTGAAATAGCTAAAATGGTAACATACTCTAATAAACGCAGAATCCGAACAATGTAGCCGCGGCATAAATATTACCAAACTTTAACTAAAATTAACAAGTGCCAACCGTATCAAAATTCAAACTTACCATCGTATTTCGCTGAAAATATGCGCCAAAACGGGTTGTTTGCAAGCACAGATAATTTCAAACAATGCATACATGAAATTTACACTAAATGTTGCCCGCGCGAAATACTCATATACCTACTCCACTCGTGTGTGGTAACGTTGGGACGGTGTGATTTTAAACGGCGCGTTGTTTTAGTTCTGCCACCATTTTACTGAGCTCAGGTTTAAATTTTAAGTTGATGAGATATTTATGTGATAATTACATTCGTCAGTTCTCTTTTGTGTATTATTTTGTATCTATGGCTTTGTATCAATCAGCTTAAAATATTAGATGTGACTGGCGCGTTAGAACAACGTTAAAATAGATGTTAGAAAACATTTACGCCTGTGCAAAAAACTATGTTTTAAAGGTTTGAAAAGAAAACAAATTCGAATTGTTGTAAATTTGTCACGTTACCCATTAGTTGGTGGTAACATAGAACAGCCAACGCTACAAATGCCGCCAACAGACGAACCAATACGTCAATCAGACAAAAACGTTGTGATGTACGTGATTGATCACCACCGGAAGCTTCTGTGAGATGGATGACGTGGTCGGGATGCGGGAACCACACTCAAATACCCGAAAAATAAGAACAAAATAATATTTTTTTAAATAGAGGTTTACTCTCTTTGCTTCAGTTTTTGTATAGATCCCTATTTTTTAAGTAAAATATAATATGTTACTTAGAAACAATAGATTCTATTGGTGAAAGAATTTCTGAAAGTGATCTCCTAGTTATTGAGTTGATCCATTATAAACAAACAAACAAAAAAATTAAAGTTTTCTTTTTTAGTATTAGTTTAGGTAGACACGTGTATGCGGTCTCAGCAACGTACCCTCCTAAACATGGATTACACAAGAAATTGACAAACCGCGTTTGACGTAACATGACATGCAAGTTAGTGTTTCCCTATATGTTAATTTTTATCTGCGATTTTGTGAATTCATTTACTGAAAGGGTGATCTGAATGGGACTTTTATTATTCGAATAGGCATGCTAATGTGATGGACTGCTTAAAAAATATAGATATCTTTCCTGACGTTATGACGGTCTTAAATCGCGTTGTTAATATCAATAGAGAAGTCTTGTAGCAAGTATTATACGTTTGCTTAAAGACGAACAACGTTTCTGCGGTTAAACGTTAAGCACTAATATAAATTGTTGGAAAATCTAACGGAAATACTTTGCAAATGACAGCTGTTTAAAGCAAAATATTATTACTTAGTCATCTTTGATTTTTTCACATATCTACATCAAACAATCTAATGGATCATCGTTCTTTCTAGTACATTTACTTGCAATATAAAACAATTACAAAGGTTTATAAATAATATTCTTATGCATAAGTTTAGTAACGAAACGATAAATGCAAATACTTTGTGCAGCATAGAGGCGTGGGTCAATAATCTCGTGTGTCTGTGGCAAGTAACCGTAATTTGAACGAGCGTTTATTTACTTACAATTACAACGGAACAATCTTAACTACAATTAAGATCGATCATAGGTACTACGGCACGTTCATCTGATGGAGGTAATACCGGCCATTGTTCCCATGACGCGCTCATTAGCAATGTTAATCAGTAACGGGAAACGCATACATTTGAACGTATTAAAACCGCTCGGGATGACTCCTGCGGGACTAACTCAGAGTGTTTTAGAGTTTCGCATAAATGAATAAGTGAATTGCTTATAATAGTAATTGTGTGATCAAATAAAAAAAAACTCAAAAAAAAATAATTCTTGTAGGTATTGTTTAAATACATTTAATTTTGTGCATGTGTATTTTATTTGAAAAATCATTTTTAAGGGAAATTGGCGTTAGAAACTTCTCAGCATCATCGATACACATTTTTATTGTAACAGAATTATCACCGCGGTTTCCTAACGGACCAACTACGTACGCACAACTAGTGGAACGGCACAACTAAGTGTTCCCATCACTTATGTGGAACTGGATGCGGCACTAGCATTCTAATTTCCAGATTTTTTTGTCATTTTTATATTCATGTACTAAAAAAAATTGGCCCTAGTTGGTCAAGGTGAAAATACCACTAATGACAGACTTTTTCAATGATTTTTATGTTAGTGAACTTTGGATAACATACGAATTACGGAATTAGTTACATCCTCTGTCATCACTCACGATCCACATTTTGAGGCCTTTTCGTACTAAGAATATTAAAATCAAAGAGCTAGTGACTTGACGATAATGGGTTGAAGATAAGCATAAGATTTATATGTTTAACAATTGCATTTTCATTTTCTAAGAAGCTTCGGTTGAAGGCATTTCAAGTGTGCCTTGAATGTGTATTCAGCGAACAATTGTTGTCTGTTTTCCTAGTCTAATAACAATCTTGTTCAGGGGTATGCTCCAGTAACATTTTAGCGAGAAAAGAATGAAAGGAAAAGAAAAGAAATGAAAAAAAGGCAAAGTGCCGACAGAAGTGAAAACTTGAACAATTACGTGTGTATTTTTTGAATCGTCAGGAAATATTTTATTGTGCAGGAAATACTTCTAAATGAAGTGTTTTTTTAGGCTTCGTAAAGTATAGTAAACTACAATCTTGATATTAATACGAGCTGCAAGTTAACTATGCATAGTTCTGTTATTTTCTCAGAGATGGCGCCACAGGTAGGTGTCGATTAAAATCTCTCAACGCGCCTAAAGAAGTTTTCACTCCAAAAATTTAAGAAAAAAGAATTTTACATAGACTCTGAAACCCATTGACAAACCTTAAGTCAAGACAAGTTATTCACATGACTTGTACATTTCGACTGAGAATTGCTAAGAATGCCTGGATGTAACTGTACCGCATCTAGTCCCGTGTATATCTTGTAGATTTTGTTTGATTTAAAAGACGTGCTGACGACTTTCTTTCGCACTTTCTTCTGCTCCATGATAATTTACCTTCCCGAAATGGAGGTAGAATCAAGAAATTGACGTTCGTAAGTATCAGTGTGCCTTTTCCACGTAAATTATAGTAAATATACGTCGCTATTCGTAATTTTTTCGGAGTGTAATAGTATTTAAGGTTGTAGTAGTAAACTTCACTTACATTAAGCTCAAAATTTCTACTACTCGTACCTCCTGTTATTCATTAAATACTTGCATACATTCATACATTACATACACACAAGTCGTGAATCCAATTTTCTTACCGATATAAAATATACGTGGTGTTGTGGATGTTATAGCTAAGCGATTTTCCTCAATAACAATAGCTTTTAAATCTCCTTCCTCGCCTCAAGAGCTCGCGGGAACGTAAATATAAACCATCTTCGCTTCTCCAGCTCTTAGGCTATATTATTTGTGTGTGCAGTGAAATTGTGGTTTTATATAACTGCCTCTTCCTAGATCAAAATAATTACGTAGCTTCTTATTGTATTGCGTATTGCTGGGTTTAGGAAATGAAAGCTTTATCAAATCAATAATGTCCACGTTAACATAAAATTTATATTTATATTTATATTTTTTTTTGTTTGCTTTTCATGTAAATGATAAGTGGAACTGATGTGATATACCTACCTGTTAGTAGAGTTACGCCTCAACTCAGAGTCACTAACAGTTACTTTAATCCCTACTTAGTAATGAATCACCATACAAATTCTGTACTAAGGAGCGATTTAAGTAACCGTTAGTGGCTCTGAGTTGGGGCGTTAGTAGTATTTCTTAAGCAATGCATTATGCAATCCAACGGAAACAATATTGAAATAAGCTTATTTTAATAAGGTCGTAGTACGAAATAGTATGGTAAGATTAAAATAATACTGCGCTAAGAGATGGTAGTAAGGCCCCAGAAACGAGGAGTCTTAGCGTACTTACTAAGTAAAATTTTAATTCCATAAAGTTTCTGTTTGAAACATTAACACAATATACATATAGTTTCCTAATATAGGTATACTATCTGCAAAGTTGCGACACTTTAATGAGCTGTATCGGTAATATAATTCAACTAGCAAAGGAACGTCAAAAGGAAAGTTCAGGTTCCGCGAACAAATTTAATTAGATATCTAAGTACAAGACATTTACTTGACATTTCCTTGAAGAAAAAATATACTATAATTTAATTATTATCAAATAGAAAACGTTACAGAGAGTAAAATACTTAAATAGTTTCAAGTAAAAATGTTAAATCCTTTTTTAAATTTGCTTTTATGTATGTAATTTTTTAAATTAAGAACATAATAGCTTGTCGATATTCGATTTCTTACTCTGCAATTATTTATATGTTAACCATTTTAGGGAGAGTTCCACTTCCAAGTCAGTTTTATTGCGCGATAGAAAGTATTATTTATTTGTTTGCCCGGCTGACTATCACATCAAATGGACGAGCAACGATCTATTTGAGAAACTGTCACTAATAATTTGGACTGGAAATGACTTTACCATAAAATACATACTAATATTCTGATCAAAAGACTCACAAGACGGAAACAGTCATTTGCGGGTACGTTCCTAATTCTGTTACAAATGGCAATAGCATCCCCGCAATCAAATCTGAACTTTAACACCGAGCTATAAGATTCGATATTCAATGTAATTTCCTCACGTACTGCACTCAGAGGTACCATTTGCATACGAAATTGCATTTTAAAACTGGCCATAGAATAAATGTGGGTACGTGTGGCGTGTAATAAGGACTGGGAATTCTATAGGGCCGATGAATATGTGTCTTAGTGTGGCTAGGAACATGGCAGTACAAGTTTAGTGTACATGACCCTGCCGCCATAGTAGGAGTTGGCACTGACACGAGCTGTCAATGTCAAGATTGACAAAGTAAATGACGGACGCAGGCAACGTACAGTGCTACCAAGTTATCTGTGAAATGGCGAAAATTGGAACTAATGCCGCGCCATTCATAAGTTCTTTGTGCCCATTCATTTGACATTTACTACGTCTCGAATTGCGTCCAATGATTGGTCCAGTGCGTCCGACAGCGCCCTCCTCCAATTCACAGATAACTTGGAGGCACTGTATTGGAAACATGAGCAAAATAACGTAAACGTTACTGTATTTTAAATGAATTTGTATGCTATTCGTTTTACTTTTTACAAATATTATTTTAGCCTTTGATTTTAGAAAGAATTTGCTGCAGCCCTTTCCTTATAACGCCTTGGAAATAATTGGGAAAGCAGAAGGTTCAACTGTACGTCGTGAAAGAATCGTGATTGTCATGAATACAAAATCTTTCTCTTAAAAATATAATATCACTTCAAAGTAACCCGTCACCAAACATATTATCGGAGACGCCATAAAACTTTACGTCTTATTCGTTTGTCAGCAAACAATACCATTGGAAACCATTGAAAACAATCCCATTTCTGTTTTACGATTCAATACAGTGTAGAACATGGTTTACGAGCGATCGACAGTGTAGTGGTGTAGCCGCTGTCTCGTTAGGGAATCAGTCAAGTGTTGTGTTGCCGCCATTGATTTTGAGATCATTTTGATTTCGAAGACAATGTTGCTGTTTTGGTGTACAACACACAGGATATAAAAGTAGTAAATACTTTAAAAACTGAATACACAGATATATAGTGACAATCCAGGACAAAAATGTTAATGTGCTGTTAACCGTTAATGAGTTCCCAGGTTTGAATCCCAGCCTGAGTGCAGTATCAGGTCTTGCTTATAATCTAAATTTTACTAACAAAAAATAACCGACTTCAAAATTACTCAAAAACTACTTGTCAGATCTCGTTCAAATTTATGTGGGATTACATGAAAAACACCTGCTTTCGATTAAAAAAAGAATCATCGAAATTGGTTGGCGTGATATTGAGTTATTCGTCCATTTGTCGCGCACATACTTAATGCAAATTTAAGACTTATATGGTTTTCTCATGGATGCCATTGTCAGATCTCAATAAAATTTAAGTGGGACCACATGATAAGCTACAGCTTTAGTGTAAAAAAACAATCATCAAAATCGGTTCACCCAGTCGAAAGTTCTGAGGTAACAAACAAAAAAAAATACAGTCGAACTGAGATCCTCCTCCTTTTTTTGAAGTCGGTAAAAAAGATAATACGTTGTCATTAAAACTAAAGCAACATGTAAACTTTCATCTCCTGAAGGTAAGAGGAAGTATGTCCAATTAGGCTTGGAAGATTTGACATATTTGAAGCGAAGGTCGTATTGTTATTTCGTGTAAAATTCTTGCATTATTGCACAGTCGATCCCACGTCCAACGGGTCGGTAACAGGTAATACACATAATAATATTATTATAATAATAGGATACAGCCATCTAATTAGATTATAATCCACAATACCTGTCCCAGTAACCCAACCCGCTGCGGCCGCGGCGACATCGTACCTCCAGCCCGTTCCCACGGGACGCGTTAATATTAATATCTCCTGGTACGCTCCACTTGGCGCTACACAACAATACACTACACAGTCTACACACTCCTTGACTTACCGTCAGTTATCAGCTTTTTAAAGTACCGTGAATAATTGATCAAAACTGTTGGAGAAGCGTTTAAACTTTACTATATAATTTGTTTCGTGGTTGTGTATGTTGAAATGTCATTTAGTGTTTGTTTAAAGAATGTTTAAAAAGTTTTATAAATAAATATTTAAATGGATATATTATTTAATAAGATTTTCTTTTTTACAGGTATGTTGAGCTGATCACACCATTCTCTACGATGTTTTTGGTAATAGTATGTTTATTTTTATTCAACATAAATAAATTAAGATTATACATGACGTACAATCGACAAAAGAATTAGTCATGCAGGGCATGATTCTCAAACCCTGTGTAATGTTTAATTTTACAAATTGTTAACGTTATTCTCAATGCTTAATCATACCTTACGTATACAGGTATCATTTAACATTGATAATAACACAAACAATCTGTAATATCAATAATTATAGAAGGTTTTAGAATCATGCCCTGCATACCTAATTCTTTTGCCGACTGTAGCACCTTCAATTATTTTTATCCATGTTTACATAAACATTGAATTAAAAGTTCATTACAAACATTAAGTTCTGACATAAAACACGTCCCGGCTATAGCTATCGTAAACAATTTTAAAAACTTTAAAACTGGTTCAAATCAAGAGCTCACAAGTGGAACGGTACAACCGATGTTGGTAAGGCTTCCATATCAAATTTCCTGCAAGCCACTTTACTTGGAGCTCCCAAGATTTATCCTTTATCTCTGTGTTGTCTCACGAAAGGCTATTATTATATTCATGACGGGGCTCGCTAGCTGGTCTTGCGAATCGACCATCGGCATGCATATTGAAGCGCTTCCTATCAGAGAGTAGTTTTTCGATTTAGACAGCACATGGTGTTTGCAATGAGAGCCAACTGGTGTCATTGGCATTATGAAGAGTTAATTCAACATCTGTACTACGGGAGTATCAAGTGTCGGACGGACATAGTTCGTTGGATGGGTGATGCAATATTTCTCCATTAGCACCTCTTTCCTCCAAGCCTCCTTCTAAATGAGACCGTTTTGTAGCTATACTTGTTATAGCGGAATGGTTTGGCTTCATCGGCTTTACAGCCATCTTGGATACTGGACAGGGACACATTTACGATCAGATAGGATAGATAGATATGACGACCAGTGTGGCGCAATGGTTACCATGCCGGATCGCCGCACCGAGGGTCCTGGGTCCGATTCCCAGCGAGGCGGAAATTTGAATGATGAGTTTGAATTTCTGTTCTCGGTCTGGGTGTGAATGTCCTTGTCTTGTGTGTTGTCCATGGCACTCACGACACAGGGAATCCTAGTGTGGGGCTATGAGTGTGAAGCGTTATTATATCAAATAGTACGTATTTTGTAATTAAAAAGACTATAAAGCAGATACCTAGTCACAATTTGTATTCAAATTTGAGTCGATGACAAATTAAACCAGCTTACCGCCACAGCGTTTCGAATTCGTTAAAAATAAAAGCTAGTTTTCCGTAAAATACTCCGTATTTTCCGTGATTGTTTAATCTAACACAATCCACAAATAATATCCCAACTGAGACTAAACCATTTATGTTTGGATATTTAGTTAAATTTTGTTTAGCTTTGTTTACAGATATCTATATTATTATCTACTATCATTATTTTTTGACATGAAAAAAATAAACATTTCCAAAAAAATTCAATTTTACTAAAATCTGGGAGGTATCTTCATATTTGCTGGGCGTTGACTAGATTTTTCTTTCTCTCTATATCCACCATCAGTAGGATTGTCAGTTCGTTTGTTGGCTGGTAAGCTTTTAAAGCTCTTGCTAATGTTTAATACATCTTAACATCGTATAGTTTATTGTGAATATCAATTGTAATATTGAAAACGTTGTGCAACTTTAAAGAAATGCTATTCAATTTGGTGCCAAGTCCGGCGCGGACGAAACTTACTTTACAAAATTTATTCGTATTTCTATTCAAAGAATGAAGCACTTTAAAGTTGCGTTGTACTTGCACTCCACAGTTTGTTGTAATCACATTATGCCGCTAAAATATTTGCCACTCTCACACTTAGCCGAATGTAGCTTCAAAGTTTTCAAATTCAGGAAGATAAAATATTTTTGTTGAGCGTTTCGATCGCCGGTATATTTCTGGATTCAATTCGATAAACTAAACTACAGTTTTGCAAGTTTTGGGACACTTGAACAATACGAGTATATGGTCAAGACACTGTAGTGTCTTGCACCATGTACACTCTCAACTTTAGTTTTGTTTTACTTATTCGCATACTTATTGCAGATACTTTTGTATATATTCTTCTGAGATATACTTTTATTTAGAAATGATTCAAATTCAAAATAATTCATTCATATATGTATCACTGATACACTTATGCACTTTAACTAATAACTTAACTTATGTATTAACCTAGTTAATATTGTTACAATAAACATAAGAATGACGTTAGTTGTAGACTGTCATACACATAATATGAGTAGCACTTAAAGTAGGTATTTCAATGCAGTTTGCCTTATGAGGAAAAATCATAAACCTATAAAGTTAGAGGCAGAGATATTATTTCTAATTAATCTTATTCAATATTGGAGACATTTCTGGTGTGATAATTGTTAAACGAGAAGGCTAGCTACCTGATAATAAGTGATCTCTTTGGCGCAAGAACATCAGTAATACCGCAGGCATAACAAACGCGTTGCCTAAAACTAATTAAATAAAAAGCTAATTATTCCAACACAGCCAACTAAACACGTACCTATAAAATTTGCTTGTGTCAGCCGCCAAACGACTCGTCGTGTTCCGCCTGGGAGCTTAAGAGCCAGTTGGTTCTTTATTTTTCTTTTCTTTTTCCTCGCCGGCTACGCATCAGTGATGCCTTTGGTGTTACTGATGACCATGGGCGATGATAGCCACTTACCATCATCGGATGGTAATCAAGTGGATCGTCAGTTAGTCTGCTATTTTCATAAAAAACATAAATGTGTACCTATGTACGTGCGTGAGAAGTTATACTTCTTTGGCATCATTAAATATATATTTAACACTAGCTGTCTTGGCGAACTTCGTATCGCCTAATAATCAGTGAATGTACTTTGTTGTTACTTTTAACTTTTATAGTTTTGGTAGGTTTAACAAATCAGCGACCATTAAATTCCCTCTCCCTCTCCCTCCCGCTCCTCCTCCCGCTCCCTCTCCCCCTCCCTCTCCCCCTCCCTCTCCCCCTGCCTCTCCCCCTGCCTCTCCCCTCCTCTCTCCCGCCTGCTCCCCCTCCCATTCCTTCCCCCTCCCCTGTTTAACTATAAGCTTATATAGCTTATATAGCTATATAGCTTTTCACCCTTTTTACTTCAAAACTGACGAAGTTGCGTACTAAGTTCCATCCCCTAAATTAACCCTTGAAGGGATGATTTTCCAAAAAAATGTGTTAAAATTAATTTTTGTTAGTAACTATAAACTTATATAAAAACAATAATAATAAAAAACAATATTTAAAAAAAAAAAACAACATTTAAAAACAATATTCAAACAATATAAAAAAAACAGTAAAATAAATATAATAATAATATTTTTTTTTTCAAAACGAGCGTTTTTAAAAACGCGCGTAACGTTTTTCGTCACCGTCGTTTTTGTTTCACCGTCCGTGTTACAAATACTCGTAATTTTTACCATTTATTTCATAACGCGCCCAAAGAAGTATAACTGCAAAAATAAACATATCAAGTTGATTTGAGAATTAGGGTGGTAGCTAGTTACGGTTAAGTTAAACAAAGAGATCAAACTAAGTTGATTGATCATAGCCCAGCGATATACAGGAAAGATTGTTCTGCATATCCTCATTGTTCAGCAGCTTGTGGTTGACCTATAGGTACACAATATACTTAATTACTTATACACAAGGGCTCATAGCCCGGTGGCTTAGGTCGATCCTAAGCGATCGACAAAGTTAAGCAACAGCGGGCGCGGTCGGTAGTTGGGATGGGTGACCGCTAGTGGCAAAAATTTCTTGAGCGCTTCCGTGCTTCGGAGGGCATGTAAAGCCGTCGGTCCCGGTTGTTATCGTCAGATAACAGTCGTTAAGCCATGTCGGAGGCCATGGAAATCGGCATGGAAACTTCCGACAATTGGGTTGGACACTAACCCCTCCACCAATCCGCACTGGAGCAGCGTGGTGGAGTATACTCTAGGCCTCGTCAAGAGGAGAGACCCGTGCTTAGTAGTGGGCTGTTAATGGGTTGAAGCCAAGCCAAGCCACTTATACAAACTTACAGTCGAAAATATAGTTAAAACGTAGCATATACCATTTTACAGGGCTATCTTACAAATTCCCTAGCAGGCACTATCTGGGAGATTCCGGGCGCGGCAGTGGCTATAAATCTCTCATCGTGGTCACCCGACGCTCACGACACTCCACTTGCAAATTGTAGCTGAACACTGGATTCATTTATCAAAACGTTACGCTGTTTGCTTACCTTCAGGTAGTCTCACGTCATGCTTGAAATAATATTCGCAGACATTTTCTTTTAATTGATTTTTGTTTGTTTTATGTCAATATTTCAAATTTTTGAGATTTTAAAATTTTTCAGACAATAGTGACGGATGAAAATGTTAATTTTACGTCAAATCTTAGTAAGTATAGTTTTATTTAAACTAAATACACACGTTATAATTATTCCTAAAAATTCTTATCTGTATTATTAAATTACTAAAATTTATTTCAGTACGTGAATCAAAATTCAACATCCCATTAATGTAAGTGGTTTATATTCAAAACGGGTAGCGTCTGGGAGAGAAGCCAATAATAAGATACAATGTGTACACTATGTATGTACATTAGGTACACTATATTTTGAGTTGAGTTGCAGGAAATAAAATATTGTTTAGTTATGATTTAGGCACCTTCACTGCGGATGTTTATTCGCATGTATTACTTGCACTCTACTTTGTGCACATTAATATGACATAAATTTTTCATTTGGTTACTTAACACAGTCGTAATTAGTAATTAAATTGTAAGTTATTTCTTGCAATTGCTATGAAGTAATTTGCGAACCATAAATACACTGCAATCAACAACTTATTGGTTTCACACCATCCAGTTTTAAACTTTTTAAAATATCGCTTTACATGGGAAATTGTAGTTAAAGAAAAATAAAACTCAAGTGGAAATAAATGGTTTTCCATTTCTCCAACCATCGTTCTCGCTGCAACTGAAAGAGTTGTATTTTAAAGTTTCTTCTCTTTCATTCTCTTAATTATAAAAAAATAAGTAATTAGAATTTTATTATTTTTGTCAACTCATTTTTGGTTTTTATAAGTTGCTTAGTTTATAATTTAATGTAATGCAAGTATCATTATATTTTTTAAAGATAGTGCATGCCTACAAATCTACTTTTATTGCATTAATCCTATTTTGCGGTTGTATATTTCTCTAGGGTCCAAAATTCTTTAACATCCCTCGAAAATGTTTCCTTACTTTCTAAATTAATCAGCTCAGGCTAATGAAGTGAATTATCCACTTTATTTAGATCGTTTACAAAGTTTGCGCACTGACCTTTCACGCGCCGCTTACAGACTTAAGCTTAGGATCTAAATCTGGTCTTGAAAATTATAGGCCTTGGCCTTGTTGCCTTATTTGCACTTAAAAGGGATGTATTAGGGCGTCCGGGCCGGTCGAGGCACTTATAAACGCCGAGGGTTTTACAAAATCACTCGACGCTCGCATAACTCCGGAAACGCTTGAATCTGTTATATTCTTGTAAATTCAGCGAGATTGGTTTTTAGATTTTATGTACATTGTTTATTATATAAAGGATAATACCAACAACACTGTGACTAGTCTATATAGAACACAATTGTATGATGGAGTGCGTCGAAAAAATTCTTTCGTCCTTTAAACGTTTAGGTATCTTGGCTTTATTACCTTTGGAATGCTTTCCCATCTTGAGAATACTTACTTCGATATAGCTGCAAGCCTTTTTGCCGGTTCAAACGCCCTTCCGGAAATCAAACCCGTGATTCATCAACCGAGGACTCCCGTTTCAAATCACATCGCTTCACAAACCTGAATCATGGTATAATTAACGTCTGGTATCAGTCCTCAGACTGACTTGTGTATATGTTTGATAACAGACAATAGTTGAGCCGGTCGTAGAGTAAATATGGGCTATATGATGTCTCCCCCACCCCCCGAGATCATCCTCCCGTGACCCACCATGTGCAGGAAGCGCGCTCGGGTTCACAAGGGATGCATTCTTATGCGTAACACCTCCGACTGTCGCTTGCTTCAAAGTTTACTTACATTATACTGCGAAGTTTATCTGCGTAAGCCACTTAATATTAAAAATATTAAATCGTTCCTTCGCATCAACTCTTTGTGTCGCGGGTGTTATGAACAACAATAAAAAGACATAACTATAGGTAATCATGATCCGAGAGCAATCTAAGCATCTATGTGACAACATAAATGTGTGCCTCGGGTGGGAATCGAACCCGGGATCTCTCCCTTCGCACTACCAACGAGACTGACGGGTTGCCGTTATTTTCTCAGTGACAGACACCCTATCAACTTAGCATTTCATTTGTTGCATTTTGCTTTGCAAAATTTCAAGTCAAGCAAGTCACGCATATGCCACTTTCATTTGATTTTTTATGAAAATAGTCAACAAACGACCTAACGATCCACCTTACGGTAAGTGGCTATCGTCGCCCATGGACATCAGCGACACTAAAAATGCCACTGCTAGCCAAGAAAGAGAAAAGAAGAAGATAGAAAGTTAACGTTTACATTGAGTTTTAGCCGTTAACTGTACAACTAAGACAAAGGATCATTCCGTCTCGCTTTAGCCCAACGTAACCTTGAGGCTCCGATATCGATGCAGGATTCACGCTACAGTGCCCGCTCCTTAAACTTTCTTTTATAATAGACAATTGTCATGTCGTGTCGTGTCGTGTCGTCGGATGATACAATTGACTGTTATAAAATGCTAATAATCTGCCCTTATATCGCTTCGGCTATCTAACGGCCGAACTCAGAGTCACTAATTACTTTAATCGCTCCTTAGTGAAGAATCAGCATACAAATTCTGTACTAAGAAGCGATTTAAGTAACCGTTATTGACTCTGAGTTGGGGCGTAAGTACTATAATAACCACCCTAGGAACAACTTATATTTATTAGGAATTATTAATTAAAATTAATTAGGAAGGCCTTGCTCATGAATGTGGCTAACACACACAAAAATAGTTTTACAAATCTCCCGGCAGTTCCAGAGATTACCGCATTCAAATAAACAAACAAAAACTTCTTCAGATTTATTTTACTAGTGTAAATGTGACGTCACATATTATCAAATTTTACACCTAGAAATTATTAAATGAAAACAGCTGTTCCGAAATAAGTTTTATTTCCATTCATTGTTTTTTAATATTTACCTATACATACCAATTATTCGATTTTGAAATGTGACGGCACGAAATTGAGGACCCCCTCCCACCCCTTGTCACACAATGTCACACTACATCGACCCCCCCCCCCTCCTCCCTAACGTGTGACGTAATTTATGGATGTCCCCCTACCAACACAAGATTCAGAAATGACCTAAGCCGTAAAGGCATAAACCTTAGAACTACGACCGATGGATTAACTCATGACCTCCAAAGCACTGTGAAGGTCTTGAAATTTTGCTCCTAGTGGTCTTAACCTAACTCGGTCGATATCTTAGGATGGACCCAGCCGCAGGACTAGAACCTTTATCATCTACTTCAAAAAAGGAAGAGGTTTACTGGGTTGCTTTTTTGTGTTGTTACCTCAGAACTTTGTCATTTAACGATATTTTTAAAAATTCAGTTCTGTAGATTATGATCCTTGAGGAATTGAGGGGACTCCTCATATATTATAACCTCAATTGCAACACAGTGAAACGCTTATACACTAATATCCCCGCAGTAGATTTTTACCTGTGTCGCGAGTGGCATGGACGACACATATATCACAATAACACCCATGACCCGAGTACAAATATTTATATGTTACAAAAATATCTGCCTCAGTCGGGAATCGAACCTGGGACCGCAGGCTTCGCAGGCAGGGTCGCTACCAACTAGGCTACAGGGTCGTCATAATATGTATAATAAATTGCCTCAAACAATTTCATTTAGTTCTGTTATTTATTGAGTAAAATTTTGATTTTCTCAAACGTCAGTAAAGTCGTGAGCTATAAATACGACAAGAGCTTATTTAGATCGTGTGGCAAGTAAGCGATTCAGCAACGGACAACCTCCCCGAGGATTCACGCCTGGACGCGTCCGTGGGTCCTTTGTGTTGACGACTGCTATTCTTTGGACCTTTCCTTATCCGTTGTACAAGTCCAAATATATTTAATAATACGACTGATAAAATGACAACATTGGTTTACGTTTGTTAAGCTTTCTTCCTTGTATAATCTTTCTTTGGCCAGCACCACATCGGTGATGCCTAGGTCACCTACTGATGGCCATGGTGATGGTCTTTTACCAGATTCCTCGTCAGCTCATTTCCCGACTGTAGTGTATGTGCGATAGCATACATACACTGTCTCGTGTGTCTCTGTATTAAATGGCAAACGTCACTGTCACTTACGTAGTGGTTACATACTCAGAGTTGTGCGCTGGTGTCGCTAGATGACGACTCGCTTGATGATCGAATGGACGAGTCCATTCGATCATCTATTCGATTATTGTATTAGTCGATTACTCGATACATGACCTAACTCAGTACAAGACGGCAGTCTCTGCGGAGATCCCGGAGTAGACGGATGTGTCCCTATAGTGACAGTGACGTGCCATAGTAAAATACGTAGACATAGTCGAGCCAGTGAACAGTGATTATATTAATACACATCGGATCTCCTACACCGACTATTCGCATAATACAAACGTTGAAAAATCCAGCAAGAGAGGGTTCAGTAAACTGTTAGACTCGCTTACATTTTCTGTAAGCCGCGGCTGTAAGCATTTGTACACAAATAAGTTTAGTGACAAGAAAATCGGTCGAGGACGCTCTAGTACTTTCAAGTGTGCAGGGTTCCGGGGAATACCGACTCGGTGATTACACGAGCCGGCTGCCTTCCAGTAGGGTTGCCAATTTTATAACTATACTAGCGTATTCTTACGCCCCAACTCAGAGTCACTAACGGTTAGTAAGTTAAGTAGCGATTTAAGTAACTGTTAGTGACTCTGAGTTGGGGCGTTAATTTCCCATTTGCGATTGTACAAAATTGCGTCTTCAAGTTTTAATCCTGTTAGTATCTACGATTTACCACGACGCTTTACCTAGACGTTTCCACATATCATAAGGTAGAATTGTAGTAAAGTAATAATTTAATAAAAGCATAAAAATTGTAAAGGAAAATAAAGTTATCTGGCTCAATTACAATTCTACCACTCAATGTGAAACGTGTTAGAAGTTATCGTCTCATAAAAGCATTTTATTTCAATCTATAAGTATGGAACAAAATAGGTTTCAAATAAGACAGTATTTATTATTAGAGGTTGGTCATAATTATTATGTGTAAGGATATGCTAAGTTACTTCCATATAATTATAAAAGTAATCTATATCTTATCGTAACAGATTACATTTAGATTTACAATAGAGCTGGCAACCCTACGCGGAGTTGTAATATTCAGCAGTTTTAGAGATCCTTCCCGAAACTGGGTAATGTTTGTATTGAATTCAGCAACTTCACCAAGTGTTATTTACTTCTACTATTATCTGTTAATACCGTTTATTATTACTGAACTGCAACTTTGTGATTGAGTTCGTAATTTAATTTAATCGAAATTTAATTCATCTAGGACTTTCGGCGTCATCTTTTTCTGATAAACCAAACAGTCCAGTCATTAAGTTAATATTAAGTTAGCTGCCCAGTTCCACGTGCCTATAGTCAACTTGCCCGTAGACAGTATGACGTGTTTACGTCCCGCCTGTACAACAAAATTAATAAAACATTAAAAATAAAAAAATGACACAAAATAGATTTAAAAAAGTAATTCTTACCTGGCTCAGCAAAATGGATTATGATGACGTAGAAAGTATGTTACACACACACACATCTTTATTATAATTTGTGTTCTTTTTATCTGTTAAATATTAACCTAAAAATTTCTTCACACAGTTTCGAACTAACTCGGGGAAAGAGGCTTTATACGCTTTAATGTATAAAAAATACGTCAAAAAAGTATTATTATTGTTATTATTGTATTCGTCTACTTTGCAACAATCCGCAAAGTAGATGTACTAAGTTAATAACAATGGATTTCCGCAAAGTAGCGCCTGATACTATTAACTATAACAATCCAATTGTTAAAGTTTCCCACAAAAATGTGAAAACTGTGGTTTTACGTATTACGTACTTAGTCTATGTATAGTAGACTTAGTGTCAATATATGTAAATATACTAACGTAACAATACTTAGTAGAAATAACAGTAGACAACTTTACCACAGCATCTCCGACCTCAACCCTCTATGTTACATTAGACGCGTCTCACCTACTCGTAGTTTCAGTTTTGTTTGTTTTTGTTATTTCTCTAACCAAAGAATGATGAATAGCTAATATACGAGTACATATAATGATCCATGTGGTGCATGGTTACCATGCCGGATCGCCGCACCAAGGGTCCTGGGTTCGATTCCCAGCTAGGCGGAAATTTGAATGATGAGTTTGAATTTCTGTTCTCGGTCTGGGTGTGAATGTCCTTGTCTAGTGTGTTGTCCATGGCACCCACGACACAGGGAATCCTAGTGTGGGGCTATGAGTGTGTGGCGTTATTAAAAAAAAAAAAACTCGTGTCACGGTGTTTGTGGTCTTACATACTTCTCCGAAACGGCTCGATCGATTTTTATGGATATTTTGTATATCTTTGGTAATATGAGAATAGGTCGTATATTTCATACCGCTAAGTGATAAGGGTGTCCCTATAAAGATTTTTTGGAAGAATAACGTTTGCCGAGTCAGCTAGTAATTAATAAGTCTTTTATCTCAACTACTTATTCAAACTTGAAATAAAAATACACTAATTACCGATTATTTTAAAAAATTTACTTAGGACAGCAGCTGCAAATGTAATCTTAGATTGTAAAAAGCTTCAGTAATAATCTTGCGGTCACCAAGCATAATTGACGAGAAAGAATTTTTCACATATTTATGGGGTCAGCTCCAGCCGGGAGTCGAACCCGGGACCCGTCGCAAGCAGATTCACTACCAACAGAACTGTACTACGTAATTTTATAACAATTTCGAGTCCATTGAATTGGAATATAATTTTGTTAATAGTGTTATTACCACAGACATGTTTATCACCCTCTTCAGTCAAAAAATATGATGCAGTAGGTTTCTTTCTCCTGAAAAATTTTCAATACTTACTGTAATAAGTGATGGACATATTTATACTCTAGAACACGCACTAGTTTCCACTCACTTGCGTTATTAACGCTGTTGTAGAAGGCCTCAAGGGCCCTATTACAAAGTACTAAACACTATTAACGTACACGCGTTGTACGAAACACGCCGTAATAACGCATCTCTCTAATTAATTTCGCATCGTAATAATCCTTACAGAATGTAACACATATAACACAGACTTCAAACAGTCAGTCAACGCAGATACAGGTATTATATAGTCGTGTCAGTAAATCCCAAGAAAATCTTTGACGCTACGTACCCATTATGGATCTATATGCAAATTGAATTTGCTTTAATATTATTTTGTGTCGGATCATATCCTAGCTAGAATGAAAATTAATACCATTGACATTAAAATTCGTGGACCATATTAAGCTATCCCTATACACTGCTTGTCAGCGAGTGCTGTAATAGCTGGAGTGACTTTAGGTTAGGTATGCAGGGCAACCTATTTATTTAGATACGAATAACCACCCTCGCTTTGCTTCGGTTTTCTTATTTTTTACACCTTGGGTTACATTATTGGAGTTTTATTAAGGATCCCTAATTTTTTTGAAAATATAATATAGCCTATGTTACTCGGGGATAGTGTAGCTTCCCAACAGTGAAAGAATTTTTGAAATCGGTTCAGTAGTTTCGGAGCCTATTCAATGCAAACAAAAAATCAAATCTTTGCTCTTTATATATTAGTATAGATTTATATTTATGTCACCTCTTAAAATAAGTAACAAATGATGCAATTTAATGCCTAATGACATTATCCACCAGTCAACCCTGGATGGATGTGGAAAGAGCTGATAGTAGGTGTTAAATCAAGAAAAAAAAACTTGAGAGGTGTCATGGGACACCCGGACGGAACGAAGTTCCTTGCAGTCAGTACTAGGATAGCAAAAACATGCAAGCGAGTGTGCCAAAACAAATCTAAATTCGTACGAAATTTCGTATTAAATTTCGTACGAAATTTAATACCTTACGTACGAAATTTTATACCTCTGGCTTGCTTTCTATGTAGAAAAAACTACGACGGCAAAAAGTGTCGTTACCGGCAAAAAGTGTCGTTACCAAATTTTCCGCCTAGCCCCCTTTCGCAACGCGCGATAAGGAACTTCGTTCCAAAAACAGAAAAAGTTGCATCATAGCTACAACAAAAATAATATAAAATAACCTATCGTAAGGTATCATTTAATATTGATAGTAACACAAAAATTATTTACCATTAAACATTGAGGAAAGTTTTCGTATCTTGGCCTGCATACGTTACTGTTATGCTGACTGTACAACGAAAAGGATTTGTATTGTACCGTATGGGGCAGAGGGTGTCGCAAGTGTCGCAAGTGTCGCAAGTGTCGCAGGTGTCGCAAGTGTCGCAACACACCACACGCGTGAGTGCAATACGTTGTCGCGGTAGTGATTGCTCAGTGCCTGTTTCACAACTCACTTTGATCGAATCGGAGCACTCTTACATACAATATAGATTTAGTGGCTGTGTTAGTAATAGTCTGCTGAAGATCCCAGCTTTGATTCCCGACTGGAGATAATACAATGTTTATTTCGTAGTAGTGTGTTGTGGGTGTATATGCAGAGCACATAATATCATTAAAAAAGTATAGATTATTTTTTACATTTATTTTTATATGTATAGCCATTATTTAAATAGCTGACAGAGTGGTATCCACGATTGCATATTAAGTAGAATACATCTAGCAATCCGCACTGAAGCAGCGTTGTAGACTATGCTCAAGGCCTTTTCAGCTATAAGGAAAGACAAAATATTTAATAATATAAATAACAAAATATTATTTATGTTTAATAAAGAAATTGTAGTAGAAAATAACATAAAACGGGACGTTTTTGCTAAAGAGAAAATAACATCATGAAGCGAGATATCACAATGCAGCACGTTTAGTGAAATACCAATAACTTAATATTTACAGACGTTATGAGGTACCTAAGTTTCTAGTATTCTAGCCACCATGCCAAAGCCAAATGTTAAGTATGAACTACTATCAGAGTCCCCTGAGATGAGGCCTGGCATTGCGCTTGGAGATAGGCCGCACCGTTGCATTCATGTATCCCGAAGTGTCCCCAATGTATGTAATGTTTCTCGAGGGAGTTTCAAAAGGTTGAATTCCTCAACGTTGGCAGCATCTGTTTTCCTATAATATTTCCCTTCTTTATATATGTAGGTACATATGTAATTCATTACTCGTCCTGCTAGTGTTGCAGTGCTCACTCATGTATAATAACGTTATAAACGATAAATGAATGGTTTCAAGAATAAAGATCCAACTTCTATATCCTCTAATACGCGTGACGTAGTGTTTTACATTTACGATATACGGCTTCTACTCCCGCGTTGGATAATACGCAAAAGCCGCGACACGATTTGATGGTTTCGATGCTTCTCGATTTTCCCGTCCAGTGCTGATTTATGTTTACCTTATATTGAAGTCACGACAAAGCTTAAAGAAAATTTGCTCTGCGCGGAAAAAGTCAGCTTTGAGCGTTAATAACACGGACGTAAAAAAAGAACGGACGTAACCTTGTCTAATAAAAATAGAGAAAGAATAATAGTAAAAGAATAAAGAGAGTGAAGCATAGCATTGACAGCTCGCTCACCATGTATGCGTAATTTTGTAATTTTTGATTCACGATGGTGTCAATGTGTGGGTGTACTTGTACGAATACAGAGTTGGTATTACTATGGGTACTTCACTGAATTTGTTCTTGGGATTACGTCCGTCTTTTTTTTACGTCCGTGGTTAACAACAATATTATTCGACCTTATTAGTCACAATTGCAATGCTAATTGTAAAAATACGACCCTGTAGCCTAGTTGGTAGCGACCCTACCTGCGAAGCGAGGGGTCCTGGGTTCGAACGACCCTGTAGCCTAGTTGGTAGCGACCCTACCTGCGAAGCGAGGGGTCCTGGGTTCGATTCCCGGCCGGGGCAGATATTATTTATATGACATATAAAATATCATATATGTCATCATCATGTAAGTCCGTGCTACTCGCGTAACAGGTAAAACCTACTACGGGGATATTAGTGTGTAACCATTTAACTATTTATTTATTTGAAATTGTTTGGAAATTAGAAATGACGCCAGCTAACGTTCAAGTTCAGGGAATGGCGCGTTATAAATCTTTTTGAGTGATACAATATTTTTGTAACAATAATTAGAATAAGTTGAGCGTAGTCTGTGCAACATTGGTAAAAAAGTAACTTCGTCGCTGAAAGCTGAGAAATTGAATCCTTCTGAACGCGCGGCGTCGCGGCGGCCTTACATTTAATGTATTCTATTTTCTTGTTTTTGACGACATGTGATTTCATTTACCTGCCCACTGAACCGATCACGAGGTGAATTGGTCCGTTAAGGACTTGTTCCATCTTTGTTTAGCGAGGGCAGAAGATAGCTGCATTTTCCGACGATTAATGGTAGCTAATACTAATAGGAATAAATTATAATAAATATTAAATTATTTCAAGTGTTTTGGCAAAGGGTGATCTCCCGCCAGGCGAGGTGGTGTTGCCTGGGGGGCCGGGCGCCTGGCACGAATCCTGACTGATCTTGTCGGAGCATTTGTATATATGCCAGTGATTTAGATAACTTCGATAGCGTGATTCAGGTTGGCGTGACGTCGCGGTGTGACTTGTTTGCGCTGTCGTAACAGTATTATTTAAAATAAAAGAAGGAAAGGTCTTTGAATGCAACATATTTCTTAGTTTAGTTTCTTTTTATTTTCCTGAATTGTAATTATTTTTCAACGAATTTTATAAAAACTTGTTCATGAAAGAAAAACCAAAATATAGCATATTGGTTCTTTCCTTTTGCGAAAAGCTGATAGATTAAAAAAAAATACGTGCATAAGTATATCAGTGGTACCTACATTAATGAGAGATTATTTCATTTCCTTCCATTAAATACATTTGAAATTTATAAGGAAAAAGGTACCTCTTTACTTTGATGTATGTTTCACGCTTATCGCATTTTATACAACAACGGTGTAAGTCCACCAGGAGATATAAGGAAATTTGTTTTTCCTTTGAGTATACTCATATCAAATGGTACTACATGTCAGGTTGTTACGCACAAGCATTTGGTTCACTGGATCAGTTAGGGTTGTCAGTTTCAATTATGTGTCTTCACGTACCCTTAAATCGATACTTCCCTATAGGACTCTACATAGGTATTGCTATTTTTTTCCATCTTTCATACTAAAAGTTGAATAAGATTTGACCTAATCGAAGAAAATCTGCAAAAGATTATTAAGATTTTACGACAGTAGATAAACGAAATTAGTATAAATTTAAAAATTAAGAAAATACCCGCCTGCCATCTAAAAAGCTATCACGATATACCTTTTTGAAATCCTTATGATGAATTCTTTAATTTGATACCCACTTTACATTCTTTAAATTATTTAAATTTTTTTAAACTTCAAACAATGTGATGTTACAGTCACCGTATTTGTTTTCATTTCACTTATCCAAGAACAGTTGGGTTATCAAGAAGAATCTAACGGTATCTGGGGGCACGGCAGTGCCCCCGCCAAGTCGAGCAAAAAAGCGGCACGGCCGTACCATCCTTTTCTCGAAGCAATTCAGGCCATTTTCGACCCCCTATAACTTCGTTGTGGATAAAGCTAGAAGCCTGAATTTTTAGTAACCAAGCAGGCATTGTATAAACACGGTATATTTCAAATTTCATTCAATTTGAACCAGTAGTTTAAGAATTATAACTAGTCAAAGTTTCTTAATTTCGTCACTCACTGACTGACTGACCGATCATCAAAACTCTAAGGCACTTCTAGCAGACATAGAAGCTTCAAATTTGGAACACAATTAGTGTTTAGTGTATAGATCAAGGAAAAACTAAAATATTTTGCAATTTCGGTCCAGTTTTCTAGATACATCAACTGCATAAATAACTTTGTAATCCCATATAAATATATAGGATTACAAAGTTACATTTGCAGTTAATGAATCACTGTACCTGTATAACAAAGTAACATTTGCAGTGAATGAATCAGTGTACTTGTATATAATATAATGGAATAATAGGTGTAGATAGTTACCTAGATATAATTATGTTCAAAGGTAACTTGTAAAGGGAAAAAAAGTAGAACTATCTACAAAAAGAAATGAGATGCCATCAAAAACAAAACTTGTAAAAAAAACCAAGTCTCGCAACTCAGTTCTTCTACCGTAAAAAGTTGTGAGATCCATGTAATACCAAGTCGGTTAATTTATTCAGTTCCTACTTAAGGGTCCTTCTGTCTTAAGTTATTACGTAATTAGCTAACCTAACAAGTAACAACATCTTATAGTGACCATATTATCAATATTACAAATCTTTTATGTTTTAAATAAATAGATTGACTTGGCCATCGCACTAAACAATCAAATTTAATATTATATGTAGGTATTACTTGTGAGATATATTGTGTTTTTATGCGATGGTCAAGTCGATCTATTTATTTAAAACATAAAAGATTTTTAATATTGATAATATGGTCCCTATAAGATGTTGTTACTTGTTAGGTTAGCTAATTACGTAATAACTTAAGACAGAAGGACCCTTAAGTAGGAACTGAATAAATTAACCGACTTGGTATTACATGGATCTCACAACTTTTTACGGTAGAAGAACTGAGTTGCGAGACTTGGTTTTTTTTACAAGTTTTGTTTTTGATGGCATCTTAAATTATATTCATTGGTCTAGCAGTTTGGAAAATATAGGGTAATAAAGAATATTACACGCATACATACATTTAGATTCACACAAGATACGCGCGAAATACAAAACCTTTCCTTGGCAGTCGAGTAAAACCGCTTTCATGATTGACTTTACGAACTTAACAACTTATTGATGTAACAAAGAAATCTAAAAACACTGAAAATATATCTAGGTTGAAACTGGTTTATAAAACAGAAAATTTCATCATTCAGTGACACCAGGAGCAGATGAGTCAGTCACAAGCCGGTTTCGCCGTGACATAATAATAGACAATACCTGTTTTCGTTTGTTGCAATATAAATCATGAAAAAACTTTTACCCAAGATAGTCTGAACCTAAAGGATGTAAGAAGTGATACTTCTGATTCTCAGGGTATTAATAAATGGAATGCATTTATTTTAGCAACGTCTCTTTGCAATTTTAGAATTTGGTTTTGTCATTTTTATGCAATTTTAGAATTGCATAAAAACGACAAAACCCAAATTAAAAAAAAAACGATATTAATTGTCTGTACTATTATTATTAATCACTTGGAACATAACAATCAAGTAATGTAATTTAGTCGACGAAAACTCTTAATATATGGCCTCGTGCAACTAAGCTATTAGCTCATAAAACAGAGCTATTAAAACTTCGGACTACTCTGGATTACCGGCCAGAACAGTTCACGTGGGTTATACAGTATTTTTGAAAGTTCTTACAGCAGATTTTATCAAGCTATTACCGAAATTACTCTCCGCTCACGTGGAAACAGGTCTCACCATTTAATACAGAAAGTTTACTAAGTTATCGACTTAGAAAAAATGTCTTCAAGATCTTTTGCCAGGTGGGGTAAACTTTGTGCGGTGGGAACTAAAGTTGTCTTGTTATATGTGCTACATTTAACATATTATATTTTGTGAATGTAAGTCGTAGTAGTGTTAAGTCAGGACTGGTTAGAAATATTTTTATAAATTATTATTATTTTGTCATCGTTACAGATAAACAATTTTTTAAAGTTAATACGAAAGCTAACACGTATGGAAATAAACTATGTTGGCATAATCGTTTAATAATGAGTTTATTATCAGTATAAGCATATTTGAAATCAATAACTATCGCATATATTAGCATATGCGTGCAATACCCATTAGTTAGCTTAGCATAAATCGGCAAGTTCTGTGATATGGACCCAAAATTGCGAATTTATGTAAAATGGGGATAAATCCAGATTTATAGTGAATTTCGATAAAATGGTCATTGGTTTACGATGATTTATTATTACAAAATTATAAAATAGAAAATATGGTGGAAATATGTAATGGCAAATATAGAGAATGTAATAGCAAAATATAGCAAAAAGCAAATTGCTGCTTTACTGTATTTTACGCTGACAATCAGGATTGACCGCGATATTTCATTAATCTGTATTATGAAATAATTTATGTCATAGCCACTAGCGCTTGGTCAACCGTGATCACATACAATTTACATACGCTATGAGCTGCTATGGATTCAGTAAGTGATCTTTGTAATTCCGAACCTGCAGGGCTATTCAGTTTTGTAACTTGACAGCGGATTCCGCGATGAGTGTCAAAATTGAAGTTCGAGTCCGAGATCTTGATATGTGATTCTCGAATCATTTGGTACGCACTTGCGAAGTGAAGGGAGTCTCGAACTCAAACGTCAAACGACTAAAGATGGCCTCGCCTCGGTATGAATAAACGAATCGGTAAAATTAAATAAATAATTGAACACAAATAAACGAGCCATGGTATTTATTAGTACCTAATAACTAAAATATAACAAAAATAACTTATTTTTATTTCAAAAATCTTTAGTTTACTCTTAACATAATATTTTAACATAATATTTGTCCTTTACATCATATTAACACAATTAATATCTTAGAAGAAATAGCAAATTAAAAAAAGCGCGACATAAATTAAATTGTGGTGGCGTTCAATCAGAATAGATCAATAAATAGACAGTGCGTTTGATGGACAGGGTCTGTAACCGCTGCTGGGATGTTGGGAAGTCTTCACCTTAAAGTATAGGCTACATCACATACAGTAGGTATGTACTATAAGTACACTAAAGGAAGGACTACTAGGAAGTACACAGTACGTACAGGTATGTACTATAAGTACAGTAAGGAAAAATTTTATATATATTATTATCTCTTAGTGCAGACTTGTTCAAATAAATCATTATTAGACTATGCCATTGTTGACTTAGCTTTTAAGTAAATACCTGCATTTGTACGCGTTAATTCAATATTTCTGAGTTTATAAATTACTTAAAGCCGTGAATCCGACGCGGACATATTGTGAACCAGTGCGACCTACAAAGCTAATGCAACATATGAAAAGCTTTCTGCGCTTTTCTCCCATAAAATAACTCCACGAGTCACACAACTTTTATATCTCAGAGAGCTTTCAATGTGGACTTTGTTATGTAATAGTCTTTTTAATTTAAAGTTAGTGGTGAGGTAACATAAACTTTATTACCTGTATCTTTCACCTGTTCTTTTTCTTCTTCTCTCTTTCTTGGCTGCCAACGCATGAGTGATGCCTTTGGTGTCGGTGATGTCCATGGGCGACGATAGCCACTTACCATCAGATGGACTTTAAGCTATTTCCATAAAAAATACTGACTGCTTGCAGTCTGACGGGATTGTCAATGATAGTGGATTAAAACACTTACGTAACTTCGAGGTCGAGGTCGCTTGATGAGTGATTACTAGTGGGAGAGTTCATCCTTTACGTGCAACCTTTGATGGACACTTCCGTGTGGCCATTCATGTCAGCGAGATGTCTATCCCATGTCAAAGGTCTGGGTGACAGATAAGATATATATATAACTTGGTATTTACACGCATTATTTCATTGATTCCTCGCTAGTGGAAGAACAGAACCATTATCGTTACGGAAAGAAACTATTACGTCACGCGTGTTATCGGAATACTTTTTCTGTATGTGTCTCGAAACATAATTAATAATAACGTATTAATGAAATAAAAAAAAATATTAAAAAAAAACAAAAAACCCAACCGCGTAAAAAAAAACTAAAAAGAAAAAAGCCCAGTAGTTTCGAATGTCGTTAAAAGAAATACTGAACAACTACACCATAGGAGAATTAACAGTCGAGACCCATTCTTCAACAAATCTTGTTTGTTTTTTCCCAAGCAGCCCTGTAAACACAGTTGCGGGGTCGAGTAAAAACTAGAAAATTAACCTGAGGTTAAAGATTATTTAGATAAAGAAAAAAAAACTTTAAAAATCACATAATCGTTGCTTCTTCGGTGAATTGGAATAATGTTTCGTGTTTCTTAAAGGCTATTGAACATAACCATTGAGTCAATGGCATTGGCCATTCGACCGAAAATGCGTGCGGGATAGTCATGACCACACGCACTGCGGTTCATAAAGTAGGTTCCCTTTTGGCCAATCGTTGTTTACACTGAATGCACTGTGCACTTAACCAACGCACCACATCTTTATACCACTGCATGACGCTTTACACTGTTTTTAGCCCATAACGTGCCATAACGCAAAAAGACGTGTCGGTGTGTGTCTGTTTGTGGCATCGTAGCTCCTAAACGAATGGACTGATTAAGATGCGGTTTTTTATTTGAAAGCCGACGTGATCGAGGTCCTTCGTAGCTACAATACATGATGAATTTATTATGATCTGTTCAGGCGTTTCTTGTCATCAGCTCTTTTTTCAGGGGATTTCAAATTTACAGATATTTTCCTTAGGAATATTTAATAACCTCAAAATTATATTAGGCTAACTTCGGTAAGTTAACAGATACTAGAAAAAATATTTCAAATTACTTTTCAAATAAGCAACAAAATATTTTTTTCTATCCCAGCTCTTTTACAGAGACTTGTACCTGATCTAGTTCAAGACGTATATATTATATTATATTCCTCACAATAATCCATATAATTATTCATATGTAACTATATGTGTGTCAAACTTCATAGCCAGACTGATCCCCTGTGGAAACCTATCATTGTGTGTATGTATGCGTATCCCTGAGGCAAAATGAGGGATCGCAGAGAAGTTGGTATGTGTAACCGTATCTTTTGTTCACTGGTCGTATATTAGTTCTTTTGTAAGAAAATGGTCGCTGTTAATGAAGCATTGTTTAGTTTCTCACAACTTTACACGACTAACTAGCGGCGCTGCGAGCAATAGATCGTCTGTAGAAATGTTTTATATTACGTCAACTCACGTGGAAAATATAAAACGTTTATTCAATATCATGACTTTGCAAGCTTTTAACATAATATAGTTATTGTAAATCGGTAAATTCGATTCGTACAAGACGAATAGCACGTTGTATTTGGATAATAATTGCATCATAATACTTCTATTCGACTGGCAACGAATTGGCGATTTAATTTAATTAAAAATAGTGGCCTGGTCAACGCCATAAGTGTCCAAAAAAGAAGTAAACATAACGTAACTAATCGGTGTTATCTATGCTAATCATTTGATTTTTCTACCATATCCTATTCGATTTATGTGCAATGAAATATCAGGACAGTATTGAGATTTACTGTGAATTAGCGAATTACTCACTTATATTCACATCACTTTCATATTAGTTCCTTAGTATGGTCTCAGCACCATAAATAAAAGTTAAAGCTCCTACCATAAACTCACGTCATTACTGAAATTAAATACATTAAGGCTTAATTTTATTAATATCATTCATAGCAGTATAAAGAAAACAAAATGTCCCCCTTAAAAAGATTATTCCATCTTAGAAATGTTATTACATTTAAAATGTATGTTTCTTATTCAAAAGCTTTTGACAGTTCACAAAAGTGGTATTCATGATTCACTCGCTAATTAAGATGGCGGATTCGAAATTCGAATGAAAAAATGGCGGACGACCAGTAAATACCTACCCTCGTCAAGGGTTCTTAGCATTCAACCAACTTCACCCCTTAAGTGGTCCTTAAGCTCCCCTTTTCTATTATTTTAGAAGGACTTTTTACAATTTCAAGATTGGGAAATGTAAGAAAATGCATAGCTCATTTCAACATTCATTTATGGTTGTTAATATGATACTGTGTGCTGAAAGGGATTTTTACTTGCTGGGTGGGTACTTGTTTTATTTTTATTCATAAACTTTGTACAGAAGTTTCTTCCAGGCTTGTTAGGATTTAAAAAGAGGATTGATTATAGAGAATGTAGAAATCTAGACCTTACGTTTAACATTTCTTAGGGCAGAAAATGTTTCTTCATTAAGTCGTAGTGAAATGGTGTAACAATGTTGATCCATATTAAAATTAACATAATGGATATTTAGTAAGGAGATAAAAATATTTAATTAATGAATTTGTGTATTCTAAGCTGAATGGTAACGCGCTACGATTTACTCTACCATACACACTCATTAAGTTATTGTCTCATGATAAGATGTTATGAATACTTGTCGAAATATCGTATTTTTGATAAATAGAATATGTTCTATAAATAAAACTGCAAATAAAAAAATAGTAGAAGTCGTATAGTACATGTATACATAGATTCTTTGGCTAACATAAAGATTTTTTAAGAATATCAGAATTTCTCCACTTTTTTTCTTCATCCATAAGGAACTGCTTCAGGGCTCAGAGAGCCTAAAAGACTCAAGGAATTCAGAGGCAGGTATAGCACTTAGCCCTCTCGTGGCATTCCGAGGTTGTCGACCGAGCTAACATCTCCAGTGTCCTAGCCTAGCCTTTGTTAACGACTTTAGCCTGAATTGTAAATGCTGGTGTTTTTTCATTCAAATACAGAATCTTGTGGGTGAAAGTTTTTAGCTGAGAGTGGCATTAGCTCGGGACTGCGGTTCTCTAAAGGCACAATAGTGAAGTGCCAAGTGCCGATGGAAGTCGTACCTTTGCTCAAGATTTTGTACTGAGGCTGTGTATAAATTAATAAAGAAAAAACAAGGAGTATTTTTCGGAGGGACATAAATGAGGTTTAAGACAGGCCTTCAAAAGCGACAAGATACGGCACTCAATTTTGGTTTTCAGTTTTTACCCGCGACGGACGGAACGGAACGGAGGCGGTATATGCATTTGGGGTTAAAGGTAGTTTGTTTATGTATATCTTACCATTTTTTATGAAAACTACTGGGCCGATTTCATTGCTGTTTTTTGCATTTAAAAGGTGTCATTATAGAGCAGGTTTATAGATATGTTTTATGGCGGTACACCACCAGGGGGCGTTGCAGTAGCCTGATACGGCGTACGTTTAAAAAAAATGTGTTGTTTATAATCACGTCAGCCCAGATTTATCAACTGAAGAATAATAACATTCTATCATGAAAGAGATAGACAATGAAACAGATGTATCTCTATCCTTTTTTATGAATAGCTGACAAAGGAGCGGACGATTATAATTTCGAATCCCACGATTTTATGTTGTTCTACGACAAACACGTCGTGTCGTAATGTATGAAAACGCTTTCAGTCTTACTGAATTCGTATAGTTATCTTGCAATCATAAAATTGTCCACAACTTCGTGGTTAGATTTAGGACACTGAGTTTCACTTGGCTAACTTTAAAGTTATGGATATGATTTCCAAACTTTTGAAATTTTCGTTTGTTGCGATATGTTACTGAAAGTAAAATGAATGTTATAGTCTTCGTATTTTATTTTATTATCTAAAAATTTGGTGCGTAGAGACTTTGTTAGGTTCACTTTTGTTATTATATTTATGGGTTCTTAAAACTCTATGGCCTGTGACGTACATAATTATGTCCATAAACCTTAGGTGATTCTTTACAAGAGAGTGTAAATGGCTTATTCATCTGTTATTTTTTTAGAATGAGGTCTGAATTAAAATATTAGTCGGTTGAGATCATTCTATATAATAACATAATGTCACAAGCCCAGACGTGCTTCCAATTGTTTATGAATTTAGGTGATAACTGTTGTTTACGGCCTTGTTACCGACATAAATACCTCGTATTTAAAATAACAACATTCTAAATTTAATTTCTGTTGTCAGTGTTTGAAGTAAATATGACTGATATACAGACAGACAAATAAATTAATGGATGGATACGAGACAAAAATATAGGTACGAATAATTATGGTAAGTAAAAATACCTGTATTAGAGGCCCAGTTTTGAAATTTGACTACGGAAATCTTCAAAGTCAATTTCAAATCATTTATTGATACGTGACTGATACACTATTACTTAATTCTAATTTTTTATGTAAAGTATCGACTTTTCCTATTAGTCACAGTAAACATTCAGTTTATTAGGTACTTAAGATATACAGAAAGCAAATATATAGTTCTGAGTTATCTTCCGGATGCCCGTAAAGTGTTAAGAAAATGTATGTATACATTTTATGGTGTCACAGTTCAGGAATTGATAAAACTTCGCGTTACCCTCTTAAATATATCTTGATATCGATAACTGAACCAATAAACAGGATGTTCTGTGGCGTAGTGTGTTAAGATCCGTAAATTCAATCTAAATCGAGAATGGGTGACACCAATACCGGAAACTGACAGGGTGAATAACATAATATTCGCAGAAAGTTATTCATAAAAGAATTAAAACATTATAACGTAGTAATTATATCCTACTAATATTATTAATGTGAAAGTTTTCATGGGTACTTGTTACTCTTTGACGCAAAAACTACTGAACGGATTTCTTGAAATTTATCGTAGGTACATTTTTAGTATAATACGGTTGCAGGGATCGTGGTCACGGGTAGACTCCTGCAACTGGGTCGAAATATCGGCGTCTAAAATATATATCGTGAGTACCCGTATTATACTAAAAATGTGTTCAGTCCACGATGAGTTAAGTTTAAAATCATGTATTATCATAGGTAGGTACAGTAGGTAGATAGGTAGAACAGGTAAGTAGGTAGAATAAAACTTAGAGAACTTATTATCCTATAAAACACGCGGGCAAAGCACCAATAAAAAATAAAATAAAACAGATAAGTACGATGCAACAGTTCTGAATTAAAAATATTTCAGGAAGAAATTTCCGTCACTTAGACAGCTATTAATTCAATGAGTACAACCTTTTAAATACTTCGATCTTTCCTAAACTTAACGTTCAAAATGTTAAAAGGAATATTAAGGTTAAATTAATTTTATTTTGACCTTTCCAAATTAAATTTTTAGGTATACTCTTAAAGTATTTTTAAGTAATTGACAAAGTGATTTTATTTTCAATCGTTTACGCTATTTTAATATTCCATTCACAATTCTAAAAATCTAAATCATTTATTCACGTAGGTGCACGTCTTTTTTTAATCTACCAGGATAACACATCGTTTTTATGGTTCCGAAAATAAATCGGAACCCTTATAATGCATCCGTCTGTCCATCCGTCCGTTCGTCTGTCGGAAGCATAGTGCTATAAAGCTGTTATTTGGCATTAATATTTATTAAAACTCCAAAATCGTAGAATAAAATATTGTAAAATATTATTTTTCAGGGTACCTCCCACACCAGGTAACATGGTGATTAATTTCTTTTCGTTGCGTACCCCATAGTGTGGGGTATCGTTGCAAAGGTCTTTCAAAAATATTATGGATCTGCCAGAACCGTTTTTCAATTCAGGGGCCCTTTGTGATATATTCGGCTTTAAAAAGTGCCAATTTTGCTTTGAGTCAAGTGTCCCCCCCCCCCCCTCTCTACCAGCTAAAAGGTCGGAGATAGACTAGAGAAAAAATTCACTAAAATAAATTATTATTATTTAATTATTATTAGTTAATGAGAAATTGTCGATAAACTTACACCTTCGGAACCCTACAATACGCGTGGCCTGACACTCACTTTGCAGGTTTTTTAATGTACCAGTTAACGAATACATCCTGTATATACGCCGTGGAAAGGAAGTTATAAGCGAAGTTTTTATCAAGGAGCAGTTCGTCGATAAATCTTCTCCAATAACGTTTTGTTTATAGCCATTTCCCTGACTCGGGAAGTTTTTACGTTGCTTGGAAATGTAATGGAAGATACTTCACAATTTCACATACATACAAATACATGACATATCATGTTGCTTGGGAAGTCGCTACATATTGATTGATTTTATTGTAGTGTATGTTAAAGTTGTAAATCATGCTCAATGCAATCTCCTGTGCTAATCACTGGCAGATTCAGAAAAATCACTGGCTGTAAATAATTTCATCTAAGGGATAAAATATAAGTTTGTGACTTTTCCACACACAACCCGAAATGTTTTGTGGCATTGTCAAAATTATGAAAGCACGCGCTTGTAACCGCACTCTTCATTTAAATTATCATTTTGACTGTGGTAGGAAGGATTTCCTAAGATTTTACTGTGAACTATTCTCCTCCCTGTTCCGTTGAATGGTGTACGTCAGACAGGCTGAAAACTATAAATAAGTTAGGACTGATCACGTAAAAAAGAATACGAGTACAGCACTAGTGTTCGTTAACACTGACAGACGACCTCAGTTATTAACAATATGAACACTGATACAAACATTTAACTCACACAGTTACGTATTGTTGATTAATACATTATTATGTACGACGATTCAGTAATATACTTATGTATAATGTATATTATTGAAAATCTATGTAAAGTATTTTGTAGGTATCGAAGTGTGTCAAGTGCGTTTTCACGCTCTTCGGTTTATTGAAGTGCTACACTCAGCCAGTGTTTGCATTATTTTGGTAATAGGTATGTTAGTAAAATTACTCTATACAGTGGAACTGCTAACTCACTAGGTTCACTATCACTATATTATCAGTAATTTTCAGTTTTTAGATTTTCCTTTACATACGCCTAATAGTCTACCTTGATGCCAAATATTAAGTTTCTAGGTCATCTGGAACTGGGTTAGATTTTTGTTCTATAGGTCAGTCAGTGATAAAAATGACGATTTTTGGATTTAATATAACCGTTTGAGATGTGTTTATGAAATTTGGAGTACATATGCATTTCGCAAATCTCAATAAATGAGCCAAATTTCACAGGTAAATGACTATACAGGACAATAACTATTCCACAAAGTGGAATAACTATTCCTAATAACTAGTCTAGATAACCAATTTTGAACATTAAAAGTTATAGAAAATTTTAACATTTCTGTATTTTTGATTTGATTATATAGACCTTATTAACATAAAATTTCTAACCAATGTATAGACAATAGACATAATTATGCACAGTTCTCTTTTCTAACTGAGGCCTGGAATATGTTCAATACTCCACCTCTTTGCTTCGTTACGATAGGTGAAGGAGTTATAATGCACGGATCCGGGAATAAACTCACTCGCTATTCTATCAGTAAAACTGTATGGTTGGTAGTAGTAGGTTTCGTCATGGTTCACTATTTCAAACTATGTAACGTACTTTAAATGATCACCAACAAACATTTCAGAGGAAGTTTTAAGGAGGAGCAATACATCTTTTTGACATCAAATAGAACTGTATTTTTAGACTGTTGACTATTTGACGCCATACAAATACATATACAAATACATATAAGATTATAATAGTCAATAAACACGAGACAGATAAGATATAATACCGTTTAATGTATCCATATCAATAAAAGCTCTTAAACGTCCTCAATAAAACATGGCAGCTTAAAAAGTAATATGAATAAAAAAGTAATCAGCGCCTTTAGTAGTAAACTTTTTACCGTGTCATAATTTCGATCAAAAAGCCAACATATAACTTTTATCGCTTCCGTAATTACAAAGTAAGCCAATAAAGACGAGGCTCGCTACGAAAAAATGTAAATTTATTGAAAAGGTCGATTTATGCAAAATTGAATACGTCCAATGAATGTCAGTCTACCGGTGAGGGGTCCTGTCGCACCCACGACTTGGGTCGAATGGAATCGATGGAAATGCATCGCTATGTAACGCTGAAAGAATGAAAAATGAATGATTTTATTATTTACTTAAGTTACTCTGCAGCGAATGTTAATGTTTTTTCGAAGCATTTAAAATATTTTTGAATTATCACAAAATTCTGTTTCATTCATTTTTAAAGGATTTTTAAAACACATTTTCGAAAAATAATAGAAAACTCGTCCGAAATTTAATTCATTAAATCGTACACCTCCTCGTATGTTGCTGTTGAACAATTGTGTCGGAACGAATACCAAAAAATTTTAGACACCCGCATCGGAGTGAATGAGCGCACGGAACGAATGAATGAATGGAAAACATGGACTCAATGTTTTAATTCAAATGTAAATTCCGTACATTTGGATTCAAATGAGAACAAACTGCTCTCTGAATTATTATCGTCACTTCACCGTGGACACTTCATAGCTGTGGAAATTATAATTTTCTTCTTTAGCGCTTTCACTTGTTTGAAATTTTTATTTTGTTCAAGACCATTAGGACTCGGGAGAACAATGAAGAATTTTGATGTCTACGATAAAAATTTTGTTTCAGCCGCCGTCAAGTTTTGATACCTGAAATATTAGAATTACTCATACTTTTATAACAATAGTGGCTTTATTGTTCTTTGTAGAAAGTGATTGTTTGCGTCAGAATCCTTATTTATTATTCTAGGTAGAATTTAGAATAATAACCCGATTCCTACGCCGGATAAGTTTCGTAAGTGGCGACTAGATCCGACCCGATGGTGGTAGGTCCCCTCGGAGGGTTTATATTGGTAAAATCGATTTTCGTAATACATTATTGACGACCCTGTAGCCTAGTTGGTAGCGATCCAGCACGCTAAGCGAGGGGTCCTGGGTTCGATTCCCGGCCGGGGCAGATATGTGTCAGATAAATATTTGTGCTCAGGTCATATGTGTGTGATTGTGATGTGTTATATTGTGTCGTCTATGCCACCCGCAATACAGGTAAATAACCTATGTATGAGTATGTTAACGTTTATTTATTATTACTATTAGTATTTCTGTGTACACAGGTACACACACAAAAGCATACACACAACCATAAATTCAGTTCATCATTCAAACGAGTTTACCAGTACCTATTCGTTACCATAAGAACGAAATTTATATTAACAAGTCATATTTTTTTTATTTCTTGTTGTTATTTATAATATATTACTACAAGTATTATAAAATTATAATGAAAGTAATGCACCTTTGCGATTTTATACTGATGCAATGTTTTTGAGAATCACCCGTGACGACCCATGTGGTGCAATGGTTACCATGCCGGATCGCCGCACCAAGGGTCCTGGGTTCGATTCCCAGCGAGACGGAAAATTTGAATGATGAGTTTGAATTTCTGTTCTCGGTCTGGATGTGAATGTCCTTGTCTAGTGTGTTGTCCATGGCACCCACGACACAGGGAATCCTAGTGTGGGGCTATGAGTGTGAAGCGTTATTTATTTAGAATCACACTTGCATTGTTGTTGCATCTTATATTGGTATATAGCCTGTGTGTGTAGTGCGTACAACATTCATGCATTCATTGAACCTTACAAATCCTTTAAGATTTTATACTGATTTACTTTCAATAAATATAGTTACCTACAAACAAACGAACGCTATAACCACCCGCTGGATTAAATAAACATGCCACAATATTAATGTTCATTATTTTTCATTTCAGGTACTTTCAAATTAATGAATATAATTGCGTCTGCGTAGGTAGTATTAATCACGAGCTATAGTATGAATTGGGCCTTATAAATTAACTGGTCTATTGTATAGAGGACATGACCTGTTAGTACATACACTGTGTTCTTGAATGTCTTAGCCAAGCCAAGGTCAGTAACGTATGATTTATTTATGTAATAAAGTATATAAAGCAGTCTCAGTTACAAGTTTAGAGATAGATTGAATTCCAAACCTATGTACACAGACTTACCATGAAAGTATATTGAGAAGTAATAAAATATACCATTATATTTTATGAATAACTTATTGTATAGAAACGCAACATGCTATTTATTACTCTATTCGGCTTTAGCATAGTGAAAATGGAACCCTAATATGTAGTCATTTATCTACTGTAGCCCTTGCTCCTTGCAATAAATTACTGCTAAAAGCTGCTCATTAAAAGTCAACCATTAAGTTAAGTAAACTTAAGTATGCATTAACACAAACATTTGATTTCAAAGTGGATTAACTACGTGTGTTTGCAATATAACTTTCCCTCCTAAAGTTTTAAAAGGTTTGCTATCAAAGTATACTTTGTTGAGCAACTTTGTCTAAGGGTTACACAATTATGTAAACTTAAACTAAAGCTTGATGTAAAGTACTTTGTTAGTTCTAATCTGACCGTAGATCATTTATCACAACTATTTGTTATACTTTGATTTAAGTGACAGCAAAATTATTATTACTGTGGGTTATCAGCTGCAGTGAAGTATTCATAAACAATTGAAGGAATTGAAGGAAAAAACGTCCAAGTGCGTGTTAGGCTACGCGCAATGTAGGAGTCCGCACTTGTAAGATGGGCTATTATTCGTTAACTTGCTAAGTACCCGTAAACTAAGTAACTGTAATAGTTTTTCTTTTAAATTCATCATATAACCCATTGCCGTATTTTTTTTTTCATATATCCAGGCTCTACTGTTTAGCTGGCTGAAAAAATATTTTTAAAGATTCTACGAATGTAGTTTTAGGAAATATGTGTATCCGTGCCAAATTGCAGCTTTCTAGCACTAAGGGTCTCTGCGCTATACTGCAGACAAACGAACGGACGGACGTAAACCTATTAATTTCTTCAAACATAAACCAAACTATCATTCAGTACCTACACCCCACATCAATTCAGAGAGGGTTGAATATTTTTTCTTTTTCTATCCACAAACAGTTTAGGCCTCGACACGAGCCTAAACCGACGTTAGATATTGAATATGCAATGTCAGGGTTGGCAATTAATTTAATTTGAAACCATCTGAAAATTGCACGACGAGATTGTTTCTCAAGTTCCGTAAATTGGAAAAACAATTCCTAATCTTTTGATATATAATGTACATAGCTGTCAAGCGAGTAGACTGACCACCTGAAGTTAAGTGGTCATTGTCACCCAGGAACATCAGTAGCGAACAAATAGACTTGACAATTGTTTTAGGAAGTTTTCAATGTTTCCACTGTTAAAAACATATCTTTTCCAGTGAAAAGATAGAGTTTTATATCAGTATATATAAAACTAGCTGATCCGGCGAACTTCGTATCGCCTAACAAACTATTTTTTTTCTAAACTAAAAGTTAAGCTAAGTAAAGCCTAAGTTACTCCTTGTTATATCGGCTATTTGCCAGTGAAAGTCCCGTTAAAATCGGTTCAGCCATTTCAGAGATTAGCCGGAACAAACAGACAGACAGACAGACAGACAAACAGACAGACAAACAGACAGACAGACAGACAGACAGACAAACAAAAATTGTAAAAAAATATTGTTTTGCTATATGTACCGTGTATACATCCAAATGCACTTAGTAAAAAGCGGTTATTTTAATATTACAAACAGACACTCCAATTTATTTATTTGTATAGATGTATAGATTTACTGCAATTACCTACAAGAAACTAAATATTTAACATCATCAAAGTACTCCTGAGGACCTACACATTACTAAATATCACCATGAATCCTTCAAACCGCAACACAAACATGCTTTATATACACAACATAAAAGTTAAAACGATATTCTAAATTATCACATATTATTATCAGTGACTGACAACCCTGTGACCTCGCTCGCGCCAGCAGCATGTTGACATGAGAGTTTCCATACTTTATGAAGCTGTGAATAGGGTTGAAGTTCGTGGATCATTGTTTTGCTAATCTGTGTTCTGCAACGTTACAGGTTTTTGCAGTTATTAAACTAATAATAGAAACCGCAACTAAATAGATAAAGTTATTGTTATTAATTATTAAACTTTACATAATTATTCTGCTTTAATATATGGTCATGAAAGTTTCTACCCATTTACGCATAATCAAGATTGTAAGTGGGGTTTAACGCCGTGATAACAATATTATGTACGAAACGGATATTTCATACTTAAACTATAATAAGTGCTATTATTTCTTTTGTGCTTCAACCCCAATTTATCAGCGAAAACTGTATTTACATTATGCAGCCAATACCTAATCTCGAGTAAGCTCAAATATTGCATTTTGTTTTTGCAGTTGACAGTTGATATTCTGTCATTGCATCCAACTTCCAGCCCAATGCCGAATTGTTCAACGTCATTCATATTTTAAACCAAAAAGAAGCGCGACCGTGACCATACGAGTATATTGTTATGAAAATTGTTTTACCATCATCCGCGAACTGACAATGGGCCATGAAGTACGAATTCGCGTTCGTTCGGATTGAATTTTTCACGTCCCATCCAGGTAGCTGACTGCATATTGTAGCGACGCAACAATACCATCGGATGAAACGTCACATCACGACTGAACGGGTCTCGTTGACTTTTATTCCGTTGATTTATGTAAGGTTGCGTGCCCAAATCTCTGAAACTATACAATTATACATGTGGATGAATTGACAGTCAAATTCAAAAGCAAAGAGGGACAAGTTTTTAATAGGTTTGTTCTAAAAAGTTTTTGAGATTTGACCTACACTAATCGGCTTTAGTCCAACAATAATCAACTTAAAACAATATTAGATCTCCTCGTTTTAAGTTGAGGACACTAAGATAAGCCGATGGTTTTTTAAAGTTGCAAGCCTGAAAAACCAGTGCATAAATACTTCTAATTCTTGTCTGGTTCAGGAACGCTCAAAGATAGTTACGGTTGTTAGTCTACAGTTGGGTGCAGTGGTTTGTTGAAATTAGCCGGCGTATGATTATGGTATCGAGTCCAATCTTAGCGCTCGTTCGATACATCTATAAAAAAGTAAAACAAACCATAAAGAGCTAGTGATGTATAAAACAAAATGATGAACTCCATGAAAGAGTTTCCGGTAGCCATAATTAGAGAGCCCAAAACTCCAGTTGGATTCCAAATTTATTTACGAACGAACCGAAGTTACCCACTACGCAACCGGAAAGTTGGAAGTTTTGCATGGAAAGCTTGTTATTTTTCGCTTTGTAATTAGTTAGGAATACGAAAATGTAGTGAAGGTATAGGAGAATGAAACATTGTGCTAATGATGTTGTGTGAAAGTGTAGGCGGCTTGGGGAATTATGTTTTGTGTGCGTGAAATACTTGCGGCAATCGTAACTGATATAATAAACACAATGAACTGGTACACAATAAAATAATAATCTTCTTTGACAGACGCAGGGGAATCAATGAACAGTGAGTTCAGTTGTAACACAATCAGTATAGCAAGTGTCAATAGAGATATAGTCCTTGTAACTTTGACACTGTAAAAATTTGCTTTATTTTATATGTGAATAGCCGACAAACAGGCTGAAGACTCGTCTGATGGTAAATGATCACCAACGGTCATGGACATCAGTTCATCTGCTACACACTCATAGTCTCACAATAGGATTTTATGTGTCGTGGGTGCCATGGACATCACATGGAGACAAGAATGTACACACCCAGACCGAAAAGAAATTTAAAGCTTATTCATTCATCATTCGAACTGCCTCTGCCTTCAAATTCTGGGAATCGAACCCAGAACCCTTGGCACAGCGGCGCGGCGGTCCGGCATGATAACCATTGCGCCAGACGGTTCGTCAAATCAGTAACCAAAGCATGAGTGTTTCTGGCCAAAAAAGAAGAGCGAAGTAAGAAAGAACTGGATATCTCAATAAATTGCTGTACATTATGATGGAAATCATCTTAAAATTATATTTGATTATGTCTTCTAAGTCAAGAAGTCTTATAAATTGAACACGTGCCTCACAAAATCTAGCCTCCAAATTCACGAAGCCATTTTGAAAATACGAAATTAAGCTAAAAAATTAAATAGTTACAGGCAAATTACGTAGAATAGTTATTATAACGCTAAGCCTATCACGTGCCAAAAATTCCAAACAAGGTCGAATTCCTTTAATAATTTAGTAAAAACATGTAAAATATATTAACACAATTTAATAACACATCACATTTTGTTACAAAATTTGCGCATACTCGTTCTCCTTTTAATTTAACTATAATCGTTTTAGGCTTCTCCCAGAATTAATGAGAGCTTTGTATTTCCACCCGTCTGTTACATTTGAATATTAACGTCCCTTATTTAATTTTGTTTATGTTTGTGCGATAATTGTTATTGTTATAGCGTCGTTTTGTTTATTCGCTTTCATGAAATAGTCTGCTTTTGTCTACTGTTTAGTAATCCGTTACGAAGTTTTAATTCAATTTTTACATGAATATTATGCTTTGCGACTAAGTTATTTCGCCCTGAAACGGAGCATCATCAGGGCAAGTTGACTCTACGAAGGTTAGTGCTTTGCGACTATGATGCTCCGTTTCGGGGCGAAAGACGTGTTGGTGGTAGTATTTGTATTCAGTTGGTACATACTTTTGATTATTGTAGTGCATGTTTCCGTTGTGGGAGGGAGGGAGGTACCACGCACGTCTTAAATTATATACCATAATACATGTTAACCGCGTGTTGTTGCAAAGTAGACTAATACTACTATTATAAGTACTATTATGTCTTCTGTGCTAATACTAACTTAATCAACAAAATGATTAATCGATTGAGTGAATATGAAATTTTTTTAATTAAAATGTGTGCACTTCAGACGTGGTAGAAGAGAATAGAAAAATAAAGGTATTAATTTAATAACGTGTATCAGTTTTAATTATCTTTCAAAAACTATTTTGCACTAAATAAAAATAAAACAGTGGTAACTATCGCCATCTCTTAACATAATATGAGGAGTAAAATGAGCAGCTAGCGCCATCTATCCAGCAATTAAACGAATCTTCTATCTTGTTCCTCGCGCCATCTATGAATACAACTTAGCACTTTTTAAAGTAACAAGAACATAAGAAACACTGTTTAGTGCTTCCTGTCTCATTTTCTCCCACGTTAAATCTTATGAATTTTTTTGTCTGTCTCTTTTTACTGTCCCTTTTTCGTTTCATTGACTTTCAAATGACAAAGATGCTAAAGATGTTTTCACTTCAAAAATACGTGTTGCTAATTGTGAGACTCAGGTTGCATAACATCATACGTTTATTCTGAACGTAACGCTAAGTTGAGCAACGGTTTTAATAACAGCATGTGGCTATGCATGCTTGTGATATTTCAAAATGTTCACTATGGAAAAATTTTAGATTGTTGGTGATAGTTTTTAAATTGATCAGGAAACATTCCCGCCCTGCAGATGATTCGGCGAAAGCTTACCTGCAGTTTTTCCGATATCATTCTAAATTCATTTGCAGTTCACGTGAAGTTTCGTGATGACGAACTATTTTGTCATTTTAGGAAAAAAATAAAGTAAAAACAAAATGGAGATAGTATGCTAGTAAATACTTATTGTAATTAAATATTCAACGTGCAAGTTGTATATTCAATAAAACCTTGATTTTATGTTCATTTGAAAATATTCTTCACGACAAAGTCATTATGTTTATTTTAAATCATTCCTAGAAATACCGAGGGTCCTGAAACTGATAATGAACTTTAACTTATAAAACTGAACAGGGAAATATGAACTATGGCTGCTGCTGCAAAATATATGAAAGTTTTTCAGAATTGTGAAACTAAGAAAATTTTATGTAATTTAGTGAAAACTGCGCACTGCACGAGGGTTTGGTCGTGTTTTCTTAGGAAATAGTAAGCGTACATGTTATTCAAATCATGTGTGCAAAGTTTCATGAAAATCTGTTCATTAGTTTTTGCGGGAAAGTGACAAACATCCATACATCGTCAAAAACTTTCACTTTTCTAATATTAGTGGGAATAATATTAATGCATTTTAAGTTATTCTGTATCGAAGGCATATCAAACACTAGATTCAGGTTGTTATAACAATCACCAAGGTTTTGTTAGAGAGACATATTCGGAACGTCACTCGTTAAAATAGTATGAAGACTACCGAATCCAACCAACCCGTCACCTATCACGTAAGCATCTGCCTCAGCCGGGAATAGAACCCGTAAACGCTTCGTAAGAGCTGTGACCAAGCTTCTGAATTCGAGCGATAAAACCTATGAACATACCTTTATATGACCTAAACGATATTTGCGACTCTTTACGTAACGGTAATAGAGCCATAAAATCGCTCGTAGTTCGTTATTCATTTTTATGAGTTCGCTTGTATTTTGTAACAGATTGCGATTGTAAAATGGAAGTTTATAACTCGGAGCGGCGATGTGAGAGAACGGTTGAAGATAATGACTTCGATTGAAGATAAGTAGCTACAAGCTGCAATAAAGATCTCGAAGACATTTAATTGTATTAAAGAAACAAGTATTTCTCTTCTGTTGCGCTGAAGTCGTTCTCGTTACAAGTATTTTACTTAAAACTTAGTGGTTTTAGCTTTGTGAATTGTAGAGCTTGTCGTTCGGTGGATGTAGGAGGTAATGCGAAATAGTTAAAAAAAATGTTCTCACTAGTGTAGTTTTCTAACCCGTATTAGGCAATAACCAACGACCAATCACATTTTATTTGTCAAATCAAATCAAAATAATTTATTCATATAAGCAGGTAACACTAATACATTTATACACTGAATATGTCAAATTATGATAAGTCGGGTAAAAGAAAGATTATCAAAACGTCCGAACCCGACTTACTCCAAACTTATTACGGACTGAACTCCATGTTCAAATTTCCGACAATCTCCACTTAACTAACTCCGATACTGGGGCCTCGACAAAAACTTTGTTAGCCGCTTAAGTGTGATAATATGCATATAAAGTAGTTCGTGTAAACATCGCTCGGTCGCGGCTCGCGGCTCGTGCCGGCGTAACGCACACGTGACGGGATTCCCGCTGAATAAACGTATTAGTGGAGTTGTTCGTAAATCACTTCAACATAATATAAAGATTTTTTCGTTATCGTTTAACATGTTGATTTGCTGTTTTAGTTTTGTCACAGCTATTAACGATTAGTAATAAACTTCATTCAAAGACCAGCGCTGATCATCATAGGAAATCCAAGTAACTTAAGTATTTGTAGATTAAATTTATCCGGATATTTAACATATGGTATAGGATACGATGCATGTTAATACACATTTTCTATGCTTTTATAATATTAGCCCGATACGGGGTTTGATGATGTAATACGAACTACTAACTAGAATATCAAAAAAAACATGGATCATTCACTGGTGCATTAGCAGCTACAAAGACCTCTTCTTTTAGGAATTAAATTCGATAATGGTTCCACTAATGTGCTTAGATTTTCTAACTTCGTATTACCACAGAAGAAATAATAGTACTTATGTGTAATAAGGTATTACACCAATACCTTATCTGCAAAACCAGCGTTTATAATAACGATATCAATACCGGTATTATACATGGAAGTCATTAAAGAACTTTTGTACCTGTACGTCACATTACAAGCAGGAAATAATATTATCGAATCAAAACATTTCGTAGAAAGACTTCAAATAACAAAACAATTTATGATAAAAACGTAACGAGTTCTCACACTGAACCAATTACATCCATCCTGAACTGTTCACCGTCACACAATCCGCCAATTTAGAATTCCGAGAGTTATTTCAGAACGAAACACCTTTTTTACGAATATAATAAATAGTTCCGCGTCACGAAACTTTCGCTGTGAACTGCATAAATGAATTTAGAACATTTTCCGAAACTGTACATGACTTTTTTCGAATCAACGACACGAAAAATACTGAACAAATTAAAATCTAGTGAAGTTTTCGACATGCGTCCGAGTTTGTCAATTCGCAGTCCGTTGTTGCCGTAAACCGTCGAAGTGAACAGGTGAAGTGCTTTTGCTTGTCGGAGTGCCGACTGCGTTGCGTGTTAAGGGATTCAAAAACCGTAAATGCGTTAGCGTTTCAAACTTCACATGTTTATTATGTCGAAAGGCCCTATGAGAAATAAAGGGTTTAGCAACATCATTATTGTTCAAAGATTGCTAACTTTAATCATAAAAAAACACCTGCGTAGAAAAACTAAACAGAAAAAATAAGCCCAGTAGTTTATTTAGAATGTTGTTAAAATTAATACTGAACAACTAAACCATAGAAGGATTACTACTTGGGACCCATTCTTCAACCAATCAAATCTATTGTCTTTTTCCAAGCAGCCCTGTAAAATTTAAATGGGTCCCGACTGTTAATCCTTCTATAGTTTAGTTGTTTATTATTACTTTTAACAACATTCTAATAATATACTTTTTTGAAATCCTTATGGCGAGCTCTTTAATTTGATACCCATATTGAGTTATTCGACTTATTTTTATTTTTTGATACTTCAAACAATGGCATTTCAAAGCCGCCATATTTGGTTTTTTTTTTGTTTCATTTATCTAAGAACACTTGGGTTATCAAGACAAATGTAGTGATATCTTAAATATATAAATCCGTTCAGCGGTTTAGAAGATAGGAGGTAATAAAGAATACTAAATGCATATATACAAATATACACGACGAACATACAAGATACGCGCGAAAAACATAACCCTTCCTGACAGTTGGGTAAAACCTTTGTATATTTTATTATATGTTTGGGTAAATAGTCAACTAGTCGGTTCATTCCCACTAATTCTGTTCGTTAGTCCTATCGTCGGACTAGTGGGAACAAACGCCGTATCTACCGCTTTATTCTCACTAGTCAATAACATCGAAGGTATCATCGAAGCGTTTGCTACCTTTTAGAACGTAGCGCGGTAGGCGGGTAGACTACCACCATGTACGAATAACGATGATATACGTATAAATGGTGGTTGGTGGTGCTTCCAATGCCTAATGACCGATGACTACTTATTATCAGAATGATGAACCATCTTTCATTTGTTTCATAAACGTAAAGCCACAGGCAGAATACTAGTTTTGAGTATAATGATTTTTATGGGTGCCTCATCATTGAAGGAACGAAAACATAAAATCTTATAAATCAAACTATAAATCTGAACAACGATATTCCATTAACTCGTAATATCCCATTAGCTGGACTCATTTCAGCACTCGCAAAACATTCTTTCCGATGGTTAAGATAAGCTATTCATCCACGCGTTCATAAGGAAATCGTGTGGTTTCTCGTTGGACTTCGAGAAGTGCCCAGGAAATTAATAGATACTACAGTTGTCTTGTGTTATATGTTGTAATACGTTATATTTAACACCAATAAAAATTCCCTCGCTTTGCTTCGGTAAACTTTCGGTATGCCCACCCTAAAAAAAATGTATGGACGGTATTTTTTCACCAATAAAAATATAGAAAGTAGTTATTCTTTCCGCGTATCAAAGAACTGCAACTGAAAACTAGATAACTAACAGCATAGATATACTGGCAAGAAATATATACGTTAAGCGCCCGTGGACGAGACCTTTACAAGATAATCTATAAACACCCAAAGGCGAACCATCAAATCGAAATGTCGCGAGCTAAACTACGGTACTAATAAAACGAAGCGCGCTGACACATTTTCTTTAGCGATCATAACAACTTGCAAATTTTCGGATAATCGCCCTATTGCTATACAAATACAGTTCACGTTCGCGTAAAAAATGTAAATACTGCTGTGCTGTATCGCGAATTACGACGCCATTGCAGATTTATAGGAACGCGTAAAACATCCATCTTGATGGTGTCCTTAGATTGTTTATATGTATAATAATGTTGTGATTCCGCTGTTTCGTTTATTTTGAAGGAAGAGTTGTAATTGTGTTGAGTGGTTCAACTTTCTAAGTGATGTATTTGGCGACGAAGGAGAATGCCCATAGCTAGTACTCTCAAAAAAATAACGGTGTCACAATGATTTGTACAAAAAATTTAACTAAAATATTTCAAGTATTTTACCCCATTTTGTAAAAAATCCTTCTTGGGCTTAATTTTCTTAAATTAATACGTATCTTTACTTCCGTTTTACAACACAAAACCATTCCGCCATTTTATGTTTGGATTACGGCCAATCAGGGATCTTTTAAGATCCATCGGGCCAATAGGTTGCGTTGATTATCATGCGTATTTGTAATCGATGTATTATAAACCGCTCTGAAGCTTGTGTCAGTCATAAAACTGATTGTCCCTAATGCCGAGTCGATCTACTCAGAACTGGTATCCGAAAATGGATATATTTTAGTCACCGCTTACAAACTGATAGTGATCCTCGACACAGTCTCCTAGCATATAACATATAGATATAGTTATGTCAGTGCGGTCCTCAGATGTCAACTTTAGATGACCAAAGTTGGAACTGCTCTCGAACGCGTCAATTATAAAGTTTCCGAAGCAAAGCGTCAGCACAAGGGCTTCAACAGACACTGCTTTGGAACTTCAAATGCTAATTGGAATTAGATAATTAACGTTAAGAATATTATGACCTAGTGGTAGGAAATTAAGCTTACTGTCGAGAGTTCAAATTCTGCCTTTTAATTTTTAATTATTTTTTTATTGAAATAGCCGGCAAACGAGGCATCACTGATGCGTTGCCGGCCAAGAAAGAGAGAAAAAAGAAAGAAAGAAAGAATTACGAATTAAGAGCATGAGAACTTTATTCATTAAACAGTTTCTGCCAAATGCTAATTGTAAGAAAAACAATCATTAAAAGTTATTTCATAATTCCTTAAACTAAAAATTCCGCAACTGACAGAAAACCAAGCAAGTTTAATTCCAAACAAACATTCAGATACGAACAACGAAATTATATATGAAGCAACTCAGACAGGTATAAAATTGTATAACAAATATCTCATGAAACCTGCAAATTATGAATCCAACGAAACAAGTTGCAAAACTTGTGCGGGAAGTTTTGAATGATCGCGAGTGTATACACTATACAGTGAGAGCATATAGCGAACCGCTCGCAGAGTAAGTGCATTATCAAGGAAACAAGAATTGCACCTCTTCGTTCGTTATCCGTGTGGCTGCTTGCATCGTGTTTGATAACAGGATTACTTACCGGTTTCAAAAATGGAATATAAAGGGCTTGTTTCACAATCTTCAAGTAGAGTCCTGAATAAGCTATTCGCCGGTTAAAGTGACGTTAAAGTGTCATTTTACATACACGAAATGTCAACTTAACCAACGAATAGCTTACTTCGGACTTACTTGAAGATTGTAAAACAAGCCCTTACTTTTTCCTTTTTATTGTACAGTTTATCGGATATTAATACTGAACGCACATTTGTCCGCACCGTCCGCACCGTCCGCGCCGGACGCACCGCATTTGTATGAAATCATATGAGAGCCCGATGCGGATGATAGTAATATGCATACGCATCTATCCGCACCGGGCGCATCGCATTTGTATGAAATCATTATGAGATCCTGATACAGATGATATGCGTCCGCATTTGTCATTCCCATCGGCCTCTCATATGATTTCATACAAAAGCGATACGTCAGGTGCGGACGGTGCGGACGGTGCGGACTATTGTGCGTTCAGCATTAATGTGAAGACGTCATGTCAAATCTTAATAAGCTCTTAAATTCAGATAGGGCAACAGTCTAATCTGCAATATGATATTTGCAGTAGCATTTGTATCCATCATAACGGTTATATTTTGCCCCCATTTACGCTACTTCAAATAAAAGCGTTAATATATCTCATTTTATAACGTTTGTATATATTGGATAAGTTATTTAGTACTAATAAATCTAAAACTGTAAGGGATACGTCTATTTAGTTCTAAGAGTATTTTCTAGTTAGTTCGTACCTATATTGTGTGAAGTTAGGGAATTGCTATACGTTGTACATACTTCTAAAGAAATATTTCGCATGGACCGCATTTAAGCTATCTGAGTTATGACTGGCTCGTCTGCAGCGTCACACCTTAACATTTGACGAAAATAAATAAAACCTCGTTAGTATCCACGCGAAAAAACCAAACAAAACACGAAATTCTTAACACAATATGAACAGCTCCACACACGTTCTCTCCGACACCACCGCCGTATCTTTTCAACATCCATCAAATTGGTGTAGCACAGGAAAAGTTTACGGGAAAATCGCTTCTATTAACCCGAATAATATCCACAACACCTACCCGTTTCGCTTGATATTAGAAAGAACACAGCTCTTTTATTACATCCCGCGAACGTTATTAAAAGACATCATTCCAAACAGCCTACAATAAACAACCCATTTAAGGCGCCCTCTATGAGATTTACGACGGTAGCGATGCCGTATACCTATCCTTGTCTGATGTTCGCGATAAATATACGTCTGTTTCTATCAAGAGTGAGACCGTTCTGAATTTAATTCGGCTAAAAGCAACAATTTATAATCTTGAACGTCATATCGTTCCAGAAACGTCGCTTGCCAAGTGATATGAAGAAAAATTTGTTCACTGCATCATTCCAGCCACAAATGTCGACTGGATAGCGGAAATATCAAATTGTGTACAATATCAGATTTGAAATCTAACTACAGAGCTCAGTCACAGAGATCGAATAGTGGCTCGTGATTGGTCTACATAGGTCTAGTCTATCATCATTCGATAGCTGTAAGAGCTGTTGTACGGTTCCAGGGGCGAAACACTGTTTTCCTCTTCTTAATATGGCCGTAAAGCAAGATAAAGCGAATGTTTGGTTGTCAGGGCATTAAAGCCGATAACAATTATTTATTTTTATATAAAAGCGTTCCGACCTGATTATTATAAGTTAATGCTTGTTACAATTTCGTCTAAGGGTAAGGGTATGAAGTCTTAGTAAAATAACATTGCAAAAAAGAAAACAGAATACTAAAGCTGTATGTTTTTTACCACATTAGAATTTTCAGGATATTATTCAGCTGAAACACAGCAGCAATTAGAAAGCATTATCAGTAAACAATAGCGATGTTCCACAAGGCACAAAATAATTTATTTATTAATTACAAATATATAAAACCACATTATCATCAATTAATCAAATATTTCATACTGACTTTCTTAGACAACGTAGCGAGAATAATATAGTTACATCCGTCGCACTCGACACAATATACAAAAGATCGTTTGTACGGAACGGTTCCCACAGCCGTGGCCCCATACATCATTTATATCTGGGAAAGTGTCGTATTGGAGACAAACGAGAAACACTTATAGCGGCTCTCGAGCAGATAATATACGTAACACGATCGCAGGCTGCCATAAGGGAAATGCTAGTCATGTTTAAATATATGATTTTTAGGGATGGTTAATTTAAATGTACATTATGCTTAATGCATTATATTCTCCCAATGATTCACAATCTTCATCTCTCTTGTTATAATTATCTTCTCTTCAAAAATGTGGCCAAAATATTTTAAATTCATGGTACATTTTAGAAGAAAGGTGGTAGGTACCATTTCTCCCAGTGGTTGAAATTCGACCATGTCTCTTACTGTATCTTCGAAAATGCGGGCTAAACTTTTTTATTTATAATAATGAATGAATAAATAAGCCTTTATTGCTGTATGTTAGTTTAACATTTGTTTAAATACATATAACCTTAATATTCTTAATTATTATACAATTATGGATAAAACGTAAATTTATTAATAAAATTACAATCGACAAGTTTACCTAAACAGAACCTTTTACAAACATTAATTAATTGCAACGAAGACGATCAATATTAACCGCAACTATCAACAGCTAGTTCTATAAATAGATTCCTGACAACTAAATAAGTCCGTCACGTCCAAAAGCCACAAGAAGAGTGAAAACATTCCCAGCTCGACGTTCCTTTTTATACAGTGCCGCTCGTCCCATCCTAAGGAGTAGGGTGTTCATCTAAGACGGCCGTTCCTGATAGTCGGTCGTCCTCGACCGAATTGCCATTTCTCTCACGAGTCTTTCAAATGGTGGTATTGGTAAGCGTGGTCATCGTCATCATTATCATCAATTTGATTTGCATCTGCAACACACAACACATCATATAAGGATTTGCATAAGTAGTAAAATACTAAGTAGTCAGAAGCTAAACGAATGCAATATGAAGTTTCAAATCTATACTGTATAGCAATAATACTTTGAACTTAATCATAAGATCCAGTACCACGGGCGCAAGCGTGCACTCAAGTGCCCGATAGTAAAGGCCTTGGCAGCTATTTAAGTTGAAAACATAAAATAGGAAAGACTAAAAAAACTTAGCTTCAGACTCATGGACAACACAAAACAATAAAAAAAATCATTCTGGATTACCATGTGAAGAAATGAAGAGAGAGATGCTGTGACAAGCCCGCGTTATCTTGTCAAGACAAGCCCACGTTATCTTGCCTCCAGCTCCAGACAAGCCCACGTTATCTTGTCAAGACAAGCCCACGTTATCTTGCCTCCAGCTCCAGACAAGCCCGCGTTATCTTGCCTCCAGCTCCAGACAAGCCCACGTTATCTTGTCTTCCTAATACTCACCCTCCTGGAAGAAAGTTGAGCACGTGTCGACTCGGGATTCCACTCGCCGCGCCAGAGTACCACAGGTAATAGGTTCAGTAGCGGCCTGGGTCTGTTTTTTCATACAACCCGGCCAGTAGCTCAAGCTCGTATTGATGGTGCGGGAGGGCGCGAACGACCTTGGAAGGATCACGCATGCCGGAGTCCAATTTTGCGGTAAACTGCGTCGCCTTGTTCACGAACACAAGGCCATCAACTGCATAATATGTATAAGGCTGCCTGCGACCCTCGTTAACGTACTCCTCCTGCTGTCGCTGATTAGCGATGAGCAACTCAGTCGCTCGCTGTCGCCCTAAAGTCAGCAATGCTTCCCTGTTTGGATCAGAATGATTAAGGGCAACATCTCTTACTTAATAAGAGATGTGATTATATAGTCGGAGTTGCGGCAATAATGCCAACGAGTAATTGACGGTGGTACGAGGAGTAAGGATGGCAAAGTGTGGCTCTCCTCCCGAGGTAGGTATGATATCGTGTGGCTTTTCTCTATTGGATGTGACGGACTGTTGTTCGACAGCACCGGTGTCGGCAATCTACTTTCAATGAATTCAAATCTCAAAAGAATACGATCGTAAACTATGTCACATGAGCTGGTATGGTAAGTACGGTGACCAAAAGAAGCTTCACAACGTCTACTAATAGGTGATCGAGACCTACACGATGTGTCACAGTATCTAGAAGACCTTTTGTGATGGTCAGGCGAATAATTTCGATGGCGACTAGATAATGGCGGTGTGTGACGGTTATTCACACTGCCTTGACGATTATGGCGTGACCCACTCGTACTATCATCACGACGTTGCTTACTTGACAAATCTCGTTCTTCCGATCGGAAAGAACGACCCGAAATTTTATAAAAAGATGTGGGTACTTACAGATTTTTGTCAGCAAAACAACACTGATACTTACGCAACATAACAAACCTATGAAATCAGATGGCGAACAGTCTAATGTGGATTTATTGATCCCACGACTGAAATTATGGATAAAACGTAAATTTATTAATAAAATTACAATCGACAAGTTTACCTAAACAGAACCTTTTACAAACATTAATTAATTGCAACGAAGACGATCAATATTAACCGCAACTATCAACAGCTAGTTCTATAAATAGATTCCTGACAACTAAATAAGTCCGTCACGTCCAAAAGCCACAAGAAGAGTGAAAACATTCCCAGCTCGACGTTCCTTTTTATACAGTGCCGCTCGTCCCATCCTAAGGAGTAGGGTGTTCATCTAAGAATACAGTATTATATCTATTTATGTATCAACGATCGGTTCATCTGCCTCTGCAACAGCTTGTCTTTCGACAGAGGCCTCCTCCAAAGATTTCCATTTCTTTCTATCTTTTGCTATTCGAATCCATTGTGGACCAGATATTTTTTTTAATGTATAATAATAAATGTATAATAATATCTTATGTATAATAATATCATTGGCTAAAGATGTTAAAATCATATTAGATTTTAGATGGATGGTGGTACGCACTCTAGCATCACGCATGAATACTGTTTCATGAATTCCTGGTGTACCAGAATACATGCTTCGGCTTAGCTTGAACACCAGATCCCCCGCAAAAAAAATTACCAAAATATACTTATGTACTTTTAGATCAATAAGAAAATCTTGTTTGTAATTTTTTTGTGGAGATGAATAAAAAGTTATTGTATTGTATTGTATCGTTGGGATTAAACTAGGTGACCATCGAATTCAATCAAAATGGATCTTGTTTCATGCCCTTTGAATGTAGCCCCTTACATTATCTTCAGAGTAGCAGTGTATGTGCGGTCTGTTTCGAATATGAATTCGATGTACATACTTGTTTGTGTTCTCTAATGTAAGCAAACATGTAAACATAATACTTTTGTTTAATGAACTTGATTGTACACAATCTTGATCAAAAACATAATGTTCATGGCAATCTTGTACGCTAGCTATTCTAGCTACGTATTCTTTTAAAATTTCATCGATGAAAGATATAATATTTATAAAATAAATGAATTGGATATACCTCGTAACGAACTACTTCAACGTAATACTTGAAAATACTCGGAAATATTTCCTGCAGAGAATTCTATCATGGAATGGAAGACTGATAGCGTTATTGCTATCATTTCTAACGACGGCACAATTGTAACCTTTGTGTCTTGGGATTAAGGTTCTGAATAGCTAACACACGTTCACCCTTCGACTGAACAGGCAGAACAAAATAAATAGACAAGCGTTCTCAAAGTAAATGTTCCTGAGCTGAAGAATTTCGATAAGGATGCTATCTCGCTCTGGCTCGATAGTTTCCTATATGTGCAACTCGCTCTCACTAAGAATTGAGTGTTAACCGCACACGATTTGACTAAAAGCAGCGATTTGTATCGTGAAAGGATTATGGTCGAAGACAATTCGAGAGCTTCTATGTTAATGCATGGTATTGTATGCAGTGTATGCTTCGTGCCTACTTAGAGTAGAAATACCAATCGTGGTATTCATAATAATGATTGACGCTTTCAACATTAATGTAATTCTTGACAAATAATAACTTCTTCAAAATTAAGAATAACTTAAAAACTCAAATTTTAATGAGACCACATGACAAGCATCAGTTTTGACTAAAAAAATAATCATCAAAATCGGTTCACCCCGTTGAAAGTTCTGAGGTAACAAACATAAAAAAATACAGTCGAATTGAATACCTCCTCCTTTTTTGAAGTCGGTTAATTACTTATAACCCGTATATTTTTGGGACTACAGTAATAATTCTACAAGTAAGTTATCAGTAAATGTATGAATAAATTAGTGAAAACACTTTATTGCATTTCAAAAAGTACAATAAAATCTACTAATTACTCTAAATCAAACAACGTTTTAATTTTTTTTTTGCTTGTAGTTCCGTAGTTAAAAATAACGCTCTAGTTAAAATACATGTTTCATTGTCAGAAATAAATTCTCTAGTAAAATGGAAGTGCAAATGACTCCCTCCAATTGTCTATTCCACTCCAGCGATCAATTCCTCCTCCACTGACTTTAGATTTGATTCAAAGGCAGCCTTAACATGTACAATGGATTGGATTATAGGAGTGCGGAGAACGCCGGGTATCATGTCTTTCATCGGGCTGGCTAAGTCTGTGGTTCATTTTAACGTCGATTGTTTCGGATGTGTCTCATAGATTCATCTGTCTGTACTCAGTCAAATTGACACGGTAAAATTGCCATTTTCATAGGCTGTCTTTCTCTCCTATCTATAGCGTAGTATAAACAACTTCAACTACATTATTGTCTTCCAATTAATAATGAAAGATAACTATTTCTACAGGAAATTGATTTAAGCTTTAGGGAGTCTATGTTTAGTTTAATTGCATTAGTTTAATTGCAATCATTGGTTAGTTGATGCAAAAAAGAAGGATATTAGGAGGAGAGGACTCCTATTTCGGAGTGAAAGAAACTAGCTGTAAGTAAATTTACTAATAAGTATTATTTGCTAACGTTACGTTATTTGAATTTGTTTGTGAATTAACGCTGACATGATGCTCTTAGCGATAAAAACTTTCAGTGTTACGTGGTCAAGCCATTACGTATGCATAAGAAATGTCATCGGTGTCAGTGGAGAGAAAATGAATATTTACTTTAAGCAAGTCTTTCGAACGTTGGATGCACTAACCTAATTTTATCAGACGTAACAACGTCTCTTAAAGCACTTGGTGATCGTGTCGTTACGATTATGCAAAGCAGCACAACTAATGGCTACAACCGCCATTTTGCAGAGATTTGCGAGTCTGGCACGCGGCTTTGAGGAAATATTAAACAAGTTAAGTATGCTCCCAGGAAATAGAGCAAATTAAAACGATTTTTTGCTGCAGATAGACGGTAGCTTTAGTGTGGATGCTGTTAGACAGCATTCAGGAATAGTGAAGTGATATTACCACATGCATCACTGAAGGAAAACATCGTGTGTAAAAATACCTGAGATTTCTCCTTAATGTGGTCAAATATATGACGGTATGTGAAATTTCTGCTAATCTACACTTGGTCCACATTTTTCGATAAACAGAATCAGTGTGCGGTATCTATAAGAAAGTTGCGTGTTTGTATAGTTTCAAAATATCAGTTATATTTTCACTGTTTCATTACTTCACTGTTAAGTGTGTGAACGAAAGTAATGTGCAAACTAAAAGTTTTTATATTTTTGCATTATTTATTAAGCTGTTGTAGTAATTGAACCTGTAATATTTGTTTTGTTTTTAAACTTTATATGATTTTTTTACATCAGCACAATTTTAAAAATAAATTTAACAATATGATATAAATGTAATCTCAACGTTTAAAAAGTAAAAGCGGCAGTAGAATTACACCTCTGTATCGGTTGCCGTTTGCCCGGTTGCCCGGTTGCCCGGCTGCCCGGCTGCCCGGCTGCCCGACGGCACAGTGCACCACCGATATAGGTCACACTGATTAATGTCAGTGATCAGTCTGTTCGGCTCACTTGGGAACAAAATTGTTGAAGGTCGTGCGGTGCTGCGTCAAATGGCCCGTCTTAATCATTTCACTTCCTGTTTTTACGTCCTGATAGTTTCGGCCCGACTTCGCCTGCGAAAAAGTAGTTTCATAAAACGAAATCACAAACTTATAAAAGTATCAAATATCATAAGGAAACACAAAAACAGACAAACAGTTAGTGCCAGTTATAAAGACAGACATCTTTACATCTTCACAAACATTCACATTTAAAATATTAATATTATTATTATTATTATATGCATTACACAAGTCATCCTGGATTATCATCTCACAACAGATCAAAATTATAAATATGGAACTAATCAGGGAATAACCCTTTGAAAAAAAGAATTTTCAAAATCGGTCGATAAATAACGTAGTTCGAAGGAACAAACATTAAAAAAATACAACCAAATTGAAAACCTCCTCCGTTTATTAACCAATGCGCAATGTATAAATTATTTCATGAATAATATTAAAATAATATCATGAGATTTGTTTTGACAATACGTACTTTTACGTTAAACAAAAGTTAACCCACAGGGTTCGTAGCTCGAAGCGGTGTACAACTCAAAGGCGAATAATAATGAAAAAGGAGCAAAAAAAACGCACAATAATTAAAGATGAAAAATGTATCAAAGTGAAAAGTTTATGAAACAGATAAAAGAAAAAAAATAAGTTAAATTGTTTTAATTTGTGAGGATAAAATGTTAAACCTGTTTACTCCGCGAGAGGAAAATGAAACGAAGGTCAAGTTAGATTTTATCCCATTTAAAGTCCGTTGGAAAATATTAACCAAACAAAAGCGATGAGTGAGTAAAATTTATATTTCTTTTCATGGTTGTACGATAACGAAATACAAATAATTATATGCAGTTTGCAGTCTGCGATGAAGAGCTTAAATAATAATGTAGCGAGGGACTTCTCCGATCGTACTAACATAACTGCACGATAATAACTATACATTTTTGAACCATCTTGATCACGTCAGCTTTCAAGCAAAAACAAACGCAGCATTATCGGTTCATTCGTTTGCCACATACTACGATGCTACAGACAGACACACATACACGTCAAACTTGTAATGCTGAATGCACATTTGTCCGCACCGTCCGCGCCGGACGCATCGCGTCGGCATCCGCATCGGGCTCTCATATGATTTCATACAAATGCGATGCTTTCGGCACGGACGGTGCGGACAAATGTTCGTTCAGCATAACACCGCTCTTTTTGCGTTGGAGGTTAAAATCGTGAAAATTGATCACCAAACATGAGCGAAGCAAAATAGAAAGCTCAGTGACATGTTTCGCGGCGCAGTTCTGAACGACTTCATTAGTACAGCGTATGGAAGTTATTGCTGGCTTGGGGTAAGCGCCACGGCATGCGGCACTAGCCCGCAACCCAGTTAGATAAATAAAGGTAACACAGTTGCAGATCGCGGGTTATTTGGAGCAAGAATGAAGCCAGGAATGTGGGTCAAACGTAAGATATTGCCGAGTAGATAATTATTATTACGTTTCTACTGGAAACGTTAACTTTTGCTATAGTTTTATAATCAATTTGCAAATGAAGTCGTAAAAAGGTGAAGCAACTTCGCGATAGTTAATGTCGAGGACAAGTCATGATAATTGCCATCCCTGGTTTGGGTCTCTGCCGACAATTTGCGTGTCAAACCAGTCTACTTTGATAACCAAATCAGTTTGGCAGATTTTGCACTTTATTGAGAACATTATGGAGAATTCTGTAGTACGCAGGTTTTCGCTGATGCAAAAGATAAATTGATATCTTTTATACCGCAAAAAATGTTGACAAAATTTTAAGTGAGTGCATCATTGATGAACCCTGCCTGTTGGTTCAAACCACAAGTTTTTTTTTACCACTTTTTATCGTATCTTATTAACCCTCGTCGTGCACACTTCCTTTTACCACTTGAATATTATAATCCAAACAAACAAGATGAATAGCGCATCTAGTAAACGCGATTCCCAAAACTTGAAGCACGTAACGTTTGACTTTAGACAAATGAGTGCCGATTCCAGTGCACGCGATCTCAAAACATATTTCACAACAGTTTACGATTTCCGTCATAAATAAAGACAACACGGCGCTGCTCCGGCGATAACCGGCACGAAAACCGACGAACGCAAAACGTTCGACACAAATTGCTTCTTCGTCGGTAGTGACGTAAATACCTTGTTAAGAACGACATTGTTTACTGTATTACTTGATGTTTATTCCATGTTTAAACGATTCTGGTGTTATTTTATTGACTTCAATTTATTTATTTACAAAGTAGGTTTTCTTAATTTTTTTATGCTAATACTGTTAATAAAAAAAATAAACAGAATGTTTAAAGAGTATTTTAAATATGCCAGTTGAAAAAGTTACAGAAGATTTAGAAGACGCGATAAAAGCTTTATTGCAATAATTATTTTAACACAATTAACGGTTGTAGTAAAAGACTAATGGAATTTATTTGATACAATAGTCAAACCTCCAAGTATACTACGATAGTATATTGTAGAAGTCTCAAGATGCGCACAACGCTAGCACGTTTCCCGCAAAACTGCCCTCCCGGATGCAATGAAAACCAAAATCGCTAATTAATTTTTCAAACAGTTCCTCTCGAACAAAGCCGCGTATAAAAGCAGAACATCATCAGAACTACGAACAATCATAAAGCGAGAGGTTGTTAAAACTTCGCAGACGCGCCGTAAACTAGAACCGGATCACACCTCATAAACCAATGTTACCCTGAGGAACTAACGATTTGATTTGCACTTAACCCAGGAGTTACAATTCAGTTTTACTTTTGGGAACTCGAAATAATTATAGGCTTGACAATTATCCCATACGAGACTTAATTTTATTGCGGTATAATTTTGAGATGAAAGGTTTCCTTAAACTTCTCAGTAATAAAGTGAATCATCGTTAGGTTAACATTAGAAACTCTGGCTTTTGAGTTGATTCGTTGTATTTTTGTCGTTATTTAAAATATCTGCAATAAACATTCGCGGTCAAGGTGTGTGTTCTTGTCTTTGTGTGTTATCCATGGCACCCATGACACAAGGAAACCTAGTATTGGGCTATGAGTATTGTTATTTATTCATTTATATTTAATGCACAGACCTTTAGGCAGATGTCGCAAGGATATGATAAAAACAGAAATTTGGTCAAATTCCCAAGTGATTTGATCAAATCACGTAGGATGTTAAAATAAAATTGAAGCACGATTTATTTATTGTGCACAGTTAAAATGTTTTCATTATTTACGTTTGAACTTTATTTGACTTTATTTAAAATTATAACTGTTAAATAACTATATTTTTAACCGACTTCAAAAAAACGAGGAGGTTCTCAATTCGACTGTATTTTTTTTTATGTTTGTTACCTCAGAACTTTGGACTGGGCGAACCGATTTTGATGATTGTTTTTTTAATCGAAAGCTGGTGGCTGTCGTGTGGTCCCACATAAATTTTATTGAGATCTGACAATGGCATCCATGAGAAAACCACATAAGTCATAAATTTGTGTTAAGATGTGCGCGACAAATTGACGAATAACTCAATATAACGCCAACCGATTTCGATGATTCTTTTTTTAATCGAAAGCAGGTGCTTGTCATGTGGTCTCACATAAATTTGAACGAGATCTGAAAAGTAGTTTTTGAGACTTTGAAGTCGGTTATTTTTTGTTAGTAAAATTTAGATTATTACTTACATTTTTAAAAATTATTTAGTGCAAAATAAAAATAAATACTGAACAAAATAAATACTGCCGCCATCTTAAACTTGATTGAACTGTCTCTATATATTTAAGTTTATGATTTAATGACGTTCTTTATTAAGTACTAACTTCGAATGAGATAACACACTACAGTCAACATTTATAAACCTAATTAGAATTTAAGCAAAGTGTTTGCACAAACGTGTTACTATTTCCCCCGACAGATGGTACGAAAGGCAATCAAACTGAAAAACAACTCGTTCCCGTCAGCACTACTATTTGAAAGTTAGTTAAAATATAATTGCGCTTTCGTAACTTTTCTATTTGCCGAGCTGAGCAAGTTTGTTACGTAGTTGTGCAAACGCGAATTTAGAAGTAGTTTACTCACAGGCACTGATTAGTTACTTTAATCGTTGACTAATTACTAAGTAGTTACACCAGTTTTTAACGGAAATAGTAAAGTGCCTAACGTAAGTGTCTACTCGTTTGAACGAAGCTCGAAAGAGATGTCTATGTTCAATTCCAGTCCAATTATTTGTCGGTTTTCTATGTTGTCTATATGTTACAAATAAATAGCTTCAGGGAAGAAACCATGAGGATATAAGTGTTCCCCATGATTTCCTGGATTGTATGTTCAGTCAGCTATCCGCATTTGGTCAACTTTTCTGCTGTCTTTCAGGTCGTCAGTTCAGGTAGTTCAGTGCGTCTTATAGTCCGTTTTCCGAGACTTGAGCGCCGTTCGAGGACTTCTTCCCCAATGGTTATCGGCCATCTCATTGCCACTCTAAATTGCTACAGTTTTATTTGAAATCAAATACATGAACATTAAAACTGCGGGACTCAACATTTTCAAAATCAAAATGGTTGAAGAATAAGTCTATGGACGAAATGCATGAGATTAATTTGTACATTATCCTCCCACGAGCGACGTACGTCATGCTTACGTCAGGAATATCCCACTGCTACGAATGACGCGCATTGCCTAATTCCTTTACCCGTACAGTAAAGGACTAGAATGGTTTTCCCGCGTCAGAATATAACGTTACACACTTATAGCCCCCACAGTAGGATTCCCTGTGTCGTGGGTGCAATGGACAGTACACTCACACCCAGAAATTCAAACTCGTATTTCACATTTCCGCCTCGCTGGGATTCAAAACCCAGGACCCTTGTTAAAGCGGACCGGCATGGTAACCATTGCGTGATACGGGTTGTCAACATCTTTAATCTCTAATAGCTAAACCATCTCCATACACAAAAATCTAATCCAGAGTAAGATAAGATATTTGGCCAACATAGTTACCAGGGCACAATAAATCACAGGCGCCCGCCGGGTGTCGATTGTTCGGAAACACGTATTATATGAGATCGTCGGACCTGCGCGCTCATGTGCTACTCAGGATACTTATTAGGTCTATTGATGAGTTTGCTGTATTACGATGTAGAAGGGTTTTCTTAGTAGCTCCGTAATCATGTACATCTGCCATTGAAAGGGCATGCGGCGGCGATACTGATTAAATCAGTGTCTGTAAAGAACAGTAGAATAGACGTAATAAAGTAGCTAACTAACTTAATAACATTGAATATTCACAAAGTAACGCCTGATCCTATTAACTGGATGCTTATATGGCAAATAAATTCACTGTGTATAAAATAACCTGGATTTTTGAGTCAAAATAATTAAATTCTGATATTTTGTTTTCTAATCTTACGCTCTACATGTAAGATGTGATGTGCTTTCTCACAAAATTTTTGCGAACGGTAAACATAAATGTTTTCTGATGTTCACCCCTCGACTTGGCACTTTATAATATTTCACTCCATTGGTACATTTTGAATCATTTTTTGATGTTATTCTTGGAATTTATTTTGTTGGTATGGGGTGTAAAGAACTCCATCCATCTAGGATCTTAGCCTAGCTCCCTTACTCGAGGTGCTATTTTCTGCTCAATTTTACCCGACCGCTTAGCTACCACACTCGCTAAAGAAAGAAAAATTTTGGGGCGATAAAAGTTTCACTTAAAAAAATAGTCGAATTGAGAACCTCCTCCTTTTTTTTCGTCGGTTAAAAATGCATTTCTTCGACCCTTAGACAGAGCAGAACAGAAAAAGTATACTAAATATAAATACAATTATTATTCCACCGATTTTAATTGTTAGCCTGGCACGGTGGCACCTCAGTCGAGTGCTTACGTATTACAAAATCGACCGTGGAATGTTTTCTATATTTTTACTACATACATTACTTATGGTTCTCGGTTACTGCGACCATAGAAACATGTAAAAATACATTTGATTTTAACAGTAAATACTATTATCCGACCTATCTTAACATTTACTTAGTCATCGGAACCAGAATACAGAACCATTATAACAGTGTATTGGACGTAAATAACCCACATCTTAAATCACGGTGAAGCTACAGATCTGGTATACTCACAGGGCTTATTGAACTGAGTAATCTAGACTAAGAATAGGTCTCAAACTGTTTATCTTACCTAGATTCTAATCTAAACTGAAATCTGTCGTATTACATTACACCACATATTGTAATTTATTCTTGAAATGACCATTAATGATATTAAAGAATTATCATACCTAGTTCTAATAGGAATTTGCTTATAAGTCGGTAAACTTAATGTTGGTGAAAAGAATTCTTTGTGAAGTGACAGTGGACGTAATATTTAGAGGTGAATTAAGTCTACTTATATCAATTCACCTGCGGCCAGTAGATTTAAATCACCTAGGTGCATAGGTGAATAAAGTACACTAAAAGTAGTCTTAAGACACCTGGGTGAATTAACTCAGGTGAATAAAGTCGACGTCACCTTAGATTTTGATGAACTGTAATAAATCAGTGCTGAACCGAATCAAAATTTACTTGCCAGAAAACTCGGTATTAATATAGTCAAATGATAGAACGACCCATGTGGCGCAATGGTTACCACGTCGTATTGCCGTTGGAGGGTTCGATTCCCAGCGGGGTAAGACTTTTAATGATGAGCTGAATTTTACTGCTCTTGGTCTGGACGTTTTTGTTATTGTCTTTGGTACTTTCAGCATTAGAAATCCTAGTGCAAGGCTATAGAAAATTGTGTTAAAAAAAAAACAGAAAAGAAAATACTCCATATACTCGTATGTGGAATCATACAAATTCACAAAGCACGTCTATGGATTTTGAAGTAGCTACTTAAACCAGTGAACGAGATGAACACACAGTAAAATTAAAACAATGAATACGAGAGCAGACGTTTGGAATAACAAAGTCAATTTGTTATTGCAATAAGTTAAACTGTTCCGACCGAGGTTAGACACAGCGGCGTAGCGGGCGTGAAATCGTAAAGAGATTACCCCCGAATTTAATTTAGGAAGCTTTTGTACGTCCCCCAAAAATACTCTTCACATTCTCTCGCTCGAAGTTGCTTTGTAACGGAATTAAGTTTTAATCAATAGAGGTTCGGTTTAATTATAGTTTATTTTCATCCTGGACTTTACTTATGAGTATTACGTGACAATTATTAATAAGGGCTCTGTCAGCTCAGCGATTCCTGAGTTCGATTCTCGATCCCAACTGACATTAATGTGACACATACATGTTTGTTCTCGGGTCGTGGGTGTTTATTTCTAATGTTTTATTTGATTGTGTGTGCTCATTCTAACTGTATTAAACATTAAATGTAACTGATTCTTCTGATCTTCTCTTTTCTTTCTTGGCCAATTTTACCAAGAAAAAATAACCGACTTCAAAATAACTCAAAAACTACTCTTCAGATCTAGCTCAAATTAAAGTGGGACCACATGACAAGCACTAGCTTTCGATTAAAGAAAGAATCATCAAAATCGGTTCACCGGAAGTCGGAAGTTCTGATAACATAGAAAACAGTCAAATTGAATACCTCCTCTTTTTAGGGTTCCGTAGCCAAATGGCAAAAAACGGAACCCTTATAAATTCGTCATGTCTGTCTGTCTGTCTGTCCGTCCGTATGTCACAGCCACTTTTCTCCGAAACTATAAGAACTATACTGTTGAAACTTGGTAAGGAGATGTATTCTGTAAACCGCGTTAAGATTTTTACACAAAAATAGAAAAAAAATCGATAAATTTTGGGGTCCCCATACATAGAACTGAAACTCAAAATTTTTTTTTTCATCAAACCCATACGTGTGGGGTATCTATATTATGGATAGGTCTTTAAAAATGATATTGAGGTTTCTAATATCATTTTTTTCTAAACTGAATAGTTTGCGCGAGAGAGACTTCCAAAGTGGTAAAATGAGTGTCCCTCCCCCTGTAATTTCTAAAATAAGAGAATGATAAAACTAAAAAAAATATATGATGTACATTACCATGCAAACTTCCAACGAAAATTGATTTGAACGAGATCTAATAAGTAGTTTTTTTTTTAATACGTCATAAATCGTAAACCGCAACAAACATCGATCAAAGTTACAACGAACTACAAGAACTTTTATATTATGTTACTTGCTGCTACGGAACCCTTCATGGGCGAATCCGACTCGTACTTGGCCGCTTTTTATTGGAATCGGTTAAAAATACTACAGACTCTATCCGTGTGGATGTCAACGCAATTAACTCAAGTAAAATTCTTCATCGCAGCCCTATAGCTGTATAATAATGTCATTAAAACATAAATTACCTACTAACAAAATTGCTTCGGTAACATTTTAGGAGGCTTGTATAATACAAATAATGCAAAATGAACATGCTCATGATAAAGTGATTTTCATTATCATTAATACGGTAAAATATTATCATAGTATATTAGGAACTCCATTACCGGAATCATAAGGCGTGAAATTCGCAACATTGTTTTCACAGATACTACATATATATTACAGTAATCCTTTTTGAGTCTTATTACGTAGAACACAAAGATTAAATTCAGCCTCTTATACTAAATGATATTTTAATCATATTATGTGACTTCATATAAATGAAAACTTCGCAGCTCTGTTGTTGGCCGCCAACTGAGCCACGCTGCTCCAGAGCTTGTTGGTGAATTAGCGGCCTGCCCGTGGCTTTGCCTGCATCATGGACTATCTGTGTGCAAAATTATATGAAAATCCGTTCAGTCGTTTTTGTGTGAAAGATTAGCAAACAACCATACATCCTAACAAAAAACTTTCACATCTATCTTCTATTTATAGAAAACACAAAAAATGTTTGTGCGGACGTCCTTTACAGTCTTTGAAACCATCCAACCGATATGCCCCAAAACGGTTTTATTTGAAAGGCAATAATGCGAAGATGGTTTAAGGGCTTGTTTCCCAATCTTCAAGTAAGTCCTAAGTAAGCTATTTGTTGGTTAAGTTGACATTTCGTGTATGTAAAATGACACTTTAACGTCACTTTAACCGGCAAATAGCTTATTCAGGACTCTACTTGAAGATTGTGAAACAAGCCCTAAGACTAGTAAACAAATGAATTAGGCGCATTTTCGATTTTCGACTTTCATACAATTTTTTTGCGTAGGGTAGACTGAGGCGAATCGGATCATTTTTATTTTGAGAATATAAAAATCATACTAAAGTGTAATATATGTAACTTTTATTCACATTATGGTAATCAGTAACAATCCAGCTACGCAATAAACATTTCAAAACTTAAATTGTTCATCAATTCTTCAGAATATTAACAAAAAACTTAAAACACATAAATATCCGAATCGCCCCAATTCTCGGGGCGAATGGGATCGTACATAATATAAAACAAAATCAAAACTTTCTTAACTCTGTAAACTTTGGAATCATTAACGAAATTGAAATAATGAATATGTGATCAATATTATTTACTAGCACATAAATCACATATATACGGGCCTTTTTTGCCTCCCATATCAGCACATTTTTCGTGGCACCATTCTTGGCATGCATGACACTGAATCCAATCCTCGGACGGTGGATGAATAAATTTTTCGGAGCAGTAAATACAATACCAATCTCTCTGTTTCGCAGATGAACCTTTGACTTTTATTCCAGGTGTTCGTTTATTTTTCTTCTTCTTCACATTTTCTTTATCATCAGTCTTTTTCTCTTTTTCTATAGCTTTTTTATCAGTCTTAAGTTTTTTCTTCGCATCTTTTTCGAAAAGATTAATCTTACTCTCGGGTGATGTCAAATGCAAAATTGGTTTTGTAATTTTACGAGATTTTCTAGTTGGGGCTGGTGGTGTCTTGAACGGTGATGGAAGAATTTCTTTAATAACTCCAGAAGGGCTGCATGATTGGGTTATTTCAGATTGTTGTGAACTAGTTGATGGCAACGGCACTATATCTATAACTTTTTCTGGCTGTACTGGTTCAGTACTTGAGGATTCTTGATGTGATTGCATTTGTGTACTCGTGGAATTCACTTGGAACAGTTGGGACTCTATAATATCTAATTCTCGATCACTGATGAACTTGTGGTTAGGTATCGCATTGGCATTTAAAGGAAATATTCCAGTCTTTTCAAAACCTTTCACAGCATTTCCAACAGTGGCAGCCTGGTTCCAAGCCTCTTTGAAAATTCCTCCAAAAGCGACCTTAGTAATCCCTTGACTTGGATGTGCATGTTGCCATGATGTAGCTTGTTGATGATAATATGATTTGAGAGGTTTAAAAAACGATACATCGAGGGGTTGTAGTGCATGTGACGTGTGTGGAGGAAGAAGAACAAGCTCAATGTCTAAAGAGTCACATAGATCTACCACTGAGTAGCTCGTGTGAGACGCGTGTCCATCCAAGATTAGAATAACCTTTCCTTGGGTACGGTAGCGATTAAAATGTTGTAACCATAATTGAAATGCTTCTTCAGTTACCCAGCCTTTTTCTGTCATAACAATTTCAGTACCGGGTGGCATACCAAGGAGAAAATCATCTCGTTTGCGCACGCCTTTAAACAGAACAAATGGAGGTATGTACTGACCTGTTGCATTCATACATGCTAAGACGGTCACATTTTCGCCTCGCTCAACATTTGTTACGCTAACAACATCTTTCGCACCTTTTTGGGCTATTATATTGGGTGGTCGATTATTAAGCGGAATCCCCGTTTCGTCCACATTATACACGCATTCAGGTCTTCCTCTTAAATTGGTCTTATCTACTACTGTTTCCAAAGTCTTGAAAAATTCAGCCACTTTTTCCCTTTTCATGCCGTCAATCCTTGCTCTTGACAATCCTTCTGGTTTCCGAATAGTTAACTGCTTATTTCTCTCCATAAAGCGATGGAACCAGTCCTGACCAGCCATTCCTACTTCTCTGTTAAATTTGTGATCAATTTTTTGACGTTCTGCGAATTCAAATGCATATTTACGAACCGCTTTGGGTGTAATGCCAAAGCCACGACTCGCTAAGTGGAGTAAACGATCTGCTAAAATCTGTTCAGCATCCTCGTCTAAGACTGGCTGTCCACCACGTGTCTTAATGACACCTCTGGAGAAAGATACTCTTCTTTGTAAACTTGTATATGGTAATTCGTAAATCTCAGCAGCCCGACGTAAGGTTAACTCTTTGACCAGGACTTTATTTGCGGCCTCTGTCATTTTTTCGTGGGACCATTCACCCGCATTTGTCTTTCTTTTGTACGTGCGAACCATCTAAAATGAAATAAAAATGCATTATTAATCTCAGATATAAAATAAATCGTTTTAAAAAAGTGATCCATTTCGCCCCCAATGACGCGATCCGAATAACCCCATATTAAAGATTTCTGAAATGAATATTTAACACATTAACCTATAACGTTTTGCTTAAAAACATAAACATTTTCTAAAATACGTCCCTTCCCAATCAATATAAGACATATAATTCAATTTTTTAACACAAATCCTTAGAATGACACAAAAAATAGTAATTACGTACCTTAGATGAACGCCAAAATTGTAACGCACACAAACACCGAGCTCGCTGGCGAGCAGCGCTGAGACTGATGTACTAGTCCAATCGAAACACTACCGATGGCGGGAGTTGAGGGGCAGGAGAGGGTCGTACGACCACAGTACCTTGCGTTCCGCGTCAACTCATTATTCAAAATATTAACGGATCTCTTATTTTGATCCGATTCACCCACTGATCCGATTCGCCTCGGTCTACCCTAGTAGCATATGCCGGGTATCCACTAGTTTATAATAATAGTATCTATTCCAATCTGATTAACATACGTTAATTGATCGAACATGACCTCAAACAAGGCAAGACAGGCTGGAATATAAGGACTCCATCTTAAACCCAAGTCGATGGTGTCAAGTGGTGCAACCTGCTAAAGAATACTGCTACGTCCTCTATTGGAGGTGGCTCCTTATGCCATGGGATAAGGTGTCCTTAACCACCAGGTATGCTCATATCTACTAAAATAATGGACGGTTTAACTTATTTCTATGCGTTTTGAAGAACGAAAGCACTTTTAAAATCTTGCTACATTTGGTCACCAATAAGCTCTCATTCATTTCAAAAGCCGTAGAGTTCTTAGCTCATTATTGAGTGCTTTGATAAAAATGTGTTTTCGCCATAAAATATCGCAGAAGGTATAAAGTATTTCACTTCATTAAACTCTCATAAAAATCCAAGAATTTAAAGAGCTTTGCAACTTTTTAATAGATCCAACAGTCAGACATTAAAAATAAGTTTGTAGGAAAACTAACACAATAAAAAGAACTAAAGCAAAAAAGTAAAAAAAAATTAGGCCAATTTCTTCCATTAAATGAAGCATGAAAAGATTCTTTTGTCGGTGGCCAGCACCGGATTGCGAAATTGTTCCAGATTGTGTGAATTGAAATTAAAATAATTAGCCGAGAAATATAGCAATACTGTTCTGCTTTTGACTTTGCTCGTACAATAAATTACGCCGCAAAATAAACAAAAGGAGCTTGGATTGTACTCTGCCATGGAAGAGGCTGTATCGCGCTACTCACCGATCCATTGTTTCGACAACTTTCATTATCTTAAAGCATTTTAATATTATTTTCTAGAAGCTACCTAATGTTATTCAGAATTACTTACTGCTGATAATGAGAAAGCACAAAAAACACGGCTGATTTGTGATTACAAACCACGACATAACTTTAAGTATAAATAATTCATAATAAAGCGATTTCGTATGCAATCCATCTCATCCGTTAAACTGCTGTTGTATTTCTGCCTCGTTTAACTGATATATTCAACTGAATTATAAAGTCGGTCGTAAGAATGTTACTACTCTAGATATACGCTTAACTAATAGCTAACAAACAAATTGACGAATGAGAAGTGGTCACCGTAATACGTGGACAGTGAGCATGCTGTGAATACAAATATTAAGTAAATAAATAAATAATCAGTAATAATAATAATCGATTATGATGTAAGCGTCTTCAAGAAAAGAGTGAATAGGCTTTTACTAAGTTACTGCGTTTTACCACCCATGACTACATCACCACCATCAGGTGGGATAGTAGTCAAGCATTAACTTATAGGGTATAAAAAAATCAGTAAGCATTAAAGAAAAGGAAAGAATTGGTTCTCAAACCCATCTTTAGCTTCAGCTTATTTACTCAAGTGTGCCTACCTTAACTGCGGTACAAAAATTAAGTCATCATCAGCTAGCCATTGTTGTCATCCGTGTGTCGTCGTCGCGTGTACCCGCGGGCGATACTTCCTCGCAGAATAACATTTTTGATAGTGTCGTTCTGTCAGCGGCCCGGGGGACCGGGGAACCGGGAGACCAGGGGACCGGGGGACCGGGGGACCGCCTGCCACTCTTCTTGTGGATGTTTTATTACATTTACGTCTTCTCTTGTATTAGCATTCGTAACTGAGATTATGAAGAGTTTTGTTCATTTGAAGAATTCCTCTGATTGAGGTATTCTTTCGTTTCATATTCTTGGTCTTATGTTTTTCCGTATCTGTCCGTAAAATACGTTCTGAAGTAGCCGTAGTACCTACAATCTGTATGGGAGTTTACGCACTAACGTCCCAATTCAGAGTCACTAACGGTTACTTTAATCGCTCCTTAGTAAATAATCACCATACAAATTCTGTACTAAGGAGCGGTTTAAGTAACCATTAGTGACTCTGAGTTGGGGCGCAAGTGTATCAGTGATGCCTACATGAATAAATGATTTTAAACTATGAATTTTTAAAGTCCGTAATTCTTCTTCGTTGAGTCAGTCGCCACACGACTTGCCGTGTTGCTCTCTTCTTCCTTGGCAGGCATCGCTTTAATGAAGTCTTTCGGCGCCATCAGAGTTACTTAAATGGTTCCTTAATATACATATTATTTGTATTCTATTTCTTTGATTCAGTACAAAGGAGCGATTTAATTGAATCTATTGTTAAGTGAATTTGAGTGCGGCCATTACTGATGTCTAAGGGCGACATTGACCACTTACCGTGCCGAGGACTTTCTCTACGGCTTTTCTTCTCCTCCATGACAAAGCACCCTTCCGAAAAGCTGGTAGATTAAAAAAAATATGACGTGCATAAGTGTATCAGTGATACCTATATGAATAAAATATTTTAACTTAATATTTGATTTTGACTTTGATTTTGACTTCGACTTTGACTTTGACTTTGACTTTGACTTTGACTTACCATCAGCTAGTTGGTCTACTTATTTGTCACCTATCACACAACACCCCTGCTAATGGATTGAAGTCAACCACAGAACAACGGTCCGTAGCTCCAAGAACTGACTCACAACGATATTCGTATACAAACGAATCAATGTTTTGACAATCTCAATTTGCTTTTCCTTTAAAATACGAATACAAAGAACACGTCTTTCAAAGAACGTCTCTTCCATTTAGTATCAAAATACATCAAAGTCTCTCTCGGTCGAAACTATTGTTCTTTTCGTTCCGTTCTCGGTCTTACGTTAATTTCCATTGCAGCCAAACTTCTTGTGAGTAGGGTTGGCGATTTTGCTAAACATAAATATTATTTGAGGTGAGATGACGAATAGTTTATGAATTGATGCGGCTATAAAATCAATCTAGAACTAATAAACTACGCATGTTGATCTTGTAGATAGTAATAAATTACACAATTACGTAATCCAAAAACGGACAGTCCATCAGAATTATTATTATATACATAATTTACATATACAAAATAATTATTATATACACTGCATCATAATTATTATAAAAATAAAACTATTACCAATGGTTTGCTTCTTGAATTTATTACATTTAGATATGCATAGTTACATAATACATGACGTGATGGCAATAATTCTGAAATCTAACTGTTACTTGAATAAAAGTAGTTTAAATTATTGTTTAGTTTATTTTACTATCATTTTTTTTTGCAAATGTGACAGCCCTTCCTATCTGTTCCCACACCTCGTGTTCCAGATTTGAAACTGGAAATAACTCCAACAGCAAAACTTCCTTCGTTCATTTCGTCGTTCTCATTCATTCATTCTTTTCAGTTTTGTCGGTGTCTAGGTAAATGTCTCGCTTATAACTAGATAAATTAAAAACCTACCAAGTGTCCGGCCTCTCGTAATGTAGTTCCGCAGTTTATCGTTACTCATTGACTACCTTAGATAAAATAGCCGTGATAGTTTTCCTGTAAATTATTAAATTCATCATAAATATGCTACTGCCGTGATTTTCTTCGCCACGTGTCCCACACCTACCAGTTAGCTGGCAGATTAACTCCAACTAAACATTTTAAAGCGAAATTGAAAAATGGTTTTTCCAAACCCATGAAATCTGGGGTAGACGTACGACACACTATAGGATTAGCCTACAGGGGAGGTACCCTGAAAAACAATCCTTTATATTTTATATATTTTTTGGAGTTAAGGACTTACCTTATCTATTGTATCGATTTCATATTTAAGCCCGAGGTATGAGATTTTATGAGAAGTAAAATAAAAAAATCCGTTACGTTATGAGTTATATTTGTAATTCGTAACACAGAATCTAGATGGCGTTGGATGGCTGATCAGTATCAACGTCACCTAATGATAATAATAATCTTGGTACATCCTTTTCTGGTGATATGAAACAACATCATCATCATCAGCATCATCATCATTCATCACTCATCATCATCACCATAGCGTTATTAAACTCTAGACGTGTTTCGGAGCTGACATGCACTTTTTTATCTGTTGTTAATATAGACGAAGAATAATTAAGTATAAGTCGTGATAGTGAAATACAACACCAACAACAGCGTATTTATTACGTAGCCGCTAGTTTTCGTGTTACTTTAAAATGATATAGCTAGGTAACATTTTGTTTGCCTTGCTGCAGTTTGTTATAGCAAATATTGCGGTTTTGTAATATAAATACTTACAATAATAATCATGTGATATATTCGTTATTTAATGAGTCATCATAACTTTACCGTTGAGTGCAGGGGAGTAGCTACCGCCGTATTAGCCGTATCAATTATACGGGGCCCCCAGCGTATAGGGTCCCCCACTAACACTCCCAAAAAAAGCTCGCCAGTGACCTACGAGCGCTACAGTCGGCACTCCTTTTATATTTCACAGCTGACGTTGAGGGTGTACCACAATAAATATTGATATGGGGCCTCCTTAGGGCTAGCTACGCCACTGGTTGAGTTTAAATAGAAATGTAGCTGTACTTAAATATCATAAACGAGTAACCGCCCTCGCTTTGCTTCGGTTTTCTTATTTTTTTACACCTTGGGTTACATTATTGGAGTTTTATTAAGGATCCCTAATTTTTTTGAAAATATAATATAGCCTATGTTAATCGGGGATAGTGTAGCTTCCCAACAGTGAAAGAATTTTTCAAATCGGTTCAGTAGTTTCAGAGCCTATTCAATGCAAACAAAAAATCAAATCTTTCCTCTTTATATATTAGTATAGATAATGATTAGACCTCTGCAGCTCTGTGAGAAGTACTTAGTCTTTTTTATTAACATTGGCGAGGTAGTAGTAGGAATGCCAGTAGAAGTTATTATAAATCTTGTTCTCTGAAATTATATGTTCAAGATTATGTTTAATTTACCTACAATAATCTTGATTCTTGCTTTCATAGAAAATAGTTCATTTTTGAAGTTATACGTTTGAAAAAAAATATGAGAATAAAATTTTCACAATGCGCGCGCCACCGACAGACAAAAAGCTGATGAAGTTAGCTGATAATTGATTCCTTTTACAAGCAAAGAGTTGTGACATACAGGATAAAATTAAAACTATTTTTGTTCTGTTACGCCAAAGAAGTATAACTTCTTACGTGCGTATATTATGTTATATGCGTATACACACACACGTTTTTTTATAACCTGAAGGGCTGACTAAAACGCAGACGGGTCACCTGATAATAAGCGGTCACCGTTGCCTAGACAGGAGCAATATCAGGGGAATAAACAAACGCTATCACACTCATACCCCCGCAGTAGGTTAATGCCTGTGTCGCGGGTGGCATGGATGACACATATAACACATCACAATAACACCCTTGACCCGAGTACAAATATTCATCTGTCACATAAATATCTGCCCCGGCCGGAAATCGAACCCGGGACCCCTCGCTTCGCAGGCAGGGTTGCTACTAGGCTACAGGGTCGTCCCAATGCAACGGCGACCCTGAAGAACTCCTACTTAACTTCATAATTATATTATGTAATGATCTTTAACTTTTATTGTGTTTGTTACAGGTAATGTAACTTGAAGCTTTCATAGCCAAGCTAAGTGAACTGAAACTGATTGGCAGGGAGCTATCGGAACTATTTAATTGCAGTCGGTAGTTGGGAGTTCATAATCATTGCTGTTGGTAAGTGAACATGAAGTCCAAGATGGTAAGCGCCATTTTTAATTTTAAGTTACTGATGCATTGCAGACTATTACGGAAACGGGGGACCAATATTATTATGTTGCATATTATTATTTGCTTGAAGCTGAAAGCTGAAAAGCTGGGTGATTTTTATATTATTACCATTGACTATATGCGTTTGTAATAGTTCATTGCTGTTGTCATTAATTTAGTGACTTTTTATAATATTATTTATAGTGAATTTATCGTTATCTTATAGCAGTGATAGCCTAGCAGTTATAACGTTGGTCTCCCGATCGAAGGGGCCCGAGTTCACATCCTGGCAAGCACCTCTAATTTTCAAATATTATGTGCGTATTAGAAGTTAATTATCACTTGCTTCGGTAAAGGAAAACATTGTGAGGAAACCTGCACACCGCAGAGTTCACCATAAAGTTCTCAAAGGTGTGTGAAATCTACCAATTGGCACTTGGCCAGCGTGGTAGACTATGGCCTGTACCTCTCACATTGTGAGAGGAGACCCCGAGCCCAGCAGTGGGACAATTATGGGTTGTTGCTTTGCTTTATCGTTCTCACAGGGAATCTATTTAAATAAAGCTTTCCGTATTTGCACAATTCATTGTATTTATCCCGTATACCATTTCACAGCAAAGTTACCTTGTTATATTTCCATTTTCCTCATAGTGACGCATCTCCACACATTTCCTTTGCAGCAGTAAAAGGATTATTCGAGCCATTAGTCACTGAAAACTAGATTTCTTCAGGAAAACATCTCGCATCTCTCAAATGCCTTGATTCTCAGAAACGCCGTATGTATGTAAATGCTGTATTGCGTTTCTAGCCGACCATTTTGCGGTAACTTTGTCATCTCACGAAGCCCTATGACAGCCTTATGTGCATACAAATAAGGTTCACAGTCGGCTGTGTTTGTAGCGAAGTGGGAAATAAGAGTAAATGGAACGATGTTGGAACAAAATGGCGACAGATTGAGCAGTACGTTTTGTTTGAAAATAAACATTTTATTTCAAATTCTGTACGATTTTGGCGAAAGAATTCATACATTTTTTTTTAAAGGAGAATGCCCATTCTTGGTACTGTTTTGCGTCATGCCTCAAGATAAAAATAATATTTAAATAATTTTCTTAATTTTTGAAGTCGTCATGCAATCAGAATGTCTGTTTTGTATAGGATATTTCTTTTAAAACTTAATATAACTTATTATAGATATAAAATATAAAAAGTAACATAGGTATTAACATCAACCTAAGAGACTTAAAGAACGTAGGTACGTGAAAACTAACCAAGTCAAATGTACAGCTTGAATTACATGTTCTTTTGACTAAAATTTTTGGGTTTTTAACACAGAAATTGGCAACTATTTAGATCACAATTCTTTTTTTTTGAACTTGGCTCTCATTTCACATTTACGTTTCTGATGAGATATTTATTAAACAAATAGCTTTAGGCGTGAGCATGAATGAGTCGGTCGGTCATTAAATGCATGTCGGTCATGTAAACTATTAAATTCTGTCCACATGTGTAAAACTAATGACAGCACGTAAGATTTTATGTATACATACTAGATTCCGTCCGGGGCTTCGCCCGCGGAAAAGTGATTTCACAAAACGATTTGAAAAATGTATAAACATCCCGAGTATCCCAGGGGAATTAACAACCGGGTTACAATCTACCAGTTTCTTGTCGTTAATCCGTAAAATGGTTACTGTGATGAAATGATAAACGTTTGAAAATCCAAATATCTTCACAAACTTTCACTTTTAGGATAATTAACAGACTTCAAAAAAAGGAGGAAGTTCGCAATTCGACTGTATTTTTTTTTATGTTTGTTACCTCAGAACTTTGGACTGGGTTAACCGATTTTGATGATTTTTTTTTTAATCGAAAGCTTTTGCTTTTCATGTGGTCCCACTTAAATTTTATTGAGATCTGACAATGGCATTCATGAGAAGACCATATAAGTCTTAAATTTGTATTAAGTATGTGCGCGACAACTGGATGAATAACTCAATATCACGCCAACCGATTTCGATGATTCTTTTTTTAATCGAAAGCAGGTGCTTGTCATGTGGTCCCACGTAAATTTGAACGAGATCTGACAAGTAGTTTTTGAGAAACATTGAAGTCGGTTATTTTGTGTTAGTAAAATTTAGATTATATGAAAACAGCAAGTGCATGACATGCGATCCCATTTAATGATTTCCATTACACATTATTTTTTTACACTTGAAAAATGATTCTGAATCGCTCGACGCTCATAAACCTTTCACAGATGAACTTACTCGCAAAATACTTTTAAAACAGTGTTATTAAAGCACGTTGGAAGGACCTAAAATGCAGCATTTTTCGAAATTATACCACTCGCGACGCGTCGTAAGAAATGCTAAGCTGGAACTTGACCTCCATTCTGTGAAAGGCCGCTCCAGTTCTAATTGAGTTGTTTCCTAAAATTTTTTTTTGTTATAAATGGAAAGTTCATATATAAGTTTTATAACAAAGTTATTTTAGTTTTTTTTTATTCGCTATAATTTAAAAGTTACATCAAATCAAAAATAGGTTTTTGAATCCAGTACCGAAAACACGCCGACAATTCCCGAATAGAACCGAGCGCGCGTGTGACGTCACTTTGTTAATTGCTATTCATTGCAGCATACAGCTGATACTGTGATTTGACTTTTAACTGATAAAATCTTGATATTATCGTCAATATATTGATAAATATATCAAAAATGCTAAACTTTAAAAGTTATCGTGCTTGTTTTGTACCATTACGTGTGAAAACTACAAAAAAAAAAACACCCCAAAGATAATGTTAAATGTGTACCTGTGACCTTTTCCCGAAGAATAAGAGGTAAAATTTTAGTTTTCGTTCATAGATTCGTTTTTAGGGTTCCGAAGTAAAATCGGAATCCTTATAGTTTCGTCATGTCCGTCCGTCCATCCGTCTGTCCGTCTGTCTGTCTGTCCGTCTGTCCGTCCATCCGTCCGTTCGTCTGTCCGAAGCAAAGCGGCCAGACCCTTAGTGCTAGAAAGCTGTAATTTGGCATGGATATACATATTTATTAAAACTCCAGAATCGTAGAATTAAATATTGAAAAACATTTTTTTTTCAGGGTACCTCCCCTACAGGCAACGTGAGGATGATTTTCTTATTCGTCGCCTACCCTATAGTGTGGAGTATCGTTGAGAAGGTCTTCCAAAAATATTATGGGTCTTGTAAGACCATTTTTGGAATTAGGGGTCCGTTTGCAAAATGTTTGGCTTTAAAGTGCTAATTTTGGTTACAGTCAAGTGTCCCCCCCAACTGTTGACTAAACGGTTGGAGTAAGACAAGTGAAAAAATTCTCAAAAATAGGGTACTTATATGATGAATTTACAAGGAAAACTATCACTGCTATGTTAACATAAGTATGAGTCATAGTCGATAAACTTACTACTTCGGAACCTTACATTGCCCGTGGCCTGACACGCACATGCCCGTTTTTTTATAAAACAACTCATGGTTTTATTTTATTAGGTTAGGAATTTTGCAACGTTGATCCTACTCAAATTCAATGAGGATCTGATGATGGGTCCTGGGGCTACAAAGTGGAACACGTGGTAGAACAATGGTAGGTAGAGTAAAACGGAACCGTGTTTGAAGATATTAGATAATATTATCGTTAACATTGTAAAACTAGTAGGTACATAAATAAATAAATAAATAAATAAACGTTTCACACTCATAGCCCCATACTAGGATACCCAGTGTCGTGGGTGCCATAGACACAAGAACCAGACACACTCAGACCAAGAACAGAAATACAAACTAATCATTCAAACCATCTCGCAGCATCCACCTCGCATCGAATCGAACCCAGGACCCTTGACTTAGCGATCTGGAGTGGTAATGATTCGCCACACGAGTCGTGATCATTGACCAACTTGGCGTATTTCGGAGACAAAAAAAATTATATATTGTACCAGTTTTATGTATAAAGCGCGTACAGACCCATACCACCGCAGTAGGTTTTTCTGTGTCGCGGGTGGCATGGTCAACACAAATAACACGTCACTATAACACCCAAGACCCGAGTACAAATAATTATTTGTCACAATTTATTAGATATGGCCGGGAATTGAACCTGGGACCCTCACTTCGCAGGCTGGATCGAGTCGCTATTAACTAGGCTATAGGATCATCATAATTATGTATGTACCTACTACTAGCATAGAATTTCTGTAGTATTGCATTGTGCATTTTTTTATTAATCACATTCTTCACTTCTCTCAGGATCCATATCTGAAATTTAGGTAGACGAAGTCACGGGTAGAAGCTAGTTGTATGATAAATGAAATATAATTTTATCATACAACCCTGATTTATACCCCTTACACCCTGTCCTGATTTCTCCCAGACACGATTTAACAGTTAACAGTGTAACCTTAACTAAATTTATTTAGTGTGTACAATCAATAGAGAGTTTTATTATAATATTTAATGAAGAATAAATCTTATAACATTTAAATTTACAATAAAATTACGTGGTATGAATATCTTTTTGCACTAAATTCCGGATATTTTTACTCAATTCACGTAGAAGCTTCTAACACTGTGTAATTGCTTTAACAAAATGACGTCACTAACATGGCGACCAAATCTGGCGCGTTTGTAGTCACGTGATTCTTTTTGAAATTTTATCAATTTTGAATTCATTATTATTAATATTAAAAATAGTTTTTAAGCGTTTTTAACAATGCCAATTAATATAATTTGTGTTAAAGATTTAAAATACATTTAAAAAAAATATATTTTAAAAAAAATGAACAACTCAATTGTTGCCATTTTACGTTCTAAGCCGGCTCTTACCGTCACTGCCGGTGTTTGCGGGAATTTTTATGCATAAACACAGTGCAATTTACCTGAGAATAATTGGCCACTGTACACACATAATATATACCTACACAAATATTTAAATAAAATTCATATAAAATCAAGGAAAATAAAGGAAAGAAGTTAATTTAGTTAGGTTAGAGATATTTAGTGAATTAAATTATGCTTGTCCTCCATTATTGTTTGTCCATATTTTATCATGATCTACCTATGTGCGAGATTTCTTGAAAATCCGGTCAGTAGCTTTTGCATGAAAGAGCAACGAACATCCAATATCCATACATTCTCATACACTTTCATATTTATAATGTTAGTGGGATAATTGTACACTATATTTACAAGTATATCATCCAAATATGACCCGTGTGGCGCAATGGTTACCATGCCGGATCGCCGCGCCAAGGGTCCTGGGTTCGATTCCAAGCGAGGCGGTTTGAATGATGAGTTTATGTTTTCTGTATTGAGTTTATGTTCCATGTTAATGATTTCTGTTCGAGGTCTGGGTGTGAACGTCCGTCTTTGTGTGTTGTCCATGTCACCCATGACACAGGGAATCCTAGTGTGAGGCTATGAGTGTGAAGCACATAAAAAAACTTTGGTATAGGTAGTCAACATCGACAAATCATAAACATAAAATTAAATTCTTAAACATTCAAATTGAAATACAACGGTTCGTTTTAATACGTAACACATACAGAAGGGGTTTTTCTTCACAAACACTTCATTATACCGAAAAGCAAGGGTAAGTGTTTGAAATTTAATAAACCCACCCTCGCGGCTCCGGCCTGGACTTGTGTACAGTTGTACACTGATATACGTATAGATAGTACTGGAAGCGACGCGGACCTCCTTTATGCTTCCCGCCCACGTCCGATAATCGGTGACCGATTTTTTGTAGGAGAAAAATAGAACGTACTGATAGCAATAGTGCAACGCACACGTCCTACAAAAAGTCGGTCAGAAATAATATGGCAGGAAAAATCGGCCCGATTATCTGTGGGCGGGAAGCATTAGATGTGAATACAAGTCGACACGTGACGTCGTATCGTGGAAATCGTAAAAAGTAGTTGAACATCGTTGGTAGTTTAAAATATTAACCATTTTTGTGATTTTTATAATAAATAAAGGTCTTTAAACCGAATCAATAAATTATTATTAACTTAAATAATTAATTATTTTACATCGTAATTATTATACACATTTTTTTATTTTTAGTCCAAAATTATTACAATTAGCCTTTGTATTGTAGGAATGCTGTAATTTGTCCGTTATCGAAAAATCAAATATGGCGCAATTTATTCATGTCGAGGTGCTTTAAGTCAGTTATAAGTGGAAAAATATTTTTAATACAGTTGCTCAAAAAGTGGCGTATTGCAGGGACATATAGCGTTCGGGATGTGGGCTATTAATTACACACTCGTGCTTTTTCTTTACCTTTTCCGCACTCGTGCGTTCTCTTTCCCAACTGTCAAAATAATGTCTATTAAAAAGAAAAAAAAACAAACACGAAGTTTTTACAAAAAAAAAATCATAGAAGTTTTTATTATTCATGCAAATATTTCTAAAACGAAGCTACTAATTTGTTTCAATATTAGATTTAATGATTTGATTCAATGAGTTAGATTAGGTTTCATTTTATTTCATCTCATTAAATTTCATTTTCATTTCATATCAATAAAAAAAATCTACTGAAGACTTGGCTGTATGGGCATAGTTCCCTTTGCCTACCCAGAATGGGTGAAGAAAACAAAAAAAATCTCTGCTTATATTATTTTACGGTTTGCGCCATTTTCAAGTTTATTGTGTTTTTATTATTCTATTAAACTGCTTCATTTTTTCGCAACTGTATTAAAAATAGTTGTTCAGTACACGCGCGGAACCGTCGTTGCAACTTGTTCCGACTGTCAACCCTCACCTTCGGCTGCGCCTCGGCTCGGGTAGACATTTGTCGGAACTCTTTGCAATGACAGGCTTTCCGCACTCGTAATGAAATATACTATACCAACGGGCACCCCAAAATAACTAAGGCCTACCACGCAACTGCTACACAATGCAACCCTCAATTTGATAAGGCTGCGAAATATAACTAAAATTTCAACTTACCTTGTCTCTTCCAGTTACGATGTAACCTGCGGCCTACGTCAAAAGAACCATAGAACAACGATGGAGAGAAAAGCTCCTTGAAATGGGTTTAGTAACGAATTAGATAATGAGAATCAAATTAAGTCGGTAGATAAACATTGCCATAAACATACAGAAATAGCACACAATAGTATGTATAATCGGAATTTTACCAAAAAAAAATAACATACTTCAAAATAACTCAAAAACTACTCGTCAGATCTAGCTCAAATTTAAGTAGAACCACATGACAAGCACCAGCTTGCGATAAAAAAAAGAATCATCAAAATCGGTTCACTCAGTCGAAATTTCTGAGGTAAACGTAAAAAAAAGCGGCCAAGTGCGAGTCGGACTCGCCCATGAAGGGTTCCGTAGCAGCAAGTAACATAATATAAAAGTTCTTGTAGTTCATTGTAACTTTGATCAATGTTTTTTGCGGTTTAAGATTTATGACGTATTAAAAAAAAACTACTTACTAGATCTCGTTCAAACCAATTTTCGTTGGAAGTTTGCATGGTAATGTACATCATATATTTTTTTTAGTTTTATCATTCTCTTATTTTAGAAGTTACAGGGGGGGACACACATTTTACCACTTTGGAAGTGTCTCTCGCGCAAACTATTCAGTTTAGAAAAAAATGATATTAGAAACCTCAATATCATTTTTGAAGACCTATCCATAGACACCCCACACGTATGGGTTTGATGAAAAAAACATTTTTGAGTTTCAGTTCTAAGTATGGGGAACCCCCAAAATTTATTATTTTCTTTCTATTTTTGTGTGAAAATCTTAATGCGGTTCACAGAATACATCTACTTACCAAGTTTCAACAGTATAGCTCTTATAGTTTCGGAAAAAAGTGGCTGTGACATACGGACGGACAGACAGACAGACAGACAGACAGACAGACAGACAGACAGACAGACAGACAGACAGACAGACAGACATGACGAATCTATAAGGGTTCCGTTTTTTTGCCATTCGGCTACGGAACCCTAAAAAATACAGTCGAATTGAATACCTCCTCCTTTTTTAAAATCGGTTAAAAACCTATAAGAAGTCTCTGGTTTTAAAAGAAAATGGCAAATAATGAACGTAAGGAGTAAATAATAAAGTAGATAATCAACGTAAGGAACCCGTAAGTAAATTTAACTTGCAATCGTGCGATTTTTTGTTGTTGTGTATATGTGAGATATAAACGTCACGTTGGAGTCACCACCTAACCAAGGAATATCTCCCGCCAATCGACGTGGTGGTTGTATCCAACCAACGCTGAAAACTTCGATAGCGTGATTCAGGTCGGCATGACGTCACCGTGTGTCGCCACAAAGTCATTTGCGAACGTCCTTATAACACTTCTAACTGTATCTTATGTCTATGGCGTGTTGCTGGTGGTTGTGTGTTGTGACGTAATCCGGTAAACCGGCGGCTTACGTAGTTTTAATCCGGCCACGTTTCACCGGTTATTAATAGTTGCAAGTACGCGACGCGATATCTGTCGTGTTTGCGATACAGCGATAAATTTTATTGGAGCGATGCATCCGATCCAGCGTTAGTGTTGTATGAAAACTTTTTTAAACATGTTACTGTGGGCTTGTCTGGTAACAAGTGCTTATTATAAATAATAATGATATTCAAATCAAAAAGCTACTATTATAGCTATGTAAGGAATCCCGTCCAAACATTTATTTGTGTGTGGGTTTCACCTGGTTCATACCTATTTGGATATTTATGACGAACAGCGAGGGCGGTTACTAGTCTGAAATAAATTACCGTCCCTAATCTTAGTCTGATACCTTCAGGCGTTTTGAAAACTGTTAACAGCTTTGCCGTTATTAGACGGGTAAGATATTTCTACCACTAGCGGTGTGATTAATATTGTATCAGACAACATCTATGTAGTGATGTGCCCTGCAGCTACACCAATGAGTTGTAGACATTATATTAAAAAATAATTGGTTGTCACTTGTCTGTAAAGTTGGTTTACGGACGATAGTTTTACGTGATAACGTCATAAAGAAACTGATGAAAATTTGCATACTTTTATGAATTGAACTGAATTAATATCACTGAATTATCATTATACCTATTTTGTATAATATAAAGAAAGAGTTACAGGCATTCCAGAAGCAGAACTATTTGAAATGCTAGCTCTGACGTCACGCGAGAAGAGAGATAAATGCCAAGCCAACGCTTGGGCCAATCGTGCCTCTCTATCGCTTGTTCCGCGCTCTCGCTTGCACGCTCAGGCTCAGGCGGAACGTGACGGAACGTGACACTTTTTCGTGCGTGCAGCCGGTGTTCATCGATTTATAAGACGTTTATCAGGTCAAAAATAATTTAATTTAATTATATTAAAAATGAATAAATTGTAATAAATTGATAAGACGTGATTATTTATATGATGAGCAGATACTGCGTGGGATTGGGGTTAATATTCCAAGCCATCCCAATACGCTGAAATTGGTATAATTGAACCAATTTAAAGTGTTTCTTTTACCTTCGTTCGTCCTTACTCAGAAGTCAGTTTGAGCTGTAAACAAAGCCTAATTACACTACATTAAAAAACAAACAAATTCAACTTTTAAGTAAGATAAGATCATAATCCACGTTGCAATAAATTTAAAATCACAAGGTCGGTCCTGTATGCAGGTGAGGTGAGGACGCACCGGGGATGTGGCTCACGTGCCCCGGTGTGCCCCGGTGTGCCCCGGTGTCATGCAGCCACTCAAACATATTTTATATCTTGTTTGGAATACGGGAAGATCGTGACCTGAGATCGAGTCTACTTGAATTTAGTTTACGAATTTGCACCTTATTCTTCGTCCGTGGTAAATATAGGATAGCATGTTTAGAGACTTATCTACGTAGGTACATATTTCACAGCAGTGGATTATGATCTGGAGTTTGCTTAATATTCCATTATCATAAGTGCTTTGTTCAATAAATTACTATTATTATTGGAATTATTATTCTTCTGTAGCACATGTCACAAACACCGACGATTCAAAAAGACATAACTATGTATTCGACTGAGAATAAAATTTAAGCCGAGACTTTTAGGCTTAGCAGGTACTACGAACTGTCCTATGAAATTTCAAATTAAACAATTGTGTAGACACTAATATTGCAGGTAAACTTATCGGAAATATTGCTCTCACTGCCATTTATGAAAGGTCGACAACTGATATTGGGAAAAAATAAATGACTGAAAACTCTTAGTATGGAACGTGTCGGAGAGTAGCTCTTTACGTGTCAGAATGAATGAAAACTATTTCATTGCAAAACCTAAGAAATTAATAAAGAATATCAAGCGGGTATTGTCATAGCTGTAACTTCTGAATAGTAGTTAATTCTATAAACTGTAGCGTTCAGCGTAATTATGTCTTGGACATCAGCAGACAACTTGTTGTACGGCGCACACATTGCCTCTTAAACGAATTAAGGACTTTGCGGGAAGAGTAATTGGTGAAACGAGTTTATCTATGTTTATATTTTTTGTATAGCGAATATCTGTGTATGTTACGCTTAAAGACCGTTTGTCACGAACATTACATATGTATAAAGGATAATCACACGTGTCGTAATATAAAATTCTGTTTTCTACGACGCGTCTACGACGTATAATTTTATAATTTAATACAATTTTATTTTGTATGATCCCAAATACTGAATCTAGAAAAATGTAAACTGATCTATCAAATCAATTAAGTGTCATTTTAGTCTTGATAAGAGTATTATAATATTCTACAATGATAACAAACTTAACTCCCTCGAGAAACTTACAATTAATAAGCGTTGTTAGGATCTTCGGGTGACTCAAATTCGACCAACACCACCACTAACGAACCTCTGCGACGTTAACTATGAATAATTTAAAATGATACTAAACTGGCATAAAACCCTTCGTCACGAACGTCAACGTACCTCATCTCCCTGTCCTTACCTGCGTCGGGACCCTCATATCTGTCAGGGGCGACAGGCTACAGCTGTAAATTAATTTGAAAATAAGGACCAAGTTTCAATCGACTGATGGCAATCAGAAATGATAATATATTTTTGAAAACTGTCTGTAAAATGTCAAATGTACTGTTAACAATTTCATGTTTGAAGCTCAAAATCTTTAAACGCAGGACGTTTTAGTCTAGAGTACCTATTCATTTGATTTAAATCAACAGTAAGTTGTCCCTAAATACACGTTATCACATTATGTACAGAATAAATACAGTTACAAGGGTACAAAAATAATAGTTTTAGAGAGTTCAATGAGACGAAGAAATAATATTATTTTAATATCGCTTGAGAACTACTCGCATATGGACAGAAAAACAAAACGTATGAAACAGTACAACGAAGCACTTTGAAGGATTCATTGAGAAAAATGATTTTATTATTATCATTAGAAGGAATAAGAATTAAATAGGGATATTTTTATTTGTATCGCTTTTAATTCCGTTGCGTATGTTACGTAGAGTATCTATTAAAATGTCTATGATCTTAATTATGCAGTCTGTGTCAAATGATGTATTGTCCTTGTCTCTTCCTTCCTATCTCTCTCTCTCTCTCTCTCTCTCTCTCTCTCTCTCTCTCTCTCTCTCTCTCTCTCTCTCTCTCTCTCTCTCTCTCTCTCTCATCCTGTCAGCCATGACGAGTAGGTACTATGTCCGAGTCCCTCTGTCTGAATAAAAAATATATAAAATCATCCCGGCGTTTTACCTTCCCACCATACAACCTCACAGCGTTTAAACGAAACTCTTTTTTATAGGCACTCTCAAAAGGACTTATAGTGTTTAACACAGTAGTGTTACTAAACACTTTATTTGTTAGTGACACAGAGCCCATCTCTATAAATTGAAGCAGAAAGTCGCTCCGAGCGACTTGCTTTAAGGCAGAATCATATCCGCCCGGATATCCTGTTTGAATTGCTAGTTCTTCTAATTAAAATCAAAATGGAAATAATTTTAGCGTTTACTGAATATAATTAAACGTTAAATTGTATACTTTTAACATTACCGTTAAAAGCATGTTTATTTCTAAATAAAATAAAACTTGGAAGAAACTTCCTGCGAAGCTCAATGAATAAATTTTGGTGGGGAAACTACAGTATTACTAGGTCTATAAAATATGCATCAAAATTTTTGAAGTTTCTTGAATTGGATGCCGTGACTCAAACCAATTACTTTTTAATGACTAACCGATTGACATTAAGATACTATGAAATTAAATCATGAGAATTAAATCAATATTGAATTACCCCATTATATTGAATATCGAACGGTACTTAAATTTACACGAAATAGCCTTCCAGACCTTATACCGCCTCATATTGCTTTATGGAACAACTGAATTTGATCTGTAGCTTGCGGTGTTAAAGCACGTTTTGGATTGAATACCGATGGCCTGTATGAAATCGATTCGGATCTCTTGACCTAACCATTATGTAATATTCGGAGTGCTTGTTCGGTATTCGATGTATGTTGGTCATAAGTGGCCAGTTTTGGTATAGTTGGTGATTCGTTTAGATGAGTCTCCGAAAATCTAGTTATATATGCGAAGAATGTCGCTAATTCTGAGTTCAAAAAAACATTTAAAAGCCTGTATGCACTCAATTTCTCTGCTAGAAAATCTGAACTTTAATACTAGCTCTTCTAATCTTTTAAAACTGGTGTGGAGTGGTCGATATAAATATATTTAGTAACTAGCAACATACGACCTGGCAATCCACATTTTGATGTGAAACATCTTTACGCGAGGGGTAAACCTGATTTTAGACTTGGTGATCGTGGCGACGCATTTCGATGTTTCACATCTGCCAGCCGTGACAGCCATGACAGCTGTTCTTTTTTTTATAATAAAGAATAATGAAAAAGAAAGAACTGGTTATCGAGCCCCCACTGGCTCCAGCAAGAGGGTTTATATTATTGCATGTATTGTGTACTAAACTATGTTAATTTCAGGCATGTATATCAGAGGTTATGCTTGAGTGCTGTCTCTAGGGGATACAGAGGTTAGTTATCTCCAATAGAGGGCTTGGGCCAAAGCCTCCTCTGTCGTAGACTGATATGCTCGTACCACATTAGGAGCAGGAAGAATAAAATTAATTATAGACATATTTTTATTGGCATTGTATTATTGATATTATGTGTAAGTGGTAACAATTAGGAAATATTTTATATCAAATCTTAATATATATTGCGTATTAATATAAATTAATTATATACTTAATATAAATTACGTGGCACGTCGTTTGTCCGCGACGGACTCCTAAAATACTTAAACGATTTTAATCATTCCTTCTTTCTCCTTCCCTACACAGAAGCTCTACAGTCAATGTAATGTTCTGACGGTCCGGCAACTTTATATTCTGTTTTCTATTTTATAGACCAGTGCCGATAATTTTTGAAACGAAAAAAAATTATAGTAGGATTAAACCCATTGCAAAAGGAAGAGAATATAACAAAAATTATAGGAAAAATAAATTACGGGCGATCTGAGGTCGGGAAGTGAGAGAGAGGGGGGGTATTTAAGGGTAAAAAACGGTATATCTCGATTTCCGGAAAAACTACAAGTCCTATGGAAAAAAGTTAAATGGCAAAGTTGTAGGTAACAAAAAGATGTACAACTTTTGTATTTAACCTTTTTTACATAACCTCAAAATGTATGTGAAAAATTCAAAAACCACGTTTTTGGTTTTTTATTTTAATCTTTTACAAAAAAAAAAAATTTCACGAAATTTGGTGAAAACTTACCTTTGTATGTCCTTAACATACTGTAATTTTTTTGACTAAAAAATATATATTTTTTCACCTTATTTTGACCTTATATCGAAAAAGCACAACTATTTTCAGTCGAAAAATCTCACGTCAAAATATCTGATTTTTTAAAAAGTCTTTTTGTTCGATGGAATCTCTACTTTCTAATGGTATATAAAAAACTATACACTACTATGGTAAATGTTCTCAGAAAATACAATGAAACGACAACTATTTTCGCATGTTTCTTGCAATCTCTTAAGCAATCAATGGAATCCGATTTTTTTTTTATATATACCATTAGAAAGTAAAGATTCCAGCAAACAAAAAACCCACCGACTTTTTTAAAAAATCAGATATTTTGACGTGAGATTTTTAGACTGAAAATAGGGGTGCTTTTTCGATATAAGGTCAAAATAGGGTGAAAAAAAATATATTTTTGGATCAAAAAAAATACAGTATGTTAAGGACATATAAAGGTAAGTTTTCACCCGTAATCCCATATCACCCGTAATTTATTTTTCCTATAATTTTCGTTATATTCTCTTCCTTTTGCAATAGGTTTCATTCTACTATAATTTTCTTCCACTTTTTACAGTTTTTAGAGCTATCGGCACTGGACTATTAAGGAAACACACCGAAATAAAATTTGATAATAGTATGCTCACTAAAAGACGAAAGTATGCAGTTTGTCCGTCCCAAGCACTTAAGAGAAATTTTTCACACAAATTTTACTATTTCATGGGATCGCACTTATATAACAAGATCAATAAAGAATATACCCTCTCCCGAAATTTAAATGTAAAGTTAAAACCCAAAAATGGCTACAATCACTTAACTACGACACTACAGAAAAACTATTGACGACCCGTGTGGCGCAATGGTTACCATGCCGGATCGCCGCACCAAGGGTCCTGGGTTCGATTCCCAGCGAGGCGAAAAATTTGAATGATGAGTTTGAATTACTGTTCTCGGTCTGGGTGTGAATTTCCTTGTCTTGTGTGTTGTCGACACACGAGACAGGGAATCCTAGTGTGGGGCTATGAGTGTGAATCGTTATTATTATTATTATTATTATTGGCAGTTATCTCATAAACGAAATCAACTCTGAAACTTACATTTATACGCGTGTGCACTTTCACACACACACACGCACGCACGCACGCACGCACGCACGCACGCACACACACAAACACACACACACACAGAGAAACACGAAAGCACTGCAGTAAATATTATAAATATTATAAGTAATCTTTAAATTAACTTAAATCTAACATAAAAGTCTCCTCCACGTTATGTATTTCTGATTGTAAAATGATTTTATATTTCCATTGCTCTAGGGTGAGGGCCTGGAGATTTGTAATACAGCCTGTATCTTAGTATGGACTCCAGCCTCTTACAAACTTTTATATTAAACACAAATATTATAATTATGATGTACAAACACAGTAACAATTTTTGTAAGAGGAAATAATGCGCTATTATTATTATTATTATTATTAATCAAATTTGCACACCATGTGCAGTTTGATCCAACTTGAAAGATAGAATAGCTTACATCGCAAAAAAAACTTTTGCAAGAACGAAGTCTGTCCGGGCAGCTAGTAAATTTATATGTATTTGTGTATTTCTACTTACATGTTTTAACAATAATATTTAGTGGGGGCACATTCATTTTTAATTTAGATGATCTCTACGTAATTATTACTGTTCATGTATATTAATTTTAATTTGTTTTTGTTTGTGACATTGTTAACAAAAATGTCATCACTATGAACACTTAAAAAAATCACATGAATTTAAAAATCGTCTTGTTTAAGCCACACTTACCTGTAAAAGAAGAAAATGGGCTAATCTTAATGTAAAAATTTCTACTTTTACTAAGCGGTTTAAACGATTTAAACACCCGGCTTAATAAAGCTTGAAACAAGTCAAGGCCACCTCAGTGCCATATAAATAGTGTTTAATCCTCACTTTAAGAGTCATTCTGAATCGAACCATTTCGCGCTAAAGCCGACAAACTCATCAAGATTTATCTCCAAGTCAACTCACAAGCTCACCCAATCAATATGGAAGTTTCTTCAGCTGTCAATTAAAGCTGAGAGCGGGGACGTGCCGGGACGTGCCGGGACGTGCCGAGTGTTCGCGGCGGGACTGCAAGAGCGTCACTAACGTATCGAGGGCCTCCCGACTATGATTGATAGGCAATCCTATTTGGAAACATGCTTTGGACTTGTAATGAACCGCTCATAGCCTGGCGGCTTGTGTCGTAAGTGATCGATAAAGCAACAGCGGCTGCGGTCGGTAGTTGGATGGGTGACCGCTAGTGGCAAAAATTTCTTGAGCGTTTCTGTGCTTCAGAGGGCACGTAAAGTCCCGATTGTTATCATAACATAGCAGTCGTTGATCTTATTTTCTGTAACTCTGTTGAAAGGATAAATATTCGTTTATGGTCAAAAACTTTCAAGAATAGAGCGTTGGATCAGTTCAACGAATTTTAATTCATAAAATCATGTTGGCAAAATAATAATACGTAACATTTTAAGGCTTTAGCTCTGATTGTTACGGTTTGGTCCACATATTTTTAAAATAAAAAAAAATATGTTTTTGTCGATTTCATTTATCTTCGAGTAGCGTTGTCATTTCTAAGTATAAAACGCTCTATATTTTTCTGTTCATCAGCAAAATATTCACAAAACCTTTCAGAGAATCCGCTGAATTTTAAATACAAATTGTTTTATCTTACTTTGGTACAATTCAAGAGTATAAACGCATATCTTTATAAGTACACTTGGCACCGCTTCCTGCGCCGTTTCCAAAAGCACGCGATAGTTATATGTCGGTCCGCTCGCAAATATTCCATATGTATCACCAATTTACAGAAAGCTTTGTGCAGATTTTAAAAATAGATTCAGTTCTATTTTATTTACATGAAAACTGCGTAAACAAAATTGTAGTTTATTTTGTACTGGGTTTAATTAATCACGGTTTGGGTCATATATGTTAATGTTAGTACCTAAATACTAAATCGTCTAAGACAGGGATATATACGGGATATAAAGGATATGGATTATAGACGTTTGATATACCTGTATGGAAGCGAGCTATCAGTTGTTTTCAGTCGCTGACAAACAAATTCATACATTCAACACATTAAATGCTCGCATTAACTCAGCACACCGGTTACGGCTTCGTAATAGAACCGGTATCGGGAGGATAATTGAATCTCGCTCCGTATTGTCAACAAAAATACTGACAAATCTGTAGCATAGATGAATGTGACTTGCTTCCCAAACAACTAGGTACTGGTACTGTTTAGGTACCGGGTCCCAGCTGATATAATATTTGAATATTTGTTCTTGGGTCCCTGCGTGTTTGTGATGTCTTATTTATGCCATTCATTTTGTGTCAACCGCTACAGAAAATCCGGGGTTTTACTCGTGTTAAGTGAAGATGCTGTCTTCGATTATAAGCGTACTTACTAAGCCTTCTTACTCTTTTCTTGAAGACTCTTACATCATAGTTATAATTAATACTAAGCACGTTTTCAAAATTATCTACAGCATGATGTACAATAGATTAGTACGCCCACATTGCACTATTCTAGTCTACGTATCAAATTATCAATGTTCAGAGTTTAAAATAGCGAACAAGTTACAACTCATTCACAGCCGAGTCAGAGTCAAAAGCCATTAGAGTGACAGCGACACACTAACAGTTGGCTATTGTTTGACGCTGATAGCTACTAGCAAGTTAGCAGTAGCTGAGTGGTTCCCGGAATAACTAGGAATCACCTCACCCCTCACCATACATCCTTTATTTTGGACGTTTACGGTTATCGTGTATTTTAGCTATTAAGGCTTAGAATACTAACCCCAATCCCACGCGGGATGGGTGTGGTAAGAGACGACTAAATTCGGCCCTGTGGTGGTAAGGTCCTTCGGAGGGATTATATTGGTAATAATGATTTTAATAGTTATTTAATACCATCATTACTGTTATTTTTCCGTGGGGTCCGCCTGGATAGCTACCACTTTCTTGCATTTCATTAAGGTCTGATTGTTATTTTGTAAACCAAACATAAACCTATTACACACAAAAATACTTTATTTTACTAATTGTAAATAAATACTACACTAGTATAGGTATTTTAAAATCCAATAACAGTGACGAGTAAACTAAGCTTAATAGATTGACAGACATATCCATTATAGCTTCTGTGAATAGGTTGTACTGACTAAACTGTGCGTTAACTAAAATAGTTGTTTCTATCGACAATTTAATGTCGTACTCGTACATAGCTAACTTGCTACTATCAAAACTCGACAGGCATTGTTTACCTGCGTGTATATTTTATCTCTTGATATCATACAAATATATAATTTAATGTTATTTAGATGACATATTTCTTGTAGTTTTGGAGTTTGAACAGTTTTGGAATTTTTGTAAGTGTTCTTAAGTGGTAATTTTTTTGTAAAAAAATGTAAAAAAGAAGCAAAACATAGAAATTAAAATATTTATTTAAAGTGTAAGTATAGATTTTTGTTTTAAAAAACGTCTTACTTAAACAAAAGAAATGCTCACTCCGCATGAACTTAAAAATTGAATAAGTTGTATAATTTATCTGAATATTGAGATAACTGGTCGGTTTGCTGATCAATTATACTCCGCTAATACCAACGTTAGTGGTCAGACGGCGGGCTGCGGATTGGAGCCATTCAACCTCTTTTAATTAGTAAAATATATTATTCATTATTACAAGAACTTTGTTTTTAAGATATTAAACTAGCTGTGCTTTCCAATTGAGATTTAAAATTAAAACTCGCGTTCAAACGTTCGTTATTCCCAGATTTCTCAGTTATGTATAGGTACGTATTAGAATTATAAATTAAGTAACCTAGCTTTACTTGGGGAAACGTAATCCTCACAAGTATGTGCACAACTATTACTCACTTTAATCCTCTCATCTACACATAATTCAAGGGGTAGGTTTATTTATTACGATTACCAACTTCTTATAGGTATAGCTTGAAGGACTAACGAAAAAAATCTGACTGGCCACCTGATAGTAAATGGTCACCGTTGAAGGAGTTTTTACACCTTTCTTAAAGAATTCCATTTCGTTTCACGCGCTTCGGAAATACCTCAGAAAGAAGAATACTCATCTATTTCCTGCTAGTTACCGCCCGAGTTTCGTTTCGCCTGAGCACCCACACTACCCACACTCAAAAACTTTAAACTGGATTCTTTAAATATCTTTTTTATTTGTGAAACAATTCAAATAAAACAAATAATCATTAAATGTTTCTCTAAACTTTGCGAAATACATCAGTAAAAATTGGAATAAAATCCGTAGAGATGTTTCTGAGATCAGCCGGAACAAACATCGGTGAGTTACAGTTTTATTATTTGATTGATATGATGATAGATTTATTCATTACCTGTGAGAATCAGACTATGATTTGAAATTAAAAGCAAGCTATCCCGATTCTACACTTTAAGAGTACAAGTATATCAAGCCGTTACTTTTTCTCATATCTAAACTGCTGCGGAATTAAACTGAGTATAACAGCTCCTCGTACAATCGTCACCGTCCTTATACTATTGTTCTCGTTCCGGTTTACAACATTGAATAGACAGGTCCCTGAGGAAGGTCTGCGATAGCATATATTAAAATAATATATGCTGTCATATATTATTTTAAACTGTATACTTACCTTAATCAACCATATCTTAATCAACCGGATTATCGTATGTCATTGTTATAGTATAATTCACCTGCGTAGACTTTCAATTGCGTCCAGAGAGAAATTGTGATTGTAATGAATGGAAAATGGCATAACAGTTTCAAACCCAATACTGAATATATAAAAGTAGTGAAAACATTAATTTCTGCGTGATCTATTAACGCACTTTAGAAATAAGTGTATTTTTCTGCGTGAAAACTATCTTTTACTTTAATTTTGTGTACATTTTTATTCGTATTTTCACATTTATTTTATCATTCGGAATAACTATTAATACCCTTCAGAATTTGGACTAAAAATTTAAATAGTACAGTTTTCTTGACATGACGGACGAGTACTCAAGTTTTGTCCAGTACCTAAGTGGTTTAGAACTGTAAATAAAGAATAGTGATGATCTCTTATAATCATTAAATCGTCCAGAATCTATTCATACAGTCTTCATAGCAAAACGAGCCTGGTGTGTTTGTCACGTATGAGGTCATCACAAATTCTAGATATTTAACTGGATGATTAACGAAACCAAGAGCACACCATCCCGATGCTTACTTGAATTCGTGGAGGATTTAATGGTTAATTTGCCATCGATATACGATAACAGACTCCATGGCTTTCCAACTATCGTATCGTCCAACGCATCACGTCTATATCAAACTCCATAGAATGTCTCAATCTGCTAAACACAGTCGATCACAAATGGCACAATTCATTAGTCTGTGTATAATTCCAGTACAAGTTCTCTAACAGCGTCCTAACGTTACACAAATTCTGCGTTAACAGGAATAGTTTAGAAATCGTCAGACGAGAATACCGTTTTAGTTGCAAAATTAATTTCCCCGGCTGGAAACCGAGAGCGGATTATATGTGGCAACCGTTCCTGTTTCAATTAGAGCATCATTTGGAATTAACTCTTTAAGTATTCGATACAACTCTGATATGGTTCTCGGCGTAATAATCAGGCTCGGTCGGATTACGAGCGATGCGAGATGTACATTCAACTGTTTGTATATTACGTTACTTTACTATCTTACAGAATTAAATGTTACTTTGGACATTTGTGAAGTCTAATATAATTTGAAAGATATTTAATAAGTTTTCGCCCGCGGAAGAGTAGTTGCACAATACGAAATCACAAACATATAAACGTCCCAATCATCTCAAGGAACGTACAACCTGGATAAAATCTACCCTATTTTCTTGTCCTGGACATGGACTGTCTTTGTGCCAAGTTTCATCATTATCTGTTTAACTGTTAGCACATGATGAAGACAAACATTCAAACATCTTCCCGAACTCTAACATGTATACATATTATACATATAAAATGAAGTCTGTCCGTCTGTATGAAAGCGATAAACTCAAAAACTACCGAACGGATTTTTATATGGTTTACACCAATTGATAGAATAGTGTATTGCGAGCGGCAGTTAGTTAATAACATTTGTAGGGTACTAGGGTAGGATATATCCCGTTAATTAGTCCAATGTCCTTGGACTATAATGTAATGCGAAGACGAGGGATCACTGATGAATACCTAACGCCCAAAGAACATCGAAGATAATTAAAGGGATTGACAATTACAAGGTGTTACCTCAAAGACACAGTCAGAGAAGAACAATCGAACCTTGGTGCCTCATTACGATAGTCCGGATGAAAGCACTTCGAAGGCTAATAAATATAATTTATAATTAACAACTAACATTCCTCGCAGAGGCCAAACTCGTAATCCAATGCTGCTACAGCATTTTTTTTTAAATTTCTTAGTAATGTCTCCACAGCCTTACGGAGAGCTCTTCATTTGTTCGAAAAGTTTACCTTCGTAAGTTTTTTGTAACCTATACAAGATTCAGGTTACAAGATACCAACTTGAAAATCCTTAATCTTCAAACTTTTGTATCTTGTAAAATAATACGTAACGGGACTTTGTCTTATAGGCACAAATATCAATTTTAACTTCAACTATTCAAATCATGACAATTAATCAAATTGATCACCTTTTCGCTAATTGATATTAGACTTTTAGAATGTGAGATTGTGATTGGCTCATTGCCACTTACTCAGCAACTTCGAGTTAGGTAGCTCGCGTTCGACCCAACAGCTGATTCCAACTCTGTGACGAAGGTACAGAAGCCATTAATTTTGACAAGCAAAGCAAACATGACCTGCACGTAAGTTTTCAGTAGATACGGCACTGAGCTCTCGGTAAATTTAAGCTTCATCGTTAGCGATAAGCGAGGAACGAGTGCAAATATTATTTATTCTTTATTAAAAAAAGTAAGAGTACAATGATGAAAAAAATGTCGCATGTGGCATACAAAATACTTGTAATTAGAATTAAATTTCTAATACCCCCGACTCAAAAATAAATATTGATTTGATGTGTTACAAAAATATCTGTTCCAACTGGGAATTGAACCTGGGTCCTCTTGCAAGTTGCTTTGCTATCATTTATAGTGGGTCTTCAAATGGATAGTGATGTAGCCAGTACAATTTCAATTCGACATAATATTATTATGAAATATCGATAATGACTGTATTTTTAACATAATTATGTGTCGTCAACTAAATGACCGAGTTAAGTGACAACTACATTCTCTATCTTTTAGTGATATATTATGCTATGAATAAGTAAAGACAACACTACTTGTAAAACATTCGTAATCAAGTTTGAGATTTTGTTTTGAAGAATTATCCCAGTCTCTTTCTCAAGACAAGCAATATCTGTCATTTATTTTAATTAGCTCTCAACTCATATTCAGAGCGACATAAATAGATTTTTTCGTATTTACAAGGCAAACCGACTCGATTCTCGAAAGACAATACGACAGATACCTAAGTAAGTTTTGTCAAATGCCTAACATAAGCACGCTCGAGAACTTAGTGAAACTTAAAACATACTTCGGCTTAACCTCCAAGTTATTCGCATATTAAATTATATTACAGGGAACAACATTTAACTTATTTAATGTAGAAATTTTGGGTGTTCGCGCCTTTTATAGTCTGCGGCGAGACTGGTTGCCATGACGATTATCTGTGACTCCGCCGACTCGCTAACGATAGATGGATCTTTATGCGTCCATGAAAACCGTGTTGGTCGATAGGTTCTGAAGATTTATTTATTATAATATTAACGTAATGTATCATTAATTTCTAAACGGTCTATAAATAAACAATGTAACATTGTCTTTTAATAGTAATTGGTAATTTAACGTAGGTAATTCCTGTGATCTCATACCTACTCAGTTAACAGCTAATAGTAGGTGTGTAGACACTTGCAAAATCAGACTACCTGCCTAATGGTAAGTGGTCACAGTCGCTTAAGGACATAATTATGCAACAACAATGCATCGCTGGAAGCGAAAGAGAGATAATTTTTCATTACAATATACCTACCGCTCAAAAATCGATTTCTTAAGATAAATTTTTGAGAAAAATAACATAGGATTGTACAATAATTTTACGAATGCATGTGTATAATATCCAAAGTTGTTAATTTGAATTTATAGTCTTTAATATAAAAGAGATACAGAAAAAGAAACTACTAGATATCTCAAGAAATAAATTCAAAACTTATACCGTTTGCTTAAACCTCAGTATATTATACGAGTAACTTGCACGATTGACTGGCAAACGCTCAACTTATTTTATTATTCAAATAAAGTGAAGTAAGTTTTTCAATTTTAAGTTCGATTGGTAAAATTGAGATTTCTTTTCGCGAGCTAACGAATCTAGGTCTACAATACTCGCCAAACTAGTTGGTCGGCTAGAGCTAAGAAAGATTTCCTTAACTTGCATAATAAAAAGCACATTTTTTAATTTACGTACAATTCGTTTGTTTGTGCGAATATCTAACAAGAATACAATTGCAACGTGTAAAGATTATTCAAGTACCTAACTTAGTAAATGATTATTTCGAATTCATGTTGATAAAAATAATTACAAAGATTGTAAAAACATGATTAAAGTTGACAGAGGAAGTAATAGTACGAGTAGATGTAATGAAAATTTGTCATCGATTTTTATTGTGTTTGTTACAAGTATCAATGCCTCATGAGAACACGTTCATCGAGCTGAACCGATCTACAAATTTGGATGTGTCTTACATAACACATCCGTTCTGAAATCGACTCATTCCATAACCCATAAAACATATCATACTACCATCACGAGGCAATCGTGGTGAAAAATCACCCTCTCAGCGAAATCGGTGCCCGGAGTGGCGATTTGTCGACTTTTTTGTCGCCAGTCGCACCCCTTGTACGAATCTCGCGTCATAAATTATCAAAATAGCTGGCAATATGTCGGCCGAGTGTAATTCAGTTTTTTGATATCGTTCTCGTACCTATCTATTGTTCTAAGATTTACCGTAAACTTTGTTGTGTGGTTGAAGAGTTAAATTTGGTAACTATTCGTTTCTGTATGATACAAAAGTGCTCAGCCGTTGAAATAACCAAGAATGACTGATTATGTTCAAATTTCGCACTTCTATAATTTGTGTGTGTACCTTATAATCTAATGAGGTCCATAACATTACTCAGACATTAAAGCACCAACGCGAAATGAAAGTAATTTTACAAAGTTCCCCACGCAAATGAATTTGCGGACTCAGTAATCTGAAACGCAAGAGTCTTCATCCTTGTATGAAACCCTAAATAGCCATTAAACTTTCTCAACAGTAAGTTTTAAACAATAAAGCGAATATAGCAGGTCGTAGCGAGCGAGATCGTTCACTCGTACTATTTCTCTTCCAACTTTTTAAGCACAAAGACGACATTTTGTTAAGAAACTTGTTCCTGAATTGGTTATTGACTTGAACTGTAAAGGTGGCTCACTCGCAGTGGAAGTTTGTTACGTGCCTTATTAACGACATTAAACAACAAACAATATTCATGCAAGACAGGTTTATACTTTATGTCGCTTCGGAAAATGTCTAGGTTGTTATAAAAGTAACCGACAAAGTTTGCAGAATTAGCCGTGAAGGCTAGCCGTGCAGTTCAAAATGCCGACAGTTCAGAAAGATAACGAACACGTTTGCTGTAAACACGTGGCACCTGACGAGGTACATGACCAGAAAAAGATATAAGGTATAAGGTATTTAATATGGAGCCAAAAGGTTCAGGACCGGTCAAATTAAGGTCATGTCAGCTCAGACAAGATTGAGAAGGCATATTTCTAGCAGTAGACATCTTTAGTCAGATGCTTGGAAGTACGAAATGATCTGGAACACGTAACCAGATAATGTTTGGCATTCTTGATATTTCATGTAGCTTTGTGAATTTTATAAAAAAAATAAGAACATTGGAGTGACGTCTGAAATAAAGCATACCATTTACAATTCCCAGTTGGACAAAATAATTATCAAAAATATACAAGAACTAGTTTGCACGGATAATTTTATAATTAACAAAGATATACCGAATGCCCGTTACTAATTCGTTATTATTATACTCATTTAAATAATGTTAGGCCCGAAGAGCGTCAAGGTAAATCCATGTAACCCAAAAAATATAGAGACTGTTCAGTAAGATATAATACAGGATAATGCGAAAAATGAATGATGTATCTTTTTTGCGCGCAAAAGTTTTGGCGTGTCCGTAATGCCTCATTATTTCGGTTCTGTTGGTGGCTGTTTTGACGACGAGCGGAACTTAAAGTTGGGAACTCGAGGTCTTGTGGGAAGTTATCTGTTATTTGTACAGATGATAATACACCTCGTAACGTTCAGCGCGTGCTGAGGAGTTCAACATTTACATAATCTGCTTTGTTACTGTTTCGCTCGTTTATCTGAAACTATATCGCAGCCATAGTTGATAGGAGTCAGAAATCTTCCTAGAAACTTTTTGTGCCCTGAAAACTATTATGCTATGTTCCTTAAAATAAAGTTATTTGGAGCGTAAGGGCAACTATTTATGTTTATTACTTTCGTTTAAGTGATTTCCAATTTACATTGCGAATATAATGATTTATTATTTGATTCTCATCATAGACATGTCATTATCCGTTCTATACATTTCTCAGCGAGGAAGTACTAAAGAAAAGCATCTTAAAAAGGACGGATTAGTTATCTACGGATCTAATTATACCAGTAATAATATTATTATATCCATGTGTTTTTCTTGTGTTTTTCATCATAATGTTTAATTTGTTTTACTGCTAATAATTACACTGATGTGAGCAAATGTTGTAGTCGGTGCTAGTTGTGAAAATTATGATATTAAATACTAGTTCGTAATATGAGTAAATTAATATTATTTTTATGAAACAGACTTCCGTACACCAAAACTTTGGCAAGCAAAAAACATACTAATAGTATTTTATATTACCGTTGATATGTTGTATCAAATTACATCACTAACAATATTTCTCTTGACGAAGGCTAGTGCCTAATAGAGTCCGACGACAATGCCTCCATCTTCCCGGATCATCTCTTATATTGTACCATGTTAATTGAATCATGTTAATTTGATACCCTGTATTATTTTCTACTCTATCAATATTGAAAAACATGGTTAGAGTTTGTCATACAAAAATTTTAAGTCACGGTTATAGAATAAAATAGAATCGCTTGCTGACTATTTTCATAAAAAACGCTACACAATCACTTCTAGTAAGTGAAATACTCTTCGGGATGTTGCTTCCTGTTACACAATTTTAATTATCCATCCTTCATTACCAGAAGATCGCATAAACACCCGCATAAAACTCAAAGCTACAATTTTTCAACTCAACTTCTTAACAAGTCATATTAATCACCTCAGCTATTTATTGAAGAGGCAAACTTCAGATTACCAGCGAATAAAAAACTTTGCGCACGGGGGATGCAACCCCAACTTCCCACCCCGGGGTCACTCACTCCCTGATTATTAAAAATTATGCTTGTTATTGTTTTGCACTTTTAAAAAGTTTCTCTGCTCATATGCTTTCGTTTATTCTTCTGCTTTAGTCTTTTTACTTGGTAAATATTTAGTGGACTGCTATAGTATATTGTATGGTTGGCTGTAAGTTCAATAAAATTTTAGCTTTATTTGTTTTTATTTCATATAACTTTAAATAACTCGTTCAAAATTTGACTTTTATTCTTTCTTAGTTATTTGCGCCCGATAACATAAATGTATATAACAAATGTTTGACTATCTAAACGTTTTGAGAATATTGTGATTGTGTTTTGAAGTGTGGCTTCAAACTTCAAGTCGACTTCTACTTTCACATACACGGAATGTCTGATCATTCGCATTAAACTTTTATTTATTTTTTTGTAAAGAACAAACATTTTTCTTGGACTTGCTTGGGTAGCAAGGGGTGCTGGGTTCAATTTCCGATTTCATACAGACATTTAAGTCACTAATAAATGTTGATTATTAAGCTTCGACCACTGCTGGCAAACTTGTATAGTTCAGACAAGTTGAGAGTAGTAACTAGTAAGTTACCTCGTATAACTCAACTCTGTAAAAAATGAATGTATTCGAGACGGCATAAATCACCGATGCTATCCGGAAGAGAGTGACAGTAGAGAAATGATGTCTGTCCGTTCGCACATTTTTCTACTTCATTCAGACTTCCCTCTAATGGATGACAGATAGTATTATGTATATAATATTTTAGTTCAGCGGTAGGAGCGATCGAAGGAATTTTTCTTTCCCTCATTATTCACCGTAGTACGATAACAGTTGGAATAAAATAATGATAGTTGGATGAAACCATTTATTCAAAGATGTGAAATTCGATATGAATTTCGAACCCCTATTGTATTTTAAAGTTATACGTATTCGTATAATAGGTATTACTGTTTATTTATTCACTATTATTATTATATTTAATGTTATTTCTTCTGTGGTTATACGGATAACTGCCAGTGTAACATAGGTTATGGCGAAGAAAAATATGTACCAACTTAAGCAACGTATCGGTAAAATCTTCATCATTAATGGTTAGTTGGTACTCTTGGTAGAAAGTGCGTTGACCACAATGATATTCCTGCTTTCTTGTATTTTAAGGCATCGGTAATATCTTAGGTAACTCATGTCCATTAATCGTTCCAGTTTCTGTCATTTTTTTATTTAAAACTAGCTGACCCGGCGAACTTCGTATCGCCTAACAAACTATTTTTTTCTGAACTAAAAGTAGCCTAAGTTACTCCTTGTTACATCAGCTATCTGCCAGTGAAAGTCCTGTCAAAATCGGTCAAGCCATTTCAGACATTAGCCGGAACAAACAGACAGACAGACAAGAATTGTGAAAAATGTTGTTTTGGTATATGTACCGTGCATACATCCAAATGCACTTAGTAAAAAGCGGTTATTTTAATATTACAAACAGACACTCCAATTTTATTTATTTCTATAGATACAGATGTATAGATGTATAGACTAGCGCTCTGCCCGCGGCTTTGCTCGCTTTTTTCGGTATAACAAGTGCTATATCTGATTACATTTCATGGTCTACCTCTGTGGTAAATTTTATGAAACTCCGTTCAGTAGTTTCTGCGTGAGAGTAACAAACATCCATCCTCACAATTTTTCACATTTTATAATATTAGTAGGATAGGATAAAAGCAGGAAAATAATAAAAAAGGGTGCGTGTACGCGCGTGAGAATTTATACTTCTTTGAAATAAATAAATATTTAATTTAATAACGTATATCCGTTTTAATTATCTTTCAAACACTATTTTTGTACTAAATAAAAAAAATATTACTTGTGTACTACCTATGTTTATACACGTACAAACTAGATGGCGTTGTTCAGGAACCTGAATCACGCTGTTGAGACTCTGTAAGATTTGTATAACATTAAATTATAAAAGAGGTAAAGATAATAAGAAGCTAGGGCCATCTATCCAGTGCTTTCATACCGCCTCCATGGTAGCGCAAACGTTTAACGCAACCTTTTTGCAAGTCGCATAAGAAGTATAACTTCAATACATTTGGTATAGTTGTCGTATAGAATGGACACTATTTTATGAATAAAGTTCTTTGAAAATATAAAAAGAGTTGGTGTATGCCTACACAGTGTTGCCAACCCGAATTTTAGAAAATTAGTAGATTATGTGCCAAATGTTGGTAGAAGTTGGTAGAATGTAAAAGGCAAAATTGGTAGATCTACCACCTCAATTTAGAAGATTTTTTAAGATTAAAAATGCATGAACTGTTCTTAAAATGTTTATTTTTGGAAATCTATCTATAATAATAAATAAATAAATAAATACTATAATAAAACTCAAAGGCCAAATTTTATGTACGTTGACTATTTTTTTAAATTTCGATTAGGGGGCACTTCAATAACGTGTTAGAGCACAATTTTTTTTTTAGAAATTATTGTCTGTCTGTCTGTTTGTTTGTTTGTCCGGGCATCACATGAAAACTCTTGAACGGATTTCGATGAAAATTGATAAAGTTGTTACTAACACTTTGGGTCATATTTTAGGATACTTTTTATCCCGGAAAATTAATAGGTTTCTCCGGGAAACGGGATGAAAGTTTGTATTGAATATTTTTAAAACATCAACCGATTTGCTTCAAATTTGCAACAAATGTTCCTTGCTTAAATTGATGGAACACATATTATTCAGTTTTCAAAATTTTGCAAAAAAAAAAAGAAAAGGAAAACAAATTAATGTAAATATTGCTTATTTTTCAAAACCCGCTCCTGAAGAAATACTTTGTGATTGTATCGTGGGTTTCAGTATATAAATTACTAAATATAAGTATTTCAATATAAATTCACCGTTTTTTAAAGTTTCTTCTACAAAAGGTACAAATAAGGTAAAACATAATTTCCGTATGCGAAGTTGCGGGTTGCGGGTAACAGCTAGTTATTTTTATTGAAAAATTTTAAATATTCTGCACTAGGCTGCCCGTTGCTTGCTATGAATCTTTCTTACTAGTTTTTTTGTGGCGGAGTTCCTAACCTAGAACTCTGTGCATCGCTTTCGCTGCTGTCAGAATCCATTATATAAATAAATGCACGCAACCCAGAACAAACAGCAATCAGCAACGTTAATAAGTAGTTATTTAGTTTTAACAACAAAACAACACAAAACAGGAGCAAAGATTCACCATTGATTCCGCAACAAACCAACCGGGAATGAGCCACAGGACAGTATAATAATGTATATGGGCGCGAACGGCGAACTATTGCTGAGGTTTTTTTTGTGGTTTATAGCCTGGACTCTTATGTACCTATGCTTGAGTTTGACGCATTGTCGCATGGCTCACGCAACATATCGCAACATCGCTCGTCGATATAAAAATAATTCAAAGTGTTAATATGTCAGACTAATTAAAAAAATAGGTAGTTTTTAGGTCTAGGGTGGTAGATAGGTAGACTGAAGTGAAAATTGGTAGATCTACCAAAAAGTTGGTAGATATGACATCACTGTGCCTACATTTAAAAGGCACTGTTCCCATTCGATGCCACTTTGTCACTTAAAATATTATTTTATTGAAATAATCTTTAACGGCTTTTTATTTAATACTAGCTCGATTTTCATTTGCATGAAGTATTAAAATTTTACTTTCAATATTGTCACGACATTAATCAATTTCTTTATAAAGCCGTTGCCTTTTGCTTTTTGTGATCTTTATACTTTCCTTTAAAACACCAATATACAATTTTTCACCGCACCGTAATGATACCTCAGCTAAGGAGTCACAAGTCTGAAGTAATTAATGATGTGTAAAATATTGAATTTGTTTATTTCGATATGTGGAAGGGTCTTTTTTTAACAAAAATAAAATCCCACAACTTAATTCTTAAATTTTTTTCATCATCAATAGAGGAACTTAAAGCTAGAACTATACTTTCATAAATTAAATCCTACTTTGTAATCTATACTAATATTATAAAGAGGAAAGATTTTTTTGTTTGTTTGCATTGAATAGGCTCCGAAACTACTGAACTGATTTGAAAAATTCTTTTACTGTCGTGAAGCTACACTATCCCCGGGTGACATAGGCTATATTATATTTTCAAAAAAATTAGGGATCCTTAACAAAAGTCCAATAATGTAACCCAAGGTGTAAAAAAATAAGAAAACCGAAGCAAAGCGAGGGCGGTTACTCGTATAATATAATATGTAAAAGTTTATAGAGATGTTTTTTGCTCTTTTACGCAAAAACTACTAGACGAATTTTCATGAAATTTTGTACACTTGCAGACCATGATGTGTGATAAGACATGGGGTACTTATCAACCCGTAAAACGTGAGCAAAAAGGGGATTTAGTTAGTTAATAACATAATTATGGCATCAATCTTGTGTCGTACAGAATAATTATTGACAAAAAATAACTGACTTCAAAATTAGGGATAACTCAAAAATTACTTATTTGATCTCTCTTAAATTTAAGTGGGACCATATGACAAGCACCAGCTTTCGATAAAAAAAGAATCATTAAAATCAGTTCACCAAGTCAAAAATTCTGAAGTAACAAACATAAAAAAGCAGTCGAATTGAATACCTTTTTTGAAGTCGGTTAAAAAGGTTGAAAAGCGTATGACCTCTATATTTTTCATTCCAAAAGCCTCATGTGCGTATACCTAGAGCGTGACAGCCTGCTCTACGCTCAGCTGTAAATTGGAAAGCTTTGCGAACTGAATCTCAAATACCTTTATTGAGCTAGGGCATGTTGTTTAGGATTTCATTTCAATTTTTTTATACATGCTTGTTAGGCTATTTTTAATGTTTGATCTATTCATAATCTTGAAATAAGTGATTAGGTAAAGTAATAGCAAGTAATAGTAGGCATAATGTAGCGCATTTTTGACATTTCTTAGATAAATAATTGATTTGAGGGTTGTGGATAGATAGAATATTGAGCATGGCTGTAAGATTGAGACCAAATGAGTGTGAGTGTCGTACAATGAGTCTGATTCATAAAAAACGTCAATACTATAACTATGACCCTAGTAGCGACCCTGCCTGCAAAGCCAGGGGTCCTGGGTTCGATTCCCGGGCGGGGCAGATATTTATGTGACAGATAAATATTTGTACTCAGGTCATGGTTGTTATTGTGATGTGTTATGAGTGTGTAAGCGTTTAAAAAAAAAACAGCTGTAAAAACCACTGAACGTTGTGTCGTACAAACAACACTTTAGTATGAAACTGATTGCAGCATACTTATTTTTCGCGACTGACAGTTCAGAAAACTACGGTCGTTTGATTTCACCCCAAGTGTATTGCAATTTATGTTTTATAACCTAGCTTTACTCACAAACAAAGGTCCAAGGCGTGTAGGTAAATTATTTCTATAACGTCACCAAAATGTTCCATGAACAGGCAAGGTTGGCTTGAACTCAACGGCAGTTATACCTCATTATTCTAAAAATACCACCTCTTTGATGCTTACAAAAAATATATATTTTTACGGTTTGAAAAAAATCCGTCAGCAAAATGTTTAGTAGGAGAAATGTGAGCTTGGTCCAATTAAGAACGTAGTAAGAGTCAGGCAGAAATTTAAATTGTACATCAATGTGACCTTCGAGCGGGTAATGAGATATTTTTGTCCTGAGAATTACGGCGCTGATTTGGTTACATACAGACAGCGTCTTTGGACAACTGCTATTTGGACTTATACCACGGACACTACAGTACTTAGTCAAAATATATGGCTTAGCCGTTTCGTTACGAAAAGAACTATTGTATAATGTGACGGAAGTGAAACAGCCGATCGACCGTGCCCCCAGATGCAACAATGCAACTGTCAACCTCCAACGGAATAAATAGAATTAAATTCTACTCGGTTGATCTCCTAATAGAAACAGAACTCAAACAATATTGAAAACGTAAATATACCAAAATTAAAAAAGACACTCCGGGAGTGACGACAGAAGTGAAAACTTGAACAATTGTGTGTATTTTTTTGAATCGTATAAAAATAGTTTTTTTATTCATAACATTTTTAGTGAATGGCTGCCAACGACTCGTAAAGTATGTAAACTACAATCTTGATATTTTTAGGGTTCCGTAGCCAAATGGCAAAAAACGGAACCCTTATAGATTCGTCATGTCTGTCTGTCTGTCTGTCTGTCTGTCTGTCTGTCTGTCCGTCCGTATGTCACAGCCACTTTTTTCCGAAACTATAAGAACTATACTGTTGAAACTTGGTAAGTAGATGTATTCTGTGAACCGCATTAAGATTTTTACACAAAAATAGAAAAAAACAGTAAATTTTGGGGGCTCCCCATACTTAGAACTGAAACTCAAAAATTTTTTTTTCATCAAACCCATACGTGTGGGGTATCTATGGATAGGTCTTCAAAAATGATATTGAGGTTTCTAATATAATTTTTTTCTAAACTGAATAATTTGCGCGAGAGACACTTCCAAAGTGGTAAAATGTGTGTCCCCCCCCCCTGTAACTTATAAACTAAGAGAATGATAAAACTAAAAAAAATATATGATGTACATTACCATGCAAACTTCCAACAAAAAATTAGTTTGAACGAGATCTAGTAAGTAGTTTTTTTTTAATACGTCATAAATCGTAAACCGCAATTTACCTCGATTAAAGTTACAACAAACTACAAGAACTTTTATATTATGTTACTTGCTGCTACGGAACCCTTCATGGGCGAGTCCGACTCGCACTTGGCCGCTTTTTTATGAGCTGTGAATTAAGTTACTATAGTTCTGTACTTCTCGCAAAGATGGCGTCACAGGTAGGTGTCGATTAAAATCTGACATGTCGCGAACTGTATAGTTTCATCCCACCTCAAAAATGCCTCAACCCGCCTAAAGAAGTTTTCACTTCAAAAATGTTTCATACATTAAGGAAGTATTTCTTGTTACTTATAAATGGTTTCAATTCTCAAGTATTAATGGACTAGACTACTTCGACTATATATTGCTTGAAATATTTTCGTTCCCACGGCTCACTAATGTAGGCAACCGCGTGTGAGTCCCAAAGTTTCCAAGTATTTTATTTTATTCCCATTTTATTATTTCGCTTAGAAGTTGTGTTTCGTAAGTGTATAAGCATGTTTGAACCTTTTTCCTGAAAAAGGAAACATTTTGGCTCCTTTTGAAGGTTAAATGGATCCAGTTGATATTATTATCATTGATTTCAGCAGATTATTTTTTGTAAAAGTAATAATTTGTTCAACTTATGTTACTCAATCGTAACGTACTTATAGAAAGTTTGATTTTAATCATCGAATGTTGGGGGGAACAAACTCATAGACAAAAATTATAAAAAATAAAGTATGCTTATTTGTATAAATAAGTATGGACAAATATTTTTATTTTATCAACAAAATCCCTACACTATTAATTTTGTATATTTCGCAAATAACATGTAATTTATCATGTCATTAAATCCAGTATTGCAATATCAGATATAATGAACGTAATTTGATATCATAAGATAGCATATTCTGATCCAATTAATAAATGAGTATCAAAAGTTAATAAATTATTTTTTTATGTTAAAATGATGGTAAGACATCTGATGATAATGGCAACGTCGTCAATGATCATCAGTAATAATAATAATAATAATAATAATAATAATAATACTTTATTGACATATTATTTTTACACATTAAAATGTATGAAGCCTCTGATCCCCGAGTTAGTTCGAAACTGTGTTTCGGGTATCAGCGTCCTCTCCCAGTCTCTTATTGATGTCTATAACAATATGTTCAATAACCAAAATGTATATGCAGACGTTAAGATTTTTTGATATTTAATAGATAAAAAGAAAACAACTTTAATAAAGATGAGTGTATGTGTGGAGTATGTGGTGTGTGTGTGTGTGTGTGTGTGTGTGTGTGTGTGTGTGTGTGTGTGTGTGTGTGCGTGTGTGCGTGCGTGCGTGCGTGCGTGTGTGTGTGTGCGTGTGTGTGTGTCTGTGAACATGTTTATCACATCAAGATAACATACTTTCTACGTCATCATAATCCATTTTGCTGAGCCAGGTAAGTATTACTTTTTTAAATCCATATTGTGTCATTTTCTTTGTTTTTAATGTTTTATTAATTTTATTGTATAGGCGGGGGGCAACCACTTCATAGTGTCTTCGGGCAAGTCGACTACGGGCACGCGGAACTGGGCAGCTGGCTACACGCTTAATTGTTTCAGGCAAAAACGGCACTATCTTTGCGTGATATCGTTTCAGGACTTGATAAATATACATTTTCCGTACTGAAAGGACATTTGACTTTTTGTACACTTCAGCGGTGGGATGTCTATAAGGTAGGTATAACATTACTTTCAGTACTGCCCGTTGTGCTCTTTCTATATCGACGGTGGAAAGGAAAAACCCTTGAAGCGACAATTTTGGAACTTTACAGGAGAGCCGATGAAAGTTTTTATTTTACGAAAAAAAATGATAAAAAAATACAATTTGAAGTTTGAACGACAGGAAAAAAAATAGTTTCTTTAATTTTTATTTACTATCTACTGTTAAACTTAGAAAAATATGCTAGCATGATAAAAGGATTGATGCGTCGCTTAATTATTTTATGGAAAATATAGCGGAGGGAAAAACACATTAAATGCAACTTCAGTATTTTGACAAACGCAAGGAAAAACACATTAAACGACAAGCTATGCATGATATAACTAGTAGGAAAAACAACTGAAGCGTATCGAGCATAAGATACAGGGTTGTGGAAAAACAAGTTAAATAAGAAAACCATAGTATGCTAAGTAGAGCAAAAACACGATAAACGCTAGCTGTGTAATAATTCAATGTTATATTTATAACTGAAGTCCTTATTTTGGTTACCAAACATACCAAAAAAAAACAAGAATATGGAGATAAAACAGTGTCTTTCATTGTTTTAAAAGCTTACTACTGGTACAATATTTTGCACTAAAAAAATCCATTCCAGTGGGAAAACACAAACTTCAAACGAAGTGTAGGTACATTACTATCTTCATGAGCGATCAAACAATATTATTATAAACGACCAACAAAGCGTATCGCTTCTGTATTTCAAACGTACAAACTAAACTAAACTTTCATTATTCGAGACTTTAAAAACCATAAATTCTTTTTTTATGCCCTTAGCAGGCAAACGAGCAGACGGGTCACGATGGTAAGTGATCACCGCGCCCATGGACATTAGCAACACTAGGGGCGTCACCGATGCGTTGCCGGCCTCGAAGAAAACAATAGACTCACTTCTTGAAGGAACCCATTTCATAGCTTAGTGGGAACACCGAAAGTTTGTTCCACAGTTTACACGTCAGTGGTAGGAAATTACGTGAAAACCGAACTGTAGATGAACGCCAGGTATTCAGGTCATGTTGATGAAACCTGGTACACCGTGATGCGTGGTGACGGAAATCAAGCGCAGGTATTAAACCAAAAAGTTCTTCAGAATTCCCCGTTGTACAGACGGTAGAATTCGCATAGGGAGCCTACGTCCCTTTCAACTCAAGCGATTCTAATCCGTCTGTAAGCTTGGGATCGTCGACAAGACGAACGGCTCATCGTTGGATTTGGAGAAACGAGTCCACTTGGCTAGTTGGGGCTCCGGCCCAAAGATGGGAGCAGTACTCCATGTGTGGTCGAATTTGTGCCTTATAGAGCATCAACCTGTGATAAGGCGTGAAGTACTGCTTAGGTCTATTGACTCCAGTTTCCTTGCAGCTAGTTTGGCCTTTCTAACCAAGTGGTCCCGAAACTGAACTTCATTCGAAATGTCGACACCAAGGATCCCAATGCTTTTGGAGATGTTAAGAGGAGTGTTCTGGAATTAAGGTGCCATGACGAATGGGGTTTTCTTAGTGGTTAACGAGCAAACTTGTGTTTTCTCAGGGTTGAACTGGAATAAATTTAGTCAGCCCCGTTTCGAGACCTGCTTCAGAGGTGTCTCAACTTCAGACATAAGTTTCATCCTCTTCTCCTCAATCTGCACCCGAGAAAGATTTTCTCGGGCTGTATAACGACTTGTTGATATCCAGGGAAAAAAGAGCTTGACGCACGGCATTTTGAGTAAAACGCACGTCAGGCATCAGGTCACCACACAGCGGGATGGTAGGCGGTGTGTTACCGGCGTCATCAAGAGTCGAGTTCGACGCAAAGAGTGTGCCCAGTATTTCGGCTTTCTCTTTTGCGGTGTGGGCCAGGGTATTGTCTGCTATAGACGACGCACAGAAATTGCCTTGAATAGCTTTGGCCAGAGACCAGAATGCTCGACTACCAGACGCATAGCTCAATTGTCTTCTGCCTGTTTTGTGTATGTGCTTGAACTTTGCCTTGGCAATTTGCTTTTTTTGAGGACCAGGAGGCAGCATTAAATTTCTTTTTCACTTGATGTAAGTCGGAGCCTTCAAGTTCGTGTGTCTCTACCCAATCCTGATAGGCAGAATGCTTCAGGCGTAATGCCTTAAATTCTGTATCAAAATATTTTAAATCTCTACCTATTTCAATCTTATGCCTTACGCCCCATCTCAGAGTCACTAATAGTTACTTAAATCGCTCTTTAGAACAGAATCATAATACAAATTCTTTACTAAAGAGCGATTAAGGTAACCATTAGTGACTCTGAGTTAGGGCGTTAGTCAATATTGCTAACACTATAAGTAAAATCTTCAAAACAAAACTAGCATTCGCTTATGTGTTGCAAAAGTACTTCGAAATTATAAACCCAACTTTAATATTGAGTTAACTTTAATAATAGAGACATTAACTTGAATGGAGCGCCACGTCACGTATCATTTCCTTATATAGGTGACGCCACTTACACAAAAGAGACCGAAATTCATTGCTTGTAGCGACAAGACTTGTATTGAATAGTTGATTTAAATACACAATGTCATAAACAATGCTTACTCTAACCTACTATCGTCTTAATTTATGAAGTCAGCGGAATTAAATGAACCGACGTTTCGGGAATAAAAGACGATGTCGGTTAATTTAAATATTTGTGTGGTTTTTTTATGTGTGTTTACTTTAACCGACCCCACTGCTTTTTACATCGATTGCCAAAATAACTGTAATCCATAATATCCTATAACAATCATGCAGGAAAAACACATCAACTCCATCATACAGATTTATGGTAAGCAAGGAAAAACGAATGTAGCGACTGGCTCCAACGGAATAGGAGTAAGCAAAAACACCTTTAGTGTTTAGAATTGCATTTTCTATGTCGGAGAAAAACGATTTAAGTGACCTATAATATTCGAAACAATAAAGGAAAAACACATCAAATAACAATCTAACTATAGAGTCGGTACTTCAAGCGGTAAATGGACCAAAATTGCTATAATTCTTTGTCACTTCATTTAGCGTCTGATAAAATTGAGCCTAAAAGTGCTATTACTTGAAGCGACACCAAAGTGGTCAGATCACCACGAAACCAAGACCAATCGACGCAGAAAAATTCACTGATTTCAATTATGTATATAACTTATTTTCGACCAAAGTGTCGCTTCAAGTGTTTTTCCTTTCCACCGTCGATATGAATAAGGTGAGTCTTAGCGGCATTTCCCCAAATACTGATGCAGTAATTAATTATACACTCACACAGGGCCTTATAGGTTTGGATCAGTATTTTGTGTGTTGCAAATGTCCTAAGCTGTTTAAAAATGTAAATGAGTTTTCTAACTCTGGCCGATAAAGTTGTTACATGGCATTTCCAGTTCAAGTTTTCATCGACTGTTACACCCAAATATTTGATATTTTTAACTCGAATAAGTTGTTCACAGGTGCACACAATATCCGTTCGATTTGTTTTACGATTACAGGGGTAGGTGTGTATTTTTAAGTAGAAATCAGGAGCGGGACCGGTGACAGAAGTCTTGCTAAAGCACATATATTTGGTTTTACTTGTGTTAATTGATAGTAGACTATTTTCCAGCCATGTAGTAACTTTAGCAAGACCTCCCTCAGCTAGGGACGCAACTGATTGCCAGGATTTCTCATGGAAGAGAAGGACTGTATCATCAGCAAACATCAATAGGTCCATTCCCTGTGCCGATAGTCGACTGAGCTCGTTTATATAGACGAGAAAAAGTGTTGGTCCTAGCGTGCTACCCTGCGGAACTCCAAATCCACTAATTCCAATCTCACTACACCTGTCACCAACTCTAACCCTCTGTTCTCGACCACACAAATAGGACTTGAACCATTCTAGAGCTATGCCTCTGATGCCAACGTTCTCGAGTCTCCTGAGTAGTATCGGAATTGAAACTGTGTCAAACGCTTTACATAGGTCTAAGAAGATTCCAATGCAAGATTCCTTCTGGTCTAGATAGTTAGTAATCAAGGTTGTTAATTTATGAACTGCATCTTCAGTTGACTTTTTAACCCTAAAACCAAATTGGTGCTTACTGAGTAAATTATTATTTTCCAGAAATGACATTAAGCGTTTATTTACAATTTTTTCTATAATTTTGGATATTGTGCTAAGAAGAGAGATGGGTCTATAATTTGTTGGATCACACTTATCACCCGTTTTATAAATTGGACATACTATGGCTTTCTTGCATATGTCAGGAAAAATTCCCTGCTCAAAGCTCACGTTACATAAATATGAGATTGGTTTCCTGACATAGGGAATCAGCTGTTTAAGGGTTGAAGTAGTGATACTATCCCACCCAGGTGCACTTGAGCTTCGAAGCGAGTTTATTGTCGATGTCACCTCATTTTCGTCCGTTAAGAAAAGAGCAAATGAGTTGCTTGGTTTATCTTTGATTTGAGATAATTGACTTAGTTCTTGTTCAGTTACGTTAAGTTTGTTTAAGATAACATCAGATAAATTCTGCCCTACTGATATAAAGAAATTATTAACTTTGTTTAGTGACTCTGTCGGATTTGGTTGAATACTTAAAAGTTCAATGGCCGATGAATTATTTTGATTAATATTACAAGCTTCTTTAATAGTTTTCCATGTCTCTTTTATATTCCTACTATGCAAATCTAATTTATTCTGATAATACTGTTTCTTGAGCGTTTTAATAATTTTATTGCAAATATTCCTATAATCTATATATTTTTTCTTTATATTTTCATTTTCAGGATCCTTTTTCATCTTCCTATACAGTTTGTCTCGTTTTCTTATTGATCTAACAACACCGAGCGTAATCCATGGTTTAAGTGGTCTTTTACTTTTTGGTACCTGAGTTATTGTTGTATTACGTCTAATGTACGACGAAAGACGAGTTGTAAATAATTGAAAAGCAATATTCACATCCACAGTTGTATAAAGGTCTGACCAAGACTCTTTGCTTAATTGGTCTTGTAATTCGTGGTACATTATTCTAGTTTTGATATTTGTTATATGGTTTCTATTTACGCTAGATTTATGAATATACAGTAGTATGGGAGAATGATCTGTCAACAACTGTTCAAATACAACTGTTTTCCAACTATGACAGCCCTTAATCATGAAATGGTCTATGCATGTGTTAATCCGAGTGGGAACATTAATACCTTGAATAAGTCCATACATAGCCATTAGGTCGAGATAACTATTTGAGTTATTATTAAGATTATCCGGTAATATATCAATATTTATGTCTCCTGTGAAAACTATATTTTTTGTACTAATATTTTGTAGAATTGATTCAAGTGAATTTAAATAATTACTGGGGTTTCTAAAACACGGCGGTCTGTATGTACAGATAACGGAGTAGTCATGGTCTAGTGTAACTAACAGACAGTTACCTTCTACAATCTGAGGTTCTGAAAATTTTGCAGGAATTTCCTCGTGTACATATACCACCACTCCGTCATTTTGGTTAAGGCATTTTTTTGTGTATGACATATTATAATGATCAATTGATGGCGGAGGATTATTTGTCTGTATCCAGCATTCGGTTAACACAATAACGTCCATTCTCATATTAGTAGTAGTTATAAAAGCAAGAAATAGATCAAGATTGCGATGTATACTACGTATGTTTACACAAATGATACATAGAGAATTAACATTCCTACCTTGCGATATATTAAGACTTCCTGCACACTGTTTAGGATCGCTGACTGTCAAACATTCTGAAATACCTGTGTTGTCTATTTCTGACAACATAAGTTCATTTATAATTGGTCCATTTGCTGTACTATCCATAATTGAGTATAAAAGTGATCAGGTGTAACACATCAGCAAGTAGAAATATATTACTGTAATTGCTGCAAGTATATAAATAGCAGTGGATTGTGGTTTGAGAATTGTCTAAATATTGCATTTTAATAGCAGATAAATTTAGTATGTATGTTATTTTAAGGTATGTTATTTTATTTTGTGAGCATTGACGGTTAAAGTATAAACTGTGTTTGTGATGTTTGTATGTATTGTGTAATGTGTGATGTGTAGGTATGTTTATTTTTTGAATATTTAGTGTGTAGTGTATTTGTATTGTTCTTGTAGAGTGTTCTAGTTGTTGGTATGTGTAGATTACTAATACATTAAATATTTTGTAAACAGAAAAATTAAGTGAATATGAAAAACTAATAATAATAAGTATGCTTAAAAAATTAACAAAATAGTAACTATTAATAACCAAATATAGTCATTTGTTCTCAAGAGTTTCCAGGTCACTTTCCTTGTTAATTCTTATGAGTGTAGATCCGTCCGTCCTTCTTAAGTAAATTTTCCCTCTAGATGCCCAGCAGTATTTATAGTTGTTAATTTTTGAAAACTCTCTAGCAAGGAAGAAGAGTTTCTTTGCTTGCACAGTGAGACTCTCTGACACAAAAATTGGCTTGCAGGGGCCTTCAATTTTAAGATTTGTAGTACTGAACTTCGAGGTCTTATACTTTTTATTGTACGCCTTAACATTGCCAATAATTTTGTCCCTCATGACAACAGTGGTGAACTGCGCAACTATCGGCTGGTTAGCATCGTTCTTGGTGTTGATACGGTATACATCGCGGATCTCACTTGGTTGAATTGGAACGTTGAGAGTATCTCCTACAGTTTTAACCATATTTAATAGGTCCTCCTTCGTTTCTCCTGTTTTTTTGGGGACGTTTCTTACCTCTATGCTTGAACTATGCAAGCTTCGGTCCATCAATTCGAGTTTAATTTCCAAGGATCTAATATACTTTTCGTCTGATGATATTCTTTGTTCCAGGGTGTTTATTCGCGAAATTGCCTCCTCGTATTTTTGTGACAGAAACTCGATAGAACTAGCGATATTCTCATTTTGCTCCGTGTGCTTATTTATTCCACTCTGCACCTTGTTCATTAGTGCTTCAAATTTTTCATCCTGCTCTTTTTTAAGCGACTTAAACATCTCCAACACTTCCTGTCTAGTAGACTCTTCATCATTTTTTCTACGCCTTCTTTGCGGTATGTTTGGTTCACTCACAGCAAGATTTCTTTGCATGCCAGTCGAAGGCGGGCTAAGGTTGGAGTCTGATTTACAGTGCGTTAGTGACACAGTCGGTGTGGCAGTTCCTTGCGGCGGGGGCGATCGGCGAAGTGGCATTATTGTATACTCGTAGTGTGCGCGCGCGCAAGCGACTTAGTAGATAACGCGGTGCAGGCGCAATGAGCATACACAACTACCAGGCGAACAGCAGTCGACAGTACTTACACGTTGTGTATGTGTGCAGTACGCGCAGAGCAGCGTGTGTGCCGAGCGTGAGTCACTCACCGATAGCTCGAGAGTCTATGTCGAGAGCGGACGTACACAATCACACTACACAGAACTTATGAGCTCCTATTATTTCACACGAATTTACGAGATGCGGAAACTTTAAATTAATTATTAAACAATTATTAAATAGTCTAGCTTGTTAAACACGTCTGCACTACTCAGAGGTCCGGGGGAAGAGTAACAATAAAGGCATCACGGATTCATTGCCAACCATTAAAGAAGAGAAGAGAAGGTAATAAACAACTGACTTCCAAGCCCCCAGCTGGATGAAACAACTTGGTGGAGACGTTTGGAGGTTAAGCGTGAAATCTGACAATATAGGACAAATAGAAGATGATAGGAGACCCTTATGGAAAGGTCAATATTGTTCATAACCATGAGCAACATGAAAACATCACAAGAAGGGAGTTAATTTGTTTAAAGCTGGCTCTTAGACCGCGACGGCGTCACCGAAACATGTAAAAATCTCAGTTGACATTAGTAGGGTAGTATCTAGCTAAAACCCTACCAAACACCCTCTTCTTCTGAATCGTACAGAACTGCTGAGTCGTGATGAGACTTGAACTACTCTCGAAGGCTGTTCAACCATCTCTAAAGTTACCGGTAGCCATTCCTTTCTCCAGGAAGAAGCCACCAGAGTCGTCATTATCATGCAAATGATTAAAAATAAAACGTAGAACTGTAAAATTCACTAGAAGATTGGGCACCTTAATTACCAGTTCCATATTATAAGATGCTAAGGCGAAGTTACCGCATTGGAACAAAAGCAGTACAACTACCAATAAATATTCGCTTTCAATTGAATCCACCGCTCTGCCACCCAGCCCACCCAATCGAGTGACAGTATTCGAAGAACATCAAAACCGTATTTCAAGAACGTCGCCACAAGACATCCAAATTGCATGTGTCGCAATTCCTGCGTACCGCCGTTGAATCGTTCCAAACGCCGATGTCGCACGTTTCAAAATTCCCCAATATTTCTCCAATATTTCTGAATATTCCGGCCAATTCCTTGATATTTTTCGCTCAGTGTCCGCCACAGGATACTGAATCTTGAATTGGAAACGAAATTTGGTTCATAATGCTTTATGATTTCGATTTTTTGTCGAGTTTGCAATCGTAGGTTTTTAGGACCCTTGTGTGGCAGACAATAGGAAGTAATAATAAATGAGGTTTTGCTTTATAAAATGTAGCATTTTCTTCTGTTAAACGAGTCAGATCTTAATACTTTTTATGAATATAACGTGCTCACTCATTATTATACCTGAATCTAAATTCGATATAATATCTTTAGCGGTACAGACGCTAGCAACGTCTCCGTTGTTGAAATGAGCAGCGGTTCCATAAATTATATTCCAAATATAAATTATGGAAAACTATTAGGTATATTTTACACTATGGGATAGCCGTAAAAAAATAACCCCATTTAGGAAGGTACCCAGAAAAAATTTTTTTACTAAAGTTTTTATTTAACAATTTTGTTAACTTATTAAATACACATATCCATGCGAATGACATCAGGTACTGATATCTTACCTGATACCATCTATAAACGATTATGTTTTAGGTTTACCGAACGATATCAATTTTTCATCTAGTCAAACAAACGTGTAATTTCAAGTGTATTTAACTACAATCATGGATTGTATAACAGAAACTACTATCAGACTAACCACGTTTGACTACTACAGTCAAACTACATAGTACACATTATCATGGTGACTGCATAACAGACAGCAATGTCCATCGGTAACAACTTCACATCGGAATTCCAATAAAGTGTATTATTATTTTGTAATTACAACGGTAACAGCAAAACATCGCACATCACAACATGTCTCATCGCGCCCGTAATCACCGGAGGGTTAACTCGAATTAAACAAACAGAAATTGGCAAAACTTTTTAAATCACACATTACCCTTTTTGTTTGGGAGTTTTTTATTAGAAAACTTTATTTGTTTACGAACGTGCTCGACTTTGATACTCAAGGATTAATAAAGTTTAGTTGCGTTATAAGTGCTGGCCCTTTGCAGGTTTCATTAAATTTCTATACAAACTTTTAGTACCTACCTTAAAATTTGGACTTCATTTTCATATTAATTACGAGCATAGGTAAGTTTTAAACATCATTGTACAAGTAACTTTAAAGCCCAGTTTGTAGGTTTTTTCGAATGGACAGTTGCTGGAAACCCTAGCGGCATTTATAGCTTCACGCGGCAGACAGTCTGGATTTGATTCCTGGCCGAAGCAACATTCATGATAAAATGTTTGTACTCGATGATGTAGGTACTGTGTGATAACTTTTTTGTAACTTAAGGCAATAATTCTGCATCAACATTAAGGATTTGAGCCTTTATTTATTCGCTATTATGTAATAAATTTGATATTCAGCTTAGACGGTTTAAGTGAGTCATTAGTGATAGCTCGAGCGAAGGCGCGGTGGCTAGCGGCAGAATTTCATCAGTGATTTCGTGCACCGACTAGCAGGTAGCTGTTGGTCACAATTGTTATCATTTAGATTGCAATCGACAAGCCATATTAAAGAAGAAGGAAAGTTTTTAAAAGAAATCAGGTAAGGGGTTCGTTCTTTAATATATGAAGGTTAAAGATCTGTTGACGCCATAATCATTATGGGAATGTGAGCATCAAGAAACTTCTTTAAAAAGTAATATTGAACTTACTCGAATAATATAATATACCTCCAAGAATCAATATCGAAAAATCGCAGTTGTTATTGTTTTTCTAAATAAAATATTACCTGTTATGACTAGCGCTGAGTATGATTGCCAAGCTCCAGCCGTATATTTCGACCATAAACTTCAAGATTTTTCCCATTACATCCACTCGATTTAACGGAGATGTCTTTAACAATTCTCGACTTTCAAAAACTTGTGACATAAAGATATCCTCCAACGTTCACTGTAAATATATTCCATATTCAACCATTTAAAAACTACAGCAATAAAAAAGAAATATCCCTTGCAAGTTCGACAATAAACGCTGAAGACTGTAATTGGTCGAAAATTTATGTAGCGTTCGGAGATCTTCGGAAGTTGTCGGCTGAACTCGGAAATTGTGATTTGGAAACTTTGTTGGAAGGTTTCGGGAATTTATGGTGGAACCGAGTGAGTGTGGCGTTGAGCTTATTGAATAATTAATGCTCCTGTTAACTTTAAGATGGAAATTATTTTACAAGTTTAATCTTGTTTAGATCGCATACTTACTAAAAATTATACCTACTTTTTATGGTATCGTATGTAAGTTACTTTTAACACGTTTTAGTTCCGGTTTTTTTATATAACTATATTGTCATCATAAATTTAAATCGAACATATAATAATATGTGTGTGTCTTACAATAATGATTTCTTTTATTTTATAAGTCAAAAAAGGTTTATCAAAATTAATTTTATGATTATCGCCATGTTACATATCTTCTACATAAAGTTGAATGAAATTATAAGCAAACATGTACCTAAGACAAAGATCAAAAATAAAAATTACCCTATTTGGTTTAATAATAAATTGATTTCATGCTTACATCGTAAAAATAAACACCGATTAAAATATAAAATTTATAAAAATCCTCTTGATAAAATAGAATTTGAATCGTTGCGAGATTATTCCGACAAATTAATAAAAGACTGTTACAAAACATATATCAAAAGTATTGAATATAACATATCCAAGAATCCCAGGTACTTTTGGACTCATCTCAAAAATATGAAAAAATCATCTAATACTTACCCTGCTAAAATGTTTCTAGAGGATGAATTCGCATCAGATGGTGGTAGTATCTGTAACCTATATGCTAAATATTTTTCGTCGGTATATGAAAATAACAGTCTCCTTTGCAATGACGTCCCTCAATCAAACCCCACCAACACGCTTTGCTCCATCCATTTCACACAATTTGAAGTTTACAAGAAACTAAAAAGACTCAATGTTCGTAAAGGGGCTGGTCCCGATGACCTACCAGCAACATTTATAGTACGATGTGCAAAGCCTATCGCTTCCTTTATGTATTATATATAACAAGTCGATTGCATCCGGAGTCTTCCTTTATGTATTATATATAACAAGTCGATTGCATCCGGAGTCTTCCCTGACCTTTGGAAACGTGCTAATATTGTACCAATCTATAAAAAAGGGGGTCGGGAAAACATTAGCAATTACCGTCCTATATCTATAATTTCGATTTTTGCAAAAACATTCGAGGCCTTGTTGCATCCAATTCTCTTGCATCATGTACAACACATAATCTCTAACTCACAACATGGTTTCATGCATGCAAGATCCACAGTTACTAATCTGTCAAATTTCATAACATTTCTTACGGACTCTGTAGATTCTCGCATTCAAGTCGACTCAATATATACTGATTTTTCCAAAGCGTTTGATAGGGTAAATCACAATCTGCTGATAAAAAAACTAGGAGGTTTTGGTTTAGGAGGACCTTTATTGTCATGGATGTCATCATACCTTAGAAATAGATCCTCATATGTTGTAATTAAAGGACACAAATCATTCCCCTTCAATGCTACCTCAGGTGTACCACAGGGATCAGTTCTGGGCCCTCTTCTATTCAATTTGTACCTGAATGACATCACAGATGTTATACTCAACTCAAAATGTTTTATATTTGCTGATGACTTAAAAATAGCAAAACAAATAAAATGTGTTAGTGATATTAATGAACTCCAAGATGATATCGATAGAGTAAATGAATGGTGCAAACGTAATGGAATGTTTTTGAATCCCGATAAATGCTCCTATATAAAATTTACCCGCAATCACAATTATTTTAATTCAGTCTACAAAATCAATGACACCTCTCTTAAGGAACAGACAACAGTACGGGACTTAGGAATAACATTTGATGCTAAACTTAACTTTATCCAACACATTGACAACATTTGCAAAGCGGCTAGGAGTTCTCTTGGATTTATATTTAGGAACTCAAAAGAATTTAATAACTTGAGCACAAAAAAACTCCTGTTCACTACACTGGTCCGTAGCAAACTAGAATACGGTGCTGTTATTTGGAACCCAAATTATCAAATTCACAAAAACCGTATTGAAAGTATTCAAAGACGCTTTACTCAATTTTTTTTACACGGGAAACAAAAACGAGCACCTTACACAGATCGACTTAAAACTTTTAACTTAATGACATTATCTGACAGGCGTAAGATACAGGACATGCTGTTTCTTTATAAACATTTTAACAATATTTTTGATAATCCTGAGCTACTTAGCCGACTCCTAATATGTGTCCCAAGGCAAATGCCGCGGCAACCTAGACCCATACTCACACACAAAGTATACAAATCCAACCTAGGGTACCACTCTTTGATTCCAAGGTTGTCCAGACTGTTAAAAGAATTTCTCGGCAAGGATGGCACCATCGATGTCTTCCATGACAGGCTCTCTCAGTTTAAAAAGAAAATACTTAGGGTACTGCACCCATCTTCTACAAAATGCTAGGCCTTCTATCTATGTAATTATTTTATATTTTATACATTATACCAAATTATATTATGATTATATTACTACTATATAATATACCAATTATTTATTATGTATGTATTTATTATTTATATTACAAATATTTATATTAAATTGTATTATTAATTTTCTTAAAACATAATTATATGGTATTCCTATTTCCTTGTACCTAAATTACATTGTACTTCTTTTTTCTCTTATGCATCTGCCAATGTAATGTTTATGCACTTGTTTTTAACATTAGTTGTGTTTGCCTGTAAGTAAAATTACTTGTATTTAAACCAATACCTCAAACCTACCTCATTCAATGTAATTTAAGCATTGTAATTTTGTTGGCAAATCTAATAAATAAATAAATAAATAAATAAATAAATAAATAAATAAATAAATAAATAAATAAATAAATAAATAAATAAATAAATAAATAAATAAATAAATAAATAAATAAATAAATAAATAAATAAATAAATAAATTATCGATCTACCTTGATACTTATTTGATTTCTACTCAAATCTTTTCACGCTAAGCGAAACATTTAATATGAATTAAATAGGATTAAATTATAGAAGGTAATGACACTTAAATAACACCATCCCGGTCTGGTCTAAATTAAATTTCAAAGATATTTTACATGACATTACACAAGGTAAGTAAGGTTGCGACGGGAACAGCTTGTGGTCATACTTCCATTGATTGTGCGATGAACGATAATACGATAGTAAACAATATTTTTATTACGGCGGTGACTTGTGTCGATCCTTAAGATCAACGAATTAAGCAACAGTGGGCGCGATCGGTAGTTGGATGGATGGCTTGTGACAAAAAAATCTTGAGTGATTTCCGTGCTTCAGCGGGCACGTAAGACGATCGGTCCCGGTTGTTATCGTAAGATAACATACGTAAAGCCATGTCGGAGGCCTTGGCGATTTCGGTTAATCGGGTTGGTCCTTAACCCCTTTATATGCTCTAGGCCTCAGTCGAGAGACCCGTGCTTAGCGGGGGATGTTAATGGGTTGAAGCCATTTATAAGTAAACGAGTATAAATTAAGTTGTCATCATGAATGTAAAATCTGTTCATAACATTAACGCTGAAACTAACTTAATATTACGGAGAACATTAGTTTCGGGGCGTTAATTTTATAGTTATGCTGGTATGGTGACAGTGTGTAAATTCTTTCCACAGATTTTAAACTATACCCATTTTACCGAGCTAAAATTTAGAACACTTATGTAACTAACATGGAAATGTATTTTACAGACTTACCTTTAGGCAACTTTGCGTTTCATACTCCAAAAAAAAATGATTTCATATTTCAATGCTTTAATTTAAATACAATGTTAAGTTTAATATCTTTATCGTTTACTAACTGTTTGTCAGACAAGTTCCGCAGTAGACATTTTCATTTGCAAATTAAATAAACAGGGGTCAAGAGGCCTCGGACTCAACCCTTGATTCGGTCCCGAGGCGCCTGGATTACAGATTACAGGTCTGATATCGTTAAACCTTTACAGATTACAGCCGTAACGCAATGTGAATTTATTTCCTTGCTGAGTACTTTAGTTTCTGGTTTAAATGATCACTGTTTGGCTTCAGGAAATATCGTACACTTACATGAGTGTTCAAGAAAGAATGTTGTGTTTATGGTTCATATTAATATATAATACTAGCTGCCCGGACAGACTTCGTTCTGTCAAAAGTTTTTTTTTAATTAAAACCTTCCATGTGCCTTAAGGGAGATATAAGCTATCCTATCTAAATTTGATTAAAATCGGTTAAGTAGTTTAGCAGTCCATCGCGGACAAACAACGTGACACGTAATTTATATATATTACTAGCTGACCGGGCAAACGTTGTTCTGCCAAAAATATTTTAGGGGTAGGGGGATGAAAAATAGATGTCCGATTCTCCACCCTAGCCGATATGTACGCAAAGATTCACGAAAATCGGTTGAGCCGTTTCGGAGCAGTTCAACTACAAAAAAGCGTGACACGAGAATTTTATATATTAGATTATTTATTCCATAAATTCTAAATGTCTAGATAGATATAGATTTATGGAGTAATTATAATCCTTACATCATACCGAGTTATACTGGTATTTTTTGGAGATATTTTATTATTTGATAAAAAAAAGTTTTAAATTAAGAGTATGATTTAAAAGGCCTTGATGAGCATATTTTAAAGCTATTAGGTATTATTTATATGCATAAATTGTATGTAGGTACTTTTTGTCCAAAGTTTACCTACATATTTTCACAGATATAATTTTTCCATACAATCCGGGCTTCTGTGATGGAACGAAATAAACATTAGATTACTGTCTGGTGCTGTTTAAATATGAATGAAATTGAAAAAATACGAAACCTGTCTGAGCTAGGCTTTATTTTTATTACAACAGTTTGCAATAAAATATATTTCTGTATTCTATTTCAAATAAAACTCATTTAAATACAGACAGCAACGTCACGAATCTCCCAGACCGTGAACAACTTAGGTGATGTATCGATTTTAATGAGATCCAATCAAAAGACCAGGCCGACAGTCGCTAGTCTAACGTCTCAAGTATTGGAATTGTTGAGAAAAAATCATGCTTCTGACTGAAGAAAATCGTTAGCAAGTAAAAAGTCGGTAGTTAAAGGATTTATTCATTTGAATATTATATTTCATACTTCGAGATAAATGTAATTTTGTTTTGAGGATTTTTAACCGACTTCAAAAAAAGGAGGAGGTTCTCAATTCGACTGTATTTTTTTTTATGTTTGTTACCTCAGAACTTTCGACTGGGTGAACCGATTTTGATGATTAATTTTTTAAACGAAAGCTGGTGCTTGTCATGTGGTGCCACTTAAATTCTATTGAGATTTGACAATGGCATCCATGAGAAAATCATATAATTCTTAAATTTGCATTAAGTATGTGTGCGACAAATGGACGAATAACTCAATATCACGCCAATTGATTTCAATGATTCTTTTTTTCATCGAAAGCAGGTGCTTTTCATGTGGTCTCACATAAATTTGAACGAGATCTGACAAGTAGTTTTTGAGTAATTTTGAAGTCGGTTATTTTTTGTTAGTAAAATTTAGATTATTAGTATAAGAAAGTCATTCATTCTCAGATTTCAAGAGCAGTTGGCTCAAAACAAGTTACTCACGCATATTCATGAGCATTCTCACACAGGAGGGCATAAAACGTAATCTGGCCATAATGACTACATGTATCAGATAATACAATAATCAATTATCTCGTCGTGTAAAGTTCACAGTATACAACACTAGCGCTCTTCCTTAATACGAGTAAGTACTCTTTATAAATAAACGAGTAACCGCCCTCGCTTTGCTTCGGTTTTCTTATATTTTTACAAGTTGGGTTCCATTATTTGAATTTTGTTAAGGATCCTTAATTTTTTTGAAAATATAATATAGCCTATGTTACCCGGGGATAGTGTAGCTTCCTAACAGTGAAAGATTTTTTCAAATCGGTTTAGTAGTTGCGGAGCCTATTCAATGCAAACAAAAAATCAAATCTTTCCTCTTTATATATTAGTATTAGTATAAATAAAATAATAAATAAACGCTAACACACTCATACCCCCGCAGTACGTTATTTACCTGTGTCGCGGGTGGGATGGACGACACATATAACACATCACAATCACACCCATAACCCGAGTACAAATATTTATCTGTCACATAAATATCTGTCTCGGCCGGGAAACGAACCCGGGACCCCTGGCTTCGCAAGCAGGGTCGCTACCAACTAGGCTACAGGGTCATATATATTGTTATTTCAGATAATGGTGTACTTGCGTGCAAAATTTCATAAAAATCACTTCAGTATTTTTTGCGTGAAAGAGCAACAAACATCCATCCATCCATCTTCACAAACTTCCACATTTATAATATTGGTAGGATACATATTAATATTATCTCTCGTCAATTTATTCTGCTATTAACCATAAAGTCAGCGTTGTTCAACCTCAGCTCTCAATCAGAGATCGATCAGTTGTATAGTTACCATTTTGATGACGATGTTTATTTGTTTGTATACAATATAATACAAAGAAACATGGAATAACAAACTGAGTATCACTTAGTTCAACAAATACTTTTCCCTAAACCAACAAAGTACAACTCCGCAGCGCTTCAAATAATTCCTTTCCGTTAGCTATTATTTTGCAAGTCAGTTGTTGACCCGCGGTGATAGGAATCGTTTGTTTTAGTCCAAGGTCAGGAATAAATTGTATATTGTTTGAAAGTTTGCAAATATTCCGAAGGATTGCTTTAACTTTATTGGATACAAATAATATTGATGTTTTATAAAGTAGCAGCAACATAGGTATTATTATGAATAAGAACTAAATTTGTTAATAAAACTGTAAAATGTAATGCAAAGAGAACGTACGTATCTAACATTTTACTTAGCATTAATACGTTAATTATCTGTGTGAAGTAATTACTTATACGTGTCGTGTCAGCCTTCTTACAGTTTCATCTTAAAACTTAAAAAATATTTAAATAAATAATGTTCACTCTACAGCATTATCATAAATGAATAATTCTAGGAATATTATATTATCAATAAAGATCTGACACTATGAATGAATCAGATTTTTGCATACCACCCTATACTAAGAATTCTCACGATATTTTTAATATTTTATTGATAACTAGCAGTTGCCCTCGCTTCGCTTCGGCAAAAATAGTAGGTACTTTAGTTAACTTACAGAACATAATCTTAAAGTAGCATTATTGATCATTAGAACCGCATTACAACGAAAGGTCAATACACCACATAACGTTTCCATATTTTTAGGGTTCCTTACCTCAACAGAAAAAAACACGGTTCCCATAAGATCACTTACTCTATTGCCCGTCTGTTTGTCTGTCTGTCAAAACCTTTTCTGAAGGAAATAGTTCCTTAGATGAACGCGTGAAACAAATTAAAATTAATATCCAACACTCAGGTCTGCAATCCCTAGGATCTGTGAAAAGATCAATATAACATAGGATAAAGAAAAAAATATGAAAACTATGAATTTGTAAGTAGGTAATAGGAATCACAAAGAAAATGATTTTACACCTATTTGCAGAACTTGGTAATTTGATCGGGACCCATGTCGATGTATGGGGACGACAATTTTTCAACGGTAAAGTTTGTTTCTCGATTCCGTTTATCTTTTCGTTACACAGCTATATTAGGTTCCACTAAATAGTTAAGTTAGGTTCAACAACCCTAGCTCGCACTTGGCCGGTTGCTTTTACTTATTATTATTATGTCATCATATTATTTTCTAAATTTTGTGTTTCCTGATTAACCCATAGTAAATTACATTGAATAAATCGTTTATATGGTGCCGTGTGGCTAATCCATCAGTATTTCACATTATATAGGTACTCAGACTTAAAAAAAGTAGTAATCCTTCTCCAAGGTACAATCTATATCTATACCCAAACACATCAAGATTGGTTCAGCGGTGCGAGAGAGTTAAGGTTAATTCGATGAGTTATGTGAGATGATTTATGTGTATGGCAACACATTTTCACATTTATTACATTGTAGTTTTGGCAAATTCATAATTCGGCAAAGGAGAGATATTGCTTCACAGAAAATGAGAAAATTCAGCACTCAGCACTCTCAACGCGATGTTCCTGAAGATATGCATTATAACAGAACTACAACAATACTCTAACTACTAACAATACTCTAAAAATCATGGAACACTTAGTTATTTCAAAGAACAATCCTAAGCTTGATTTAACACGTCGTAATACGTTTTGTATGTGGAGTTATGTATTTTATTATCAATTGTTCAATTTGTTCAATGTCAACTGTTCCAACAACTAAATTACGATTTTCAACCCCTTCCATGGTGAAATATAAAAAATGCAAAATTTTTGTTATAGAACATAAATAGGCAATTCATGGTTTAAAAAAAAACTGAAGATAAAAATAGATATTTAGTCAGTAATAGCTATTTGAATTATAGTAAAAAAATTACTTCAGTGCCACATTCTGGCTCCATCTTGCAAAATATAAAAAGAAAACTAAGAAATGTATGTACCTGTGCCTTAATTTCGATAAAGAAAAGGTTTTTGTAAGTTTAAAACAAATCGACCCATATTTTATTTTCACGCTTTGTTATTGAACCCTAAAAATATCCTATAATTGAAGTTGAAGACTCGATATCGTAGAAAAGTCCTGTTGAAATCCTTTCATTGGTTTCAGAGATAAGCGGAGACAAACAGACAATCAAACATAAAAAAAAAACTCTTTTTCGGTTTCAAAACCTATCATATATCCTATGATATATAATATCAATATCGTGCAAGTAACGATACAACATGAAAAATGCAGTTATTTCGGAATCACAGACGGACTCTTCAATTTTATTTATTTGTAGGTAAAAAAGAGGTTGGCGTAAATCAACAAATACAGCGACATCTAGTGGCCAAGATAGTAATCGATCGGATACTCATAGAGAATTAATTTGCGTTTTTCCACCACTTTTAAGGTGAAATTAATAAAATGCTGAAATTATATTGGAGGAAATAGATACGCAAAAAACATGCTCTTGAAAACAAAATAAGAAAACAGATATCCACTCAGTAATAGGGATTTGAATTAATGAAAAAAATAACCTTTAAAGGCATTTTATGGTCTTTCCATGTCATATAAGTAAAAACTAAGATATGCATGTATTACTCTTTTTGTACGGAGAAAACGTTTTTTATTATTTAGAACAAATCAGCTGACATTTTTTTATTTTTCCATACAAAATATCCCTAAGGAACCCTTTGGTGTGGAACCATAAAAAATAGCTTAAATGCTAAGTTGAAGACTTTTCAATATCTTAGTTAAAGTCGTGTTAAAATTTGTTCAGTGGTTTCAGAGATTTGCGGAGACAAACAAACAGACAGACAGGAAAATTTTTTAAAAACTCATTTTTCGGTGTTGGTATCGTGCAAATAACGATTTGTAACTTGAAAAAATCATTTTCAAAATCACAGTTTAACTCTTCAATTTTATTATATGTATAGATTTAAACCATTAAGTTCGCATGTGGGACAGACTGCAGCTGCAAATCATACCGCGTTTTTGTCATGGCTATTATATAACGCTAATTGTAGATGGATAATCGTTAGATCGATAGACCGATAACCGTTGGGGAAGAAAGGTCCTCGAATGGAGACCACGCCTCGGTAAAAGGAGCACAGGACGCCCTCCGAGCAGGTGGACCGACGACCTGAAGAAGACAGAGGGTATCCGATTCAGAAGGCTCAGGACCGGTCTGAGTGGCGTAGATTAGGGAAGGTCTATGTCCAGCAGTGGACCTCAAAGGGCTGATGGATGGATGGATGGAATTGTAGATGGTACTGTAAATTCTGACGGAAGTTTTCTATCCTTCATAATGATATTATTATATTTATGTATTCGTACGTTGTCCACAGAACACGCGTCAGCCATCGTGGGCCACACGGCCCGCCTGCGCTGCCGGATCGACGGCAAGTCGTGCGGCGAGATGCACAGCATCAAGTGGTACAAGGCGGACACGAGAGTGTACGTGTACTCTGCTTCGAAGGACGCCGCCATCAACAGGCCGGAGGGAGATATGATGGACAGGTAACATTTATTATTATTCATATTGAATGAGGATTTCAGTTCATCGTCAGCAGAAGCAGAAGTTGACCATAGAAGCTTACTAAAAAGGGGCCATCCATAAATTACGTCACACTAATTTCATGACTATTTCACCCCTCGCCCCTCCTTGTCAAAGTTGGTCACATTTATGTGACCTCCCCCCTAGTGTGACGTCACATATTATGAAATTTTACGCCTAGAAATTGTTAAATTAAAACAGCAGTTCAGAAATAACTTTTATTTTTTTAATTAATTGTTTTTTTAATATCTATACATACCAATTATTCGATTTTGAAATGTGACGTCACGAAATTTAGGACCACCTCCCACCCCTCGTCACACAATGTCACACTACATCGACCCCCCCCCCCCTCCCCCTAACGTGTGACGAAATTTATGGATGGCCGCAAACATAACTTAGTTCAAGTAAAGGAACAGTTTCGAGTATAGACAGAGGATAGACTCTCCTGTACTTCATGGATCACGGTTGTTGGTAAGACTCTGTGACTAACTTCTGCTTTTATCAATCTATGTTCAGGGAAAGCCTATATTCAGTGGAACAAAATTCCAACTGCACCTATTTGATAAATAATGATAAATAGTTTAGAAGTATCACTGTACTGGTCAAACATATAATCTTCGTTGTGGCTTCAGTCGGGTATTGAGTGCCTCCTATTATCTCAGCTGTACATAATCTGAACCATAGTGGTAAGTCGAATACACACCGAACAAAACTCGGTCTATTAAACTGTCTGTTTAATGAACCTAATTGCCTTTAATAACAAACGAAGGCCCAAAATAGAGTGAGTTAATTGTCAAATTTTGACGACAAATTACAATAAGACATTCCTTGTAATTGTACTTAATAGACTCGGGAAAGCCGACATCGTTTTCATATTTAATGCCAACATCGGAACTGAAATAGAAAAGCCTGCGATCAAAGCAAAAATAATAAAATCGTGGCATGTTTCCACTGACGATACTTATTCAATAGTAAAATCATGATCCCACGTCAATTTACGGGAGAAAAAATATGCAATTATGAAGATAAAAGAAGAAAAAATTACGTAAATAGCTGACTAAGGAGCATTCAAGACAACAGATGAAAGTAACCATCATGGCCCAGAGACAACAGTACTACCATAGGCATTAACGCTGTTTTGCTAACCGAGATAGAAAAGAAAAGAAGGAAAGAAAGAATTTGATTCTAAAGCCGCAATAGGACGTGTCGTTAGGCGTTTGACTCAACTAAGAGATGGTAGCTAGTCAGACAGGGTTCACAGAAATTCTTTAATGAGATGGGTGGTGAGAAAAATTAAGGCCATAAGACCAGCCAGATTTATTGTACAACAAAATGACACGCTAACGACGGCTAAAGGATCAGTTTAACGTTAATCTGTTAATGGTTTCGTTCGCCGATCAAAACAGACGTCTTCTGAGTCTCAGAATCCTGACAATTATAACTTCATAACATTATCTATTCACAATTTTAGAAGGATTTTGTGATTGTATTTTAGCCGTATTGGAGCGGCTTAGAATACTAATCCCAATCCCACGCAGGAGGGATTATATTGGTAATATTGATTTTAATTATTAATTAATACCATTATTACTATTATTATTTTTTCATGGAGTTCACCTAGATAGCTACCACCCTTGAGCATGAGTCAGCCGCCAAACGACTCGTCGTTTTCCAGCTAGGGGCTTGAGAGCCAGTTCTTTCTTTCTTTTTCTTCTCTCTTTCTTGGCCGGAAACGCATCAGTGATAACTTTGGTGTTGCTGATGTCCATGGACGACGATAGCCACTTACCATCAGGTGGATCGTCAGCTCGTTTGCCGGCTAGTTCCATTAAAAAAAAGAAAAATAAATTGTATTATAAGCATAATTAGAACTACTTTGCAACCAGTTAAAATTTCACATTTTTATTAAGTTCCAGTGACAATGCCTATTTGTAATAATCGTGAGCTGATGCTACACTCAGGGTTGGCTCCAGCCGAAAGAACTTCTTAACCACCAACAGCACAAACAAAATTTTAAAAGCTTGTTTTATTTAGCGTTTTATTTTTAGTTTCTACTCGAGAAAAATGTAGTCCAACCATAAAATTGTCAATGGTTTCAAGAAATTTATACCCATACTCCGTTCACCATAATTCTATTTATTTCGTCAATTGCGTTGGCGAGCTGCCACGCAACGTAGTTATCTGGAAATATATTGACACATGTGACATGCCAGCGGGCTAATTGTATTCTGCGGTGGCAAATCATTGCATTAACGACCGAACTATGGGGAGAATGGGGCAAATTAGCATAGCCTAGAGTTTAGGTCTCTATAATTCATATTAAATACTTCGTCGAACTCTTCCGTTAAATTGGTATCCGGAACTTAATAGAAATAAAAATACACACTTATACTCCCGCACTAGTATTATTTGTATTACACTCACTCATACACTCACTCACTCATAAATTATTAATACTCACGACAACCTGCGAACCAACATTATTGTCACGTAAATATCTGCCCCTATAATATTTTATCGATCTACATGGAATAAAAGGTATTTTTATTTTTTATTAAATATCTGCCGCGGCTGGGTATCGAAACCAACAGCTCTCGCTTCGCAGGTTGACAAGGTGACTGTAACTTTGCTAGGGGTTATTAGCAATTTTTTTTAAGTTACTATAATTCTTCTTAATATTATAAAAGTGGAAATTTGCTTGTTCTCCGATACTATGACCGAAAAACGTATTAAACTTTTCACGGTGCTTTAGAAGAAAAGTGCTAGCTAGGCAGACACGTAAAATACCCTGGCCGGCTGCAACCCCCTAATGGCCCACTGCTGAAGGTATCTTCTATTGACGAGGCTTATAGCATACTCCATCAGGTTCTTCAGTGCGGATTGGTGGAGTTTTCATGCAGCCCAATGGCCCCCGACATGCTTAACCATGGGTTAAATATCCTACACTGTGCAAGTACCACCGGGATTCGGTTGGTACAGAGCCAGCGAACGCCACCAGGAGGTACCTTACATCATAGGCCCGTCCGTGGTTCAGTTTCAGTGTACCATGAACAGACTCAAGGATGAACGGGCTCTTGTATACCTAATAACTTTGCTAGATTTTAGTATGATAATTATTGTTTTTAAAACGCTATTATGTCACACTATATCACAATAACACCATATAATTTTAGTATCCCAAAAATAGTCACAGCTATTTGTGTGAAATATCTCACCAAAGGACATAACCATTCAATATATCAATATCGTTAGTAAACTCCCACAGATTTTATATTCGTTTAGTCATTACTAAGACTGAAAATTAGTGGAATGCTATGCGGAGTTTTGCCATAACTCGTTTTAGCTCGTCAATTATGCTGGCTCGATGCTACAAGGAACTTTGTCTGCGTTATAAGATATTACATTAGTAAGGTTCAGTTTTCTTTCTAAGATTTTATTTTTAAATTTGAGTACCCTAAGAGGGTTTCGTAAACCACATAATGATGGAGAATTTTAATGGTACTCTGATGTTTGGGTGTATACTGTTCAATTTCATATGTATGACTTTCTAATATTATTATCCAAAAATTACCCAAGAACCGTAAAAAATCTCTAGAAATTTACGCAGAAAACAACAGTAATTTAATACATTTAGGGAAAGAAATTTTATATTTTCTTTTTGTCAGGATTTATAATAATACATGCCTTCCTCACGAATGTGGTAATTCAAGTCACTAGCATTTATCCATCTATCTGACCATCGGCTTTGGAGGTCATTGCTGGACATCGGCCTCCCCTAACATGCGTCACTCTAACCTGTCCTGAGCCTTCTGAATCCAGCTACTCATTGTCTTCTTCAGGTTGTCGGTCAGTCCAGTCGGGGCGTCTGCTCCTTTTACTGACGCGTGGTCTCCATCCAGTCGTTAGCATACAGTAATTAATAAACTCATTTCAAAGAGCACTTAAAATCAACTTAAATGAAACGTGAGGTTATAAGCCTTAATACCCTTTCAGCTTACTGAGTCTGCTATACGAGTATATTCTGTAGATGCTTTTCTTTTCATCATATCAAAAAAAAATCTTACATCAAAAAATTTCGAACGAATGAACACAACGAACACTGCAAATGAGCTATCTCATCCAACATTCAATATGTTTTCTTATTTGTGTCACATGTCATTAACTACAGAAAAACTATTGACACGAGAAATGTAATCGAGTTCTTTATTAAAATCCAGTTCATTACGTTTGCAGTGATCAATGGAAACGCGCGCAGTTCCATTATCGCTCGTTAATAAATCCGATCGGGCTTATTACGTACGATGTTCGATGAGAGGCGTATTACGTGTCCTGATTGCAAGTGGGGAAGGCAGCTGGTTGCTATGTGTTAACTTTCCAAAGTATAGCATTATTTAAATCTTTTTCGTTTATTTACATAGTTGTCAGATAAATAAAATGGGTTGACGAGAGTTGCTATGCCACTTGGGCCAGTGTGATTTAATGAATTTGATTTTAATCTTATACTTTTACATAAACAATTTTTTCGATAAATGTAATAAATATGGATATCTTATATACCGTGTATACCTTAGTACCTATGAAGGTAAAAAAATTCAAATTCATTTCGTTGTATAACTAATATTTCAATATATTTATTTATGAAAGTCATTTTCTCGCCTCTATCACCGTTTCGGTAATATTTGAGTTGAGGAGAACAAACTGCGAAAGATTATACTCAGCAGAGGGTATTAACAACATTTATAATAATCAATGAAACGTGTATGCTAACATTTTTATACAACATTTTCGTCATAGCAATGGAAAATATCATTAAAACGACACGTAATACCTTCCATACAGTTCTCATTGTTCATTCTATTAGCCGCCCAACGAAAGACTGTGATGCCAATTGGTTTGTACAAACACGTTCGTCTTTATTCCACTATGATAAAGTTTATTTTTGGGAATCCAGTCTCATTTTTATTTTAAGTGGAAATAAAGGTAGTCTAGACTGGATGACATTCGACTGGTGGTCCTTACACGAAATCCGGTGTTGGAGACGACCGGTGGCTAATTTCCGGTCGTGTTTAGAAATACCATAAAAGAAGCAGTAGAAATGTTAAAGGAAAGGGAATGTCTTAAAGGAAAATGTAATAGAATTTTATATGGTTCGCCTGGTCTGAAACAATTATCACAAACAACAAAAGTTTCTCAGTATAATAGTGTGTACACTATTTTACTGAGAAACTACCTAGAATAATTAAAGGGCTGAAAATTAGCAAACTTGAAAAATATTAGGGAAAATTATTGCGAACTTTTTGTTATTAGGTATTATGCAGGTTTTGTTGCTACATAAGGCCTGCTGCGTAGAAGTACGTCGTATGTACGGTATAATCAATTACCTCTTGCTTGCCCGTTTGTCTATCGCCTGTTTTATTATGCAGCTTGCATGCAGTTCTCAAATGCAAACCGTGGACAGTAGGCCTAACCCTTCATCAAACGCATGCACACTCATTCATATTCATACTCGCACGTGAATTTTCTGTGTCGCAGGTAATATGGCAATATAAATAAGATATCACTAACTCTCACTACCTAACTGCAAACGTATTTTGTCTGTCGCACACATGCCTTGGGAGGAATCGAACCCGGGACCACTCACATGCAGGATCACTATTAATGGGGCTATGGGATCGTGATATCCTCATCAAAACAAGAGATTTGTGTACCGAAACAAACTGTTTTTGATGGTATGCTTAGAATTTTAATCTGAATCCCTTCAAAGATGTCTTATCTTGTCAGTAACCAGTTCCTAATGAACTACTCAATTACTTTTACTTTATCTATTACTCAGATCATCTATTACTCAGAAAAGAAAAGCATATAATAGTCGTTGTCTATAATCTATATCTATAATCTATAAAAATAAATAAAATTGGAGTGTCTATTTGTAATATTAAAATAACCGCTTTTTACTAAGAGCATTTGGATGTATACACGGTGCATATACCAAAACAACATTTTTCACAATTTTTGTCTGTCTGTCTGTCTGTTTGTTCCGGCTACTCTCTGAAATATCTGGTCCGATTTTGACGGGACTTTCACTGGCAGATAGCTGATGTAACAAGGAGTAACTTAGGCTACTTTTATTATGAAAAAAAATATTTTGTTAAGCGATACGAAGTTCGCCGGGTCAGCAAGTTTTCATATAAATTACTAGTTACGTAATATAATAGCAAAGTAGTGAGAATCTTGGTCATAGTCCACATATTATCATTCGCCTCGACCATCGCTAAGTAGGTCAACATTTTTCTAAAGAGAACTCCATTTATTACTTGGCTTTGTTGCAGTAATTAAAATCGCAGTTCTTTTCCTTTACGTATTCTCCGGTTGTTTTATTCTGTGTACTTCGACTTCAGAACTTTTAAAGATGTACTGAATGTTCAACGAAAAGTATAAATTAAGTTAACAATATCAGGGAGGATTGGAACATAGGTAAGTTTTCAGAATATAAATTCCGCAGGGTTTATTGAAATTTAGCTAAACGCGTTACTTAGATGTTTTGTTCTTTCAGTATATTCATAAAAATAGCTCACCTCAAGACATTTAATACTTAATTGAAACAAAAACTGGTTCTCTACTCTAGCCCGCAGCCGAAACACTGCGAGCTTCGTACAGTCGTACCATATACATACACGTTAAGCGAACGCTCGGCCAAGCTACATGGTAGGCGTAGTGGGGGTGTTAGGTTTTATTTTCGTTACGGAATTTCTTGATTCGGTCGCCGCACTCAAAGCCCGCGATAAAAGCTGTGCAATAGCTTAAAAGTTGAGAAAATAATAAATTTTATTTAAAAGAAAATTAAAAAATAACATACGTCAAGTTAAAGATGGCTATTTTACTTTTTATTACATTTTTTTTGTAATTTACTATCCGTATAGTATCCGAGCCGTCGCTAGCGTGTGCAGACATGCTTTAAAATACGATTATTTCAACCACAAAGGGTCGCGGCATCACAAAGGACGTGCTTGTGAACGTCACCTGAAATAATTTTATTCGTCACTGCAAATATTCGCGTTCATGTAACTTTTGGAGGTTTTTGCGAGATATTTATTTGATGTACGTACGTGTTCCATTGTAAACGTGTTGTTGGGAATTGCTGTTAAATTGTACTCGTATGGGGACTCGCGGCCATGAACATTTGAGACGTGTTGGATTTAACTATAATGTTTTTGGTTATCATATTGGATATTTTTATTTCGAATATGCTTATTCTTTCAGCCTGTACAAGGGCATTCAACTGCTATAAGTTATTTGTAATAAATGTCTAGGCTGGCTTTTTTTTTAAATAAAACATTCCGTTAATAAACTTTCTATTCATGCACTTTGGAAATATTTGAATCCAACCAAAAACATTTCATGTATTTGTTAAATAGACTGCCAACACACACGATTTTTAAGATTTCATGAAGCGACAATCCTAACTCTACAGATAAATTATATTCCAAACAGCAGATAATAAGGTGATGAAGATGACTATACGGTTTCCGCCCAAACCGGTCGACAGGAGATCTTCTAGCGTATGCTACTCACATCTGGGGTGAAGCCCTCGAGAAAAATGGGGAAGCGCTTGCCGTTTCCCTTGACATCTCGAAGGCTTTTGACAGGGTTTGGCACACTAGCCTTATTGGTAAGCTTCCTGCGTATGGCCTATCCCTGGCCTGATCGACTGGATCAAAGACTTCCTGAGTGACCGTTCATTCCGAGTGGTTGTCGGAGGTTGTTCGTCGCAATCAATGACAACCAATGCCGGAGTTCCTCAGGGGTCTGTTCTCTCCGCAACACTATTTCTGATGCACATTAACGATCTGCTTATGCCCGGTATCTATGGGTACGCAGACGACAGCACGGTTGTGGAGAGATACCTGCCAAAGGGTCGGGCCAGTAAAGACCATATACAGTCTGAAAGAGAGGCTATGGTGGACCGTTTGAATCTTACACTTCAGGCAGTCTCCGAATGGGGCAATGCCAACCTAGTGGGATTCAACGCCACAAAAACAAAAGCGTGTCTATTCACCGCTAAAAGGAGTCCATTCATCTTGACTCCTACTCTCCGGAATGTATGTCTCCCTGGATTACACCAACCGCCTTCAGTTACTGGGCATTGAGATATCCTCGAACCTTAACTTTGGGCGGTTCATTGAATCCAAAGCTAAAGTAGCTGCTAGGAAACTTGGAGTCCTAGCGAAGGTGCGGCGGTACTTCACACCACAACAGCTTTTAACCTTGTATAAAGCACAGGTTCGGCCTTGTGTGGAGTACTGCTGCCACATTTGGGCTGGTGCTGCCAGATGCCACCTGTCAGCATTGGATTCAATTGAGAGGCGTGCTAAGAGGCTTATTGGTGAACGTAAATTGGTTGAGACCAATCTTTAGAGCCTCGAGCACAGGCGCAGAGTTGCCAGCCTCTCGGTGTTCTACAGGATACATTTTGGAGAGTGTGCGCAAGAATTACATAATTTAATTCCGCCATCCCCTTTCTATCATCGAACGTCCCGACGCACGGCGGGTATCCATCCCTTCGTCGTGAACGTACAGGGGGGACGTACAGGGGGGAACCCTGTACGGACGGCGCGCTTCGCCTCGTCATTTATTATACGTACAGCGAAGGATTGGAATAAATTGCCCGCGTCGGTGTTTCCGCTCGATTATAATGTAATTGTCTTCAAGGCAAGAGTGAATAGGCTTTTACTAAGTTAATGCGTTTTACCACCCATGACTACATCACCACTTACCATCAGGTGGGATAGTAGTCAAGCATTAACTTATAAGATATAAAAAAAAAGTTAAGATCTTTTTTTATTGTGTAAAGTAGAGTAATTTATTTTTTGTTAGTATCAGTTCAATTATTATTTTTTTGGTTTATTTTGTTTTAATTTAATGACTGTACCTAATTAAAGACATAAATTACCGGTAATAGGTTATTATGACGATATTTTGAAGTAATGTGCATAGATGTAGATGTAAACGTAGCATATCGTAGCACAGTAGACTACTCGTAGCGACTCTGCTATGTACATGCCTACGGTCCACTACGAGCGAGCTACGAGTGTCACTGCTACGTCATCGTCTACAGGAAACGCTACGATGTTACATGTAGCACCAGCTACGCCACCATCTACGATGCGCTACGATGACGTAGGGTCTACGGCGTAGGGCTACGACGCTATAGGAGAGATAACATGATTGAAACTAGCATGCTGTTATTGCACACATGCATAAATATTTAAATACGTACAGACGCACACACGCTTAGAGGTGACTTCCTTCCACCTACACATGCTTGTATTAGCAATTTATGGGATTAATTTAAACAATTTCAAGTCTTACGGCACTCAGATCTGAGTAAATACAATGAAGTAAGATTTGAGCATTGCGTTTTTTCAATTTGTAACTATTTTCAAAAATACTTTATACCCACAACCAAAATAAACTAACAATAAGTAACAAAAAGATTGTTTCTATGTTTGTTCCGTAAACATCATGAACGACCGCAACTAACGAACAGTGTAAGTAACTTAACTAACTCATAATGTCGGTACGTGACGCTCGCGGCGGACTGTACACGCACACTGTACACACACACTGTACACACATATCGTATTATAAGCACACATTACATTACAACAATATTCTGAGCAGCGTGTTTTAGGTGAAAAATATACTTGGTAGTGTATCTGATGTATATTTATACCTATACTATACCATAACTTAGGTAGTTATGGTAAGCTCTAAAATATACTTGGTAGAGTACCTGATATATGTATATTATACTTATAACCTAAGTTATGGTAAACTCCATTATGATATGCTACAATATACAGGGTGAATTTTACAAGTGTACGTGGATGGCCAAATCTGAAATTATGAGGAATAGCGAAAAATGCTGAAAGGAGCTCAGGGCTGATTTTGATGAAAATTAAAACTGCATCATTACGTTTTTGAAATATCAATATTCCCAGCCAGGAATTGAACCCAATGATTTTGAAAAACAAACAACCCTACTATCATCCAAATTTTAAAAACAACATTGAAACTATAGCTATTAATTCAGATATTAGTTGTAAAGTCTAGTGTTTTGCTCGCGGGTTTGTCCACGCTTTCCGGGATAATAAGCACCTTTTATCTTATTCCAGGTCATGGTCTACCTCTGTGCAAAATTTCATGAAAATCCGTTCAGTAGTTTTTGCGTGAAAGAGTAACAAACATACAAGGATTTGCCAAAACAACACAGTAACGCAATCCTTCCACCGTACCTTCCGGTGTCCACAACCCGCGGTACAGTCGCCACAGTATGTGCCTACTCACTGCCCGCCCGCAGCCCGAGCGAGCGCGACTGTACCGACTGTACCGACTGTACCGACTGTACCGACTGTACAGAGAGTACAGCAACTACAGTAACTTGATTAACTAACTCGCTGATAATGTCGCTACGTGAGGGTCGCGCCAATCACGTGCCGGCGGCGGCGCGAGCGACGAGCGCTGAGCGGGGAGCGGGGAGCAGGGAGCGGGGAGCGTTTGCGTTGTTGTGACTTTAATTATATTTTGGTCTAGTATTTATTTATTTATTTAGTATTACAGCTTACGGTGATTTTCAATAACCTGTATATCTATGTATGTCTAGGTTAGTTGCTAAATAATCTATACTAATAGGTATATAAAGAGGAAAGATTTGATTTTTTGTTTGCATTGAATAGGCTCCGAAACTACTGAACCGATTTTAAAAATTCTTTCACTGTTGGGAAGCTTCACTATCCCCGAGTAACATAGGCTATATTATATTTTCAAAAAGGGATCCTTAATAAAACTCCAATAAGTTGTAAAAAAATAAGAAAACCGAAGCAAAGCGAGGGCGATTACTCGTACAATATAAAGTTACTGCGTTGTATATTTTTTGACAGTTTCTAGGTAACTAATCTGATGATAATGTATAAATAAATTAGAACGACTGTTACTGGTTTGATATGAGTATCACGCTTGGCTTATATAATAGATTTTATTTCACTGCTTTGTCGCTTACAATACTCATAAATATTGTACGCCAAATTACAGCAGTCTTGTACTAAGGTGTCCAGAACTAAGCCACGAATGGATGGATAGAGAAACAGGCCCGAACATAAGATACAGCATTAAGTAAACTTTTTCTACTGTAAATTAAAAAAAATGCCATGTTCCACCCGAACGAAGCTGGGGCGGGTTGCTAGTTGTATGATATTGAATTGAAAACAGTTCGCACTAGTGTCAGAAATGCAATTTAATATTTTATTCATCGTATGGAAATGGGACCATGTTGGTTTAGGATAATAGTAAAAAATATATGACCCAACTCTTCCACTCCCCACACATCGAGACATCTTTGCGAAGAATAACAAAAATTATATTATTAATTACAACGGTAGAATAAAAAAAATCACGTGCATAAGTTTCTCTATACTAATATATAAAGAGGAAAGATTTGATTTTTTGTTTGCATTGAATAGGCTCCGAAACTACTGAACCGATTTCAAAAATTCTTTCACTGTTGGGAAGCTACACTATCTCCGAGTAACATAGGCTATATTATATTTTCAAAAAAAAAATTAGGGATCCTTCATAAAACTCGAATAATGTAATCCAAGGTGTAAAAAAATAAGAAAACCGAAGCAAAGCGAGGGTGGTTACTCGTCACTTATAAGCATAAGATTAAATGAATAATATGAGTTTAAATAAGCAGGGCATTATAATTTTAACGTGTATGCTCGTTTGTAGGGTTCCCAGTCAATGACAGAATGATATGTATGTATGTCCACATGTCAGTTAATTATTTTAAACAACATCAAAAGTTTTTAATACTATTATTACCGTAAACATAATTTTAGGTGTATGATTGTAGGTGTTTAGGGGTGTGTTAGGGATTTTTGATGTTTGATTTTTACCCCAACTACGATCCACTTATACCTAAAAGATTTAATATTGAGGAACTAAATTAAAAAGTCATTTTATTTTTTGTATAAATCAAGTCTAGTTTGTAATTAGTAAGTTTCCTCTTGAAACAGCTTTCAAATTAAACAATCTAATCGCTTATCACTTGTCCCACATGATAAGATGCCAGAGCAAATCCAAATTCATATTCATTTCTCCCAGTTATGTAGCCGAGGCTCCGACACAACTTCTTTAGAGCAAAAGTCGGATTGCAACTTGCGAGGACTTGTCCGACACTACACGATTCATACAAATACAAATATCTTTAGTCCCGGACAATGATTCCATTTGTTAGTAAGATACTTAAAAACTATGTTAGTGTTAAGCTTAAATAAAGAATATAGCCACTGACATAATAATTACTTTACGTTAATGGACAAATATCTAAAAGGATGTTTTAAATAGGACTTCAGATTACTCAGAAAATACGCAATACTTATAGAACAAGCAAGTTTAGATTTGATTGTTGAAACCAACCTCCCACGCTATGGGTACCAGTCCCTTCTATCTGTACATCCAGTTTAACGCTTCCCGCCCACATCCGATAATCGGTGACCGATTTTTTAGGAGATATTTTTACGCAGGATTCAGTCGAGTTACATTTTAACAAGTATTCTTATAATAATATTAAAAATAAAAATTTCGTGTACCAAAACATAGCTCAACGACTACAGTATGACAAGGCACTGTACGTGTTAGTGTTTTAAAACACTTTTTATTTCCGAGCGTCGGTTTCCCTAAAGCCGTTGTTTTTCATAGTTCCGAGATATAATTAACCGTTCAACCCTCTTGTAATGTAGAAGTGCAAATTAGGTCTGTAAGTTTTTGTGTGTGATGCAGTCCGCTCAGTAATATCACTTGTTCTATTTTAAATTCAGCGTGGCTAGATTTCAAAGAAGCGTTGGATGAGGAAAATTCTGCTTTTTAGAACACTACCTGAGTTAAAGGTGTGATTTTAGCGAAATTTCTAAATAATAATGCAATGTAAAGTAATTTTAGGTAATTCTCATAGTTATTTAAATTGTACTTTGTTATAATTTTTTTCTTATTCTACGAATAAGCTGTACCTATATTATTAACATATTATTAATAAATTATAAATAAAGGATTTTTTTTAATTAGGGCTTAATACAAACTAATATTTTATTAATTTATGTTCCAAGGTTACATTAATTAAACATAATTTATTAATTTTGTATAACTTACTCATCGGAATCGTGGTCAAGTGTTCAATAAAATGTTACATTCAAGAAGTCTGCATTTTCTGGTGATGTAAGTTCCATCCGAAAACCTTTGTTATCTGTTGAAATTCCTTCTCGTTTATACCTGGTACTGAGGGCAGGTATTAACCCTGCAATATTTGCATATCGCGGTAACTGTAGATACACTCGTTGCCCGAAACTAGGTGAAACCTTTATAGGACCCCATAACAATTACATTAAACGGGGATCGAAATTGACCCCTGTTTCAACCCTAACTCGCTAACCATAACGGTATCCGGTCAAAATTACCCCGTTCGTGCAAACTAGGCTAATTAGACCGGGATGTCATGTAGTTAAAGCTATGTACAGACCGTTGTTGTTGGAACAAGTAGTTCGTTTTGTTATTGTCGACCGTTTGAAGGTTCGTGTCAATGGTCGAGTCAGGTAGCAGCATTATACAGCCGTTTGATGTAATTGTGCCTCTGCCGCCGACCGCAGTGTTGGAAAGGGATTGTGATGTTTTTGTTTAAATAACCGGCAAACGAGCCAACGAGCCAACGATGATAAGTGGTTACAAACACCCATAGACGTCAGTAATAAGAAAAGGAACCACCGACGTGCCGGCGGGCGAAATGAAAGAGGAGAGAAATCCGCTTGACTTTTACATTTACTCCATACATCACGGACGTAAAAAAAGAACGGACGTAACCTTGTCTAATCGAGAGTGAAGCTGACAGCTGACAGCTCGCATACCATGTGTGCTTAATTTTGTAATTTTTGATTCGCGATGGTGTCAATGTCATATCAGGATGGTGTCAATGTGTGGGTATGTGTACTTGTACGAATACAGAGTTGGTATTACTATGGGTGCTTCACTGAATTTGTTCTTAGGATTACGTCCGTCTTTTTTTTACGTCCGTGCCATACATATGTAGTGTTTAGAGGGTCAATAATACACACATTTTACTCTGTAATGGGTGAGGTAGGTATACGCAAGGCTGACGTCTGCACACGGCACCTAGCACGCAGCATCGCTGCCGACTGACTGGCAGTCACTCAGTGACTGACAGCTGTGCTTATACACTACATCCCTTCTTTATTTTATAATAAATAATAATTGATTACAACTGTTCGTTAGCAAATAATATATTGCAACATTGACATAGATCTGACAATAATAAATTATTCATTATCCAAATTTTATTTTCTTTGTGTTATTTATTATCATTATTGTTGTACAACATGTATTTCCCATTTCTGTACATCGTTTTCACCATCAGAAACTCACACCACTATGTGAGTGCAGGGTTAAAGTTTGGTGTCAATCTGTTAGCCTCAGTTACTTATTATTCTTCGATATATTTTTCTGTAGCTAATTTAGAATCTTGTAGCTCCCTTAGTACTGTCCTCATAATATGGTTTCCCTCTTTTCTTTAATTGAATTATAAACCTGTCAATTTCTGTCTCTCACATTACTGTCATTGTTAGAGTGAAAGGTATTTTACTGGAAGTGATTGGAAGCTTCATAAAAAAAAATTGATGTTATTCTCGCATTTCACTAAATACAACTCTGTAGATCATAATTATATTTTTAACAAATGTCAAATAAAGCATTGAAAGTAGATTAACCCAAGCCATTTACCACAGTCGTCTACTTCAATTATCAAAAGTAACAACATAACTTCTGAAAAATCTTGAGTAAGTCCCTCTATTGCCAAGGCTCACCCAGCCGATATGCATATATTATCCATTTAGTGTCATATGTGTGCATCATATGTGTGCAATATGCATCACCCATACACACCCCAAACTTCACTTCTTCAACTTCATAACTTTCTTTCTCGAGATGGAGACTGATCTCGTATTGTTCAGTATCATGATTTATCATGATTACCTATTTATAGGTACTCGACTGGTACATGACTTACAGGTATTTCCCTAACGCTATCTTGTTTTCTTCAAGACTAAGTGAGAACAAAACTCTTAAATTATTTATAGAATTAACTTTTGCTATTTTGACCTATCGTGATATTACTTTCCAATTTTTTCTTGAAGGTACTTCATTTATATTGAGGGTAGGTCACAAAACTTGAAGGTAATTTGAAATTTTCAAACGTTAATCTTAAGAATTTTGAGTCATTCAACTAGATATAATTCATGATGTCAATATAATATCTAAAGTTCATACAACTCGCTCAGCGCATTATAAGAACTCAACTTTAAACAATTTTTCTATGTGACATTGTTATTTCCATCTCGTGTCACTAAGAAATAAAAACTATTTGCCAGCCATTCATTTAATGCCAAGCTATTTAATTCTACCACCAGCATTTACACTGTGAAAGTCACAGACAATTTTTGAGGGCACTTCATTTCATGGTAAGATAAGGGGTAAATCTTGAGAATTTGAGTCAATGAACAAGACTTAATTCATGATATCAGTATGATTGTCTACAGTTCAAACAACTCACTCCACGCATTATAAGGGTCAACTTTAAACAATTTTCCTATGTTATTATATATTATATATATTATTATTTTCATTTATTGTCAGTAAGGAATTCAAACCATTGGCAACCCATTCATTTAATGCTAAACTATTTTGCTCTACCAGTATTTACACTGTTAAAAGTCACAAGGGTATTTAGAATAGTACCAGTAGAATCTCTAATAATCTTAAAAATAGTTGCTTGTGAAACTACGATCACAGCTGACCAATTTATTGTCTCTTTAATTATCATGTGAACTTGAGTATTCTCTTCATTATCTTAACTCTTGATTCACTATCAGTTTAGTCAGTTAAGTTATGATTCTCTGGGAATTTGCGTTTGCTTCCCAGGGGAGTTTCAGTCGTTGACAAGCACTCTGTGTGAGGATGCTTTGTGAGATGGTGGTCCTGCGTGCACGGTTACACCCACTTACACATATGTACATTCGGCTTAGTAATGTGGCCACTCCAGCTTCTAGATGGAGATCTAGTGCTTTCAGCTTCCACAACATCAACGTCATTTTAAACTTGATAGATCTGTAATACAGAAATATAAGACCAATGACGAGCCTCGGACTGTACTGCTTTAGAGATAAATCTCTAAAGTTGCTACTTAGCACTGTCATTCAACTAGAAATAAGTTTTTTTTTCTTGGCTAAGTCTGACATAATTAAATCGAACCACTTTGTTAACGCATATTCAATAATTACAGTATGAACCTTGCCCTTGATAGGTATTGTTTTTGTATAATGTCGTGAAAAGTATGGAAACTGATAAAATAACCTTTTGGTCATTAGCCATCACTTGATGACGCTAGTTAACTATTTATGTCAATTTTACATGAAAAGAGCGCAGAGAAACACCTAAGGTGTTGTCATTTTGCAGATGGTTCAAGTTCGATGAATATTAGTAGTATGTTGTATCTACGTAAAATAGTTGATTACAACGTCGTGTTTTATTGGACTACCTCAATATACTGAAATTTTGTTTCTCAGTGTCTCATTGTCTCTTTACTATGGAGACAAAATCATAACCTTGACATATAATATTTACCTTTATTCTTCGACAGCTCAAAAATATTAATATTTACATTGTAAGTAAAGATATTAGATGGAAATACTACGATCTTCTGAGTCTGTAATTGCTCGTTGCCACATGGATGAATCTTTATTTTTTCAATAATAATATATCCAATAAATTATTGTGGACTATATTATATAAGAATTGCAAAAATTTAATATAATTATCATAAAAGCCGAGTCCGTTACCATGGACTCATAACTGCTGTCGTTTGTCATAATCTGCTCACATATGTGATATGTTCACATATTACATATTATACTCGTCTTTAACGAATTATTATAAAATAATGAATCGTCAAAGACGGAACTATGTCATTGTACATTTCATACATGGTCAGATTCAAAATTACTTCAAAAGAAGTTATGGAATGTTAACACATGAATGGAATAAAATATACCATACCAATAATCACTGTCTTACTTTTATTCCTTACATAATACTTGAATTCTGATGCCACATCATCTCTTTACTTGGTATTTGTAATTCATATTGATTGAGGTAACTTTCTGAAAACCTGCAATTTGTTATTTCATCCCACGATTTCATATCAGTGAAATGGGACCGATTATGATGGGAATCATCTCCATCAGGCATCTCGAATGGGTGTCTTATGAATCATATCCAACAGACATCTTTGGCTTTCGATGACATTCATAACGACATATCCATAAAATATTAATTTGTAAATATTTGCAGCCACTGTGTATGCATGGCTTTTTACAAATGTAACGTTATTACAAGTGTAACATGATTGCGTAGCCTTAAACATTGATTTATAATATTTGCGGGCACCTTGTATGCATGGCTTTTTACTAATGTAACAGTAACATGACTGCGTAGCTTTAAAACATTGATTTATAATTGACAGTATATATTACGGTATATTATATACCACTTGTATACAGAATACATTACAGTATAATGTATAATGCTCAATCACCTCGAATGACTTGCCATAGCAATAATTCAATACATCGATTAGTTTGGCTTCTTCCTCAGAATTCCAAGTCAAGTACCTACTCCATACCTTAATTTATTTTATGATAATTATGGTAAATACCCAATAAATTGAAAACTTTTTTTTCCATTTTTTTTAGCTATAAAAGCGTTACAATATCTCTGACATTTTAGACTGAACTTTAGTATTCCACATACTCATCCATCCTTAAATTTTAATGTAGCTTTTAGGAAATACTCATTATATTGAATAACTTCCGCAAACACTATATTTTAATGTCTTATAATTTGGCTGAACATAAAAATGTTCCACGTCACTTTACCCAGAACTTTGATTTTTCTTCTCGAAACAGCCATTCTTGAGCCATTACGAAAATTTTTGAATGAAACAGTGAAATCGGTTAAACTATCAAGAAATACTAAAGTTCATTTTTATTTATACAAACAAGAAGATAAGTATATTACAATAATAACGTGCTTCTTTCGAGCATTTTTTTGTACACAAGGTATAGCATTCTCCTTACGAGTCTTGTTTAAATTTGCGTGCCCCTTTCAGGCCTTTTTGTACTCAAGGTACATTAACAAGTTCCTTACGAGTCTTGTTTAAATTTGCGTGCTCCTTACAGACCTTTTTGTACTCAAGGTACATTAAAAAGCTCCTTACGAGTCTTGTTTAAATTTGCGTGCCCCTTGCAGGCTTTATTGTACTCAAGGTACATTAACAAGCTCCTTACGAGTCTTGTTTCAATTTGCGTGCCTCTTGTAGGCCTTTTTGTACTCAAGGTACATTTACAAGCTCCTTACGAGTCTTGTTTCAAATTGCGTGCCCCTTGCAGGCCTTTTGTACTCAAAGTACATTAAACAAGCTCCTTACAAGTCTTGTTTCAATTTGCGTGCCCCTTGCAGGCCTTTTTGTACTCAATGTACAGTAACAAGCTCCTTACGAGTCTTGTTTCAATTTGCGTGCCTCTTGTAGGCCTTTTTGTACTCAAGGTACATTAACAAGCTCCTTACGAGCCTTGTTTCAATTTGCGTGCCCAATCCGGACTTAATACTTGTAACGGGACAAGTGGGATAGACCCGTACAACCTGCGTGAACCTTGACGTAGCTACAATTATCAATAATTATATTTAATTTAATATTGGCTTTAGCGATAAAAATATTAACATATATAATGCTTCAATATTGCTACGTAATACGGATTTTAAGGTATAATAAACTTTTTACATATTACGTGCATATGCATAACACATTGTTTGTAGCTACTTTACAGGTTCTTTCTTAATATGGTTGTATAGGCAATGATCTTTAAGTGAACTGTATTGGCGTGACCACGGAACACAGACACAAAGGCGTGACCATAATAATAATATTGAACTGCTAATTAATTAGCAAAATTACGTCTAAAACTTGTTTAGATAATCATAATCTTTTGAATTCATGGTAGAACGGTATTTGAATTGTGAAAACATTAACCACAGCATTATATTAATAAGTGGGGTAGATTCTCAATCGTTTCTTTCCAAGTTATTGTAAGGGTAACGTCGAGTTTCACGTTTTTATTAAATACCCACCAAATACAAACAAAACTTAGGATATTGTTATTGTGATGCGGTAGCTTTATTTGAAATAAGGAACGAAATAAATTACTCTTTCACATACTACAATTTCCTACAGCAATATCATAGGAAATTTATCGTCTATTTGAAATAGTTACTTGAGGCATGGCCCTTTGTGAACAAAATTATTTGCATGGCCTTCGAAGTATTTAATTAGTTTTGATGCTTAGACAACCATTTTCTGTACAAATATGGCAGTGGTACTTTAAGTTGCCGAGTTATTAAAACGTCAACACTTAAATAATTGTTACTTTAGTGCACGCAATTAGGTATACCCACATATAAATTATGTGGTTGTAATGTAATAATACACTTTACTTACTTAAATGCGAATATAACAGAACATATTCGTTACGAATTTGCCTGTCCGAACGAATGCAAGGGTGGCATTACTCCTTCTTTTTCTTCCAACATTTTTTGGTAATTCCTTATTATTTTTACCGTCGTCGCCACTTGTAGTGTTTAGAGGGTCAATAATACACACATTTTACTCTGTAATGGGTGAGGTAGGTATACGCAAGGCTGACGTCTGCACACGGCACCTAGCACGCAGCATCGCTGCCGACTGACTGGCAGTCACTCAGTGACTGACAGCTGTGCTTATACACTACAACATACATATTTAATATTTTTTTGAGTACACGATATTACTTATTATTTATTAATTTAACACTTTATTGTTTGTACCTACATCATAAAATAATATACATAAGAGCACAAAAAAAGAATACAAAACAATGGGTGACCTAATATTGTAATGCAATCGAATGTGATATGGTTCTCATTGTTAACATTAACAATATGCCGGAGTAAAATGAGAGTGGCTTTGTCGAAATTAAATGCCATCTCGCCGCGGCCAGCCATAGAACATTTTGATATCAGCAGCTAATTGGGAGAATGAAAATGCTCTTGTAAATGCATTGGAGCCGTGTTTGATTTACCGTGTATTATTGCTGAATTTTTCTGTCAGAATTTAATTAAAGTTAAATTATAACATTGAGGCAGCCGCTCAGTGGTCAAAATTTGAACGCATCTATTTTATTATTGACAAAAAATATTTTACTTTGACATAATTGAACGTTCAGTATTCTATTTAAACGTCTTTTAATTTTATATTTTCGTCTAAAAGGCCACTAGAAGTCTTTACTTACCTAAAACAAGAAAAAAAAATCGTTTAGGAGAATCACTTTATACACATCGAATTAATTTTTATTTGAACATTATAATATGAAAAATATATGAGATTATGACTTCAGTAGACAGTTGTACAGAATTTATATAATACGGTTCAAAGATCACATACAAATAAAGTAAAATAATTATAAAATAAATTACACAGTCTAAAATATTCCTATTCATATTCCTTATGAAAACAATTCCTCTAATTAAGTATCGTAAATTGTTTTATTTCTTTCTTGACAAACATCCAATGACATTGGTGTTACTGTTGCCCTCACGTTGACTACACATACAATCATATGTGTCTACTAGTCTGTCCGTTATTTACATAAAAACAGAACAATGCATTCCGGTAGTGCCGACAATAGTGAAAACTTGAACAATTACGTGTGTATTTTTTGAATCGTCAGGAAATATTTTATTGTGCGGGAAATACTTTTTAATTCAGTGTTTTTTTATTCATTACATTTTCAGTGAATAGCTGTAAATTAAGTAACTATAGTTGTGTGCTTCTCTCAGAGATGGCGCCACAATTAGGTGTCGATTAAAACGATGACAGTGTCGCGAACTGTATGGTTTCATCCCATCTCAAAAATACCGAACGCGCCTAAAGAAGTTCACTTCAATAAATAAATAGCCTTTAAAGAAGATCAAACTAATCCCAGTTCCCATTCACCACTTAAGTGTAAATATCAAGGATAAGTAACTTATGATTGAGACGTAAATGAACGAAGGCTATTAGCTGAACGGAAGGCAATTTACCGGCGCAGTCAGCGACTCGCGGATAAAACTGTACAATTTAGGACACGACCGGTCCCAAACTATACAATTTGGGTCAGATCCGGTCCCGATTGCATAGCGTACATAGCTGCATATACGGCCGCTATTGACGGGTTAATTGGAGTATTTTGTCGATACTTCCAGAATGTCGGAATTTTATGTCGTTATTCTCCACGTGCGTTAAACGAATATTGAATCATCTACGATTTGTGGGGAGATCTTAACTAATGAAGGTTTGGTACATTGGATTTCAGTCATAACGTTTTCAGATGAACCCTAATTCCAAAAATAGTTTTAAAAGTTCCATAATATTTTTGAAATACCTTTTCAATGATACCCCATACTATGAGGAACGTAAATAAAAAAATCATCCTCACGTTACCTGTAGGGGAGGTACCCTGAAAATTTTTTTTTTCAATATTTTATTCTACGATTCTAGAGTTTTAATAAATATGTATACCCATGCCAAATTACAGCTTTTTAGCACTAAGAGTCTCGCCGCTTTGCTTCGGACAGACAGACGGACGGACAGACGGACGCATATGACGAAACTATAAGGTTTCTGATTTTTCTTCGGAACCCTAAAAAGTGTTGCGTACTAAGCGGAGCTTTGTCATGACGTTGTCACGTTAAACTACCGTCCGTAAACCGACTTTACAGACAACCATTTTTTGAAAGATAATTAAAACTGATACACGTTATTAAATTTTATTAATACCTTTATTTTTGAAGGTTTCACATGTATCACGTGTGAACTGAACACATTTTAATTTTCAACTAAAAATTAAAAGGACTTGTTTCAAGTATCCGGCTTCCTTGTCACTCCTTGTGAACGTTACGTACAGATCACGGCAGTATTCGGTCTCAATCAAAACGTGACAAGTATCGTCGAAGCGACGTGACGCCATGGCCAGGTTTTAATTGAGTCAATGAGAGTGACACTGTGACAAAATTGTACCTACCGGTATTGAACCGAATCACTCTAATTTTATACAACACGGAGCAGCCAAACTTCACTGAAATACGCTTATCTTACTAATATTATAAATGTGAAAGTTTGTAAAGTTGTAAACTTAGAAAATAATAGATAGTCCATGACCAGAACAAGAATAATCCTTGACAAAAAATAACCGATTTCAAAATTAAGAATAACTCAAAAACTATTTCTCAGAATTTGCTCAAATTTAAGTGTGGTCCCAACCACATGACAAGCACCAGCTTTCGATTAAAAAAATAATCATTAAAATCGGGCCCCCAGTCAAAAGGTCTGAGGTAACAAACACTTAAAAAAACAGTCGAATTGAATTGAATACCAGGAGGTATTCAATTTTTTTGAAGTCGGTTAAAAAAGATAGATTTAATCTCGCTTGTATTTTCCCCTGGGATGATTGAGATGTGTATGTATTTGGGATCTCATTTTGTAAAACCACTCCTCCCTGGGCGGAGACTAGTAGATTTGTATTCCTAAGATATAACAGAAATGCCTATCTTTTTGACACTTTCAAGCGATCTAAAATATTAACAATAATTACTTTGGCTTTGGTTGAATAGACGACTATTACTTAAAAGGAAGTGATCGGTAAACTATATTTACACATACGTAATACATAATACTACATACATAAATTTTAGAACATAAAATGTATTTAGAAGACGTGTCTTTAAACCTGCAAGAGTGTCACTAGCCACAGCCTCGACTAGATACAAAGCTAAAGGAAGGGAAACAATGAAACGTTAACAAAGGTATCTGTCTCACAGAGCTCCGACCTAAAACATAGTCATTAATACTGTACAGTGGCGCCACTGGAGGACTTCGCTGTAACTTCATTGTTAGTACGAAATGCATTGGCCTTTGGAAAGTTAACAATAGTATTGACTCCACAATGTTGTAAGCTGCTATTACGGTATTATGTATTAGCTTAACCTAAAATTTTATCACAATACTCGTACATATTCTGGTAAAATTTTAGAGTCGTAGGTAGAATTTTTTCAGTATCGATTCGACTGCACGAAAATGGTAGATTTACTTGTCGTTTACTTGTTCATCTATGCTGATAAAATAAAATAAAAAGAGTATATTTGTATTTTTGTTTGTGAATCATTTAACCCATAAAATGTTACACTATCAGCGAGTAACTTGAACTGAATTTAATAACAAAAAAAAGTGAAGTCTTTACAAAAATACTCGTATGTCAAGTAATATCAATGGTTTTCGCAGCGCACGCCAAGCAATTACTTATGATTGGTTGTGATCACTATTACATTGAATAAAAATGAGGCACATAGGACTCAAAAGAATACTAAGTATATCCAAAAGATTAATATACATCGTTTAAAGTGCCAACTCGATATTTTGTAATCGATACTGGAATAGACACGTTGGGAGGTGACGCTGAACGAGTGCAAGGAACGTTATTGCCCAAGCGAGCTGCACTCCTGCTAGCGAAAGAAGATATTGGATCTGAAATGAAATTACTTAGCTGAGAGTTATTTGAGGAGTCCCTGGATCTTAAGATTAAAATATTATTATTCAATAACTTATTGACAACTACCTGACCCGGCGAACTTCGTATCGCCTATTTTTTTCTAAAATAACAGTAGCCTAAGTTACTCCTTGTTACATCAGCTATCTGCCAATGAAAGTCCCGTCAAAATCGGACCAGCACTTTCAGAGATTAGCCGGAACAAACAGACAGTTGACAGACAAAAATTGTAAAAAATGTTGTTTTGGTATATGTACCGTGTATACATCCATGATCCAAATGCACTTAGTAAAAAGCGGATATTTTAATATTACAAACAGACACTCCAATTTTATTTATTTGTATAGATGAATTACATAGATATCCTGAATAAAATAAATAAGGTTATAAATAACAGAATACACTTATTACCCCACAAATACCCAGAACGAGAACAGAAGTTAAAACATTATTATCTAGCTCCTTGGGAAACATACTCATCCCTTCAAACGGCAGTCTGGTAATCATGATATAATAATTATAACCAGTTTCCACTTTATACTCTGCAGGTAGCATGAAAATTAAATTATATTCATATTATAATCACAAACAAACAAGACTTGATAAGAAACTATCCATCCCAAAACCAAGTCAAATCCAGCCAAAATCAAATCCAAAATTCCGTGCTAAAACTCATCAATATTCTAAACAGAAATTTAAAATATACCTAAAAAGTGAAGGTAATATTAAACCCCAGTTAAAATGTCATCATTGTTTATCCGACAGTGCTGTAAGAGGATAATTGTAACTGACGTACGAGTGCAGCAGTTAATCAACGTTTTTCCCAATTTCCAATATCCATTCGGCCCAAAATAGCTTTGTCTAGCGGAAACCTAGCTCCGACATATTTATACTCGGGATTTCAATGCTATTTTCAACAAAAACCGTTTGCTATAAAACTTTTAAAAGCGGACGTAATCCAGAGCGCCAATACAAATCAAAGTCAGAATGGAAACGGCTTTGCCACTGATTTATCCTACTGGTACTGATACCGGTACAGGTAACCGGTATTAACCTTCACTGAGACTGCTTTATTGTCAAAGGGTAAAGATCATAATTAGTGATTATAGACTCGGCTAACACTTTTACTGTGTACGTTTTTAGTGGATCGAAATAATACCGTACTTTACGTATTATCAGTACCCACCTGACTGTATCTCAGTATAATAAAATTGCTGTAACTAATATAGATTTTAGTAACCTGTACACCATAATTATGTACGTAATGCTTTTAAGAACCTCTCAGTGGTTCCGCTTTTTCTCAAAAGATCTATTCTAATATTATAAAGAGGAAAGATCTGACTGTTTGTTTGCATTGAATAGGCTCCAAAACTACTGAACCGATTTGAAAAAATATTTCACTGTTGGGAAGCTACACTATCCCCGGGTGACATAAACTATATTACATTTTCAAAAAAATAGGGATCCTTAATAAAACTCCAACAATGTAACCCAAGGTGTAAAAAATAAGAAAACCGAAGCATAGCGAGGGCAGTTACTCATAAACTTAGTAAGATCACTGATTTACTCTATCCATAATGTTATTATAGTCATTGTGACTGTACTCTGTACTTTCTTAAAAAAACAGAAAAGTCACTTCAATATAGTTTACTTGAAATAGCGTTCGTGATCACCGGCCATACTTCTGACCTTCCTGACAAACATTAGTTTGAGGTGGCTGGCGGGGCACGCGATACCGAGTGGAACTTACATCGTTTAACTTTCGTATTACTAACGATATAAAAATAGCTTTTTGGGCGATTTACAACCTAAATTAAGATCGTATTAGATAATCTCTCCCACAATCCAAATCCTCACTATCTAAATGGGATTTTTATTAAAAACCAAAGTTTTTGTTTTGTTTAACAGGAAAAGTACATTTAATAGGTAATACCTTGTAGACAAGAAGGTACTTTGTTGTGTTTATAACGTCGTCCTCTGGTGTTGCTCACGTCCACAGGTGACGGTGACAACTCACCATTAGGTGGGTCGTCTGCGTTTTCGTCAGCCATTCAGGTTATATATAAAAGGTTTAGAGTTTCGCCATATAATGCTTTGAACAGAACTCTGGATAACTTTACATTTCCGTCACAAATCAAATCAAATCAAAATCTTTTATTCATATAGGTATCACTGATACACTTATGCACAGATATGTCATTGTCAAATGAAACGAAATGAAATAATCTTTTATTCATGGTACACATCACTTATACACATATGGTTCATCACTGATACACTTATGCACGTCATTATTTTAATCTACCAGCTTTTCGGAAAAATGCTTTGTCATGGAGGAGAAAAGCTGTAAAGAAGCTCGTCAACACATCTTTTAAAAATTAAACTTATATCTATTTCAAAAGTAGGTATTCTCTAAACTTAGCAGAACTGGTTGCTTAGCTGGTCATTTCCATGCATACATGTTTGTTAGTGTTATGCTCAGATTAAAGAACTAAAGGTTTTATGATTACTGACATAAAAATCGTTCAGGGTTTAAATCGCTAACAGTGTGAGCTAAATCTATTCGAGTGTTGATCATAATTATCGACATTAGCTAAAGCGCCGGAAAATCGCCTGTGTTGCCAAAATTTGCCACTCAAATCAGCAGCTACGTTTCAAAGGACTTTCATACTAGCATGTTGCAAAGTCTAAATTTAAGATTTCCCTGTTTTATTTCTCAGCAGTTTGACATAAGGATAATAATTGTGGAATGTTCTGAAAAGGAATTCTTCTCTGCGCTTTTAAAATATTATTCACTTTTATATTTAATGGCCATGGACACACACTAGACAAGGACATTCACATCCAGACCGAGAACAGAAATTGAAACTCATTCAAATTGCCGCCTTGCTGGGAATCGAACCCAGGACTCTCGGTGCCGTTATCCGGTGTGGTAACTATTGCGCCACACGGGTCGGGTAAATAATAATATTATTGTTTTAACTACCAAACGCTTTTAGAAATTTATTATTTATCTTCTCCAGCTACTCTACATATTTGACTCGCAGGAACTTTAGATTGTTAGTTCTCATTATTTCTTGCAAAATGTTCCATTTATTAAAGCTACTTCCAGGATAGTAATAAAATTGAGCGTGAATCAGTAAATTACAGGAATAATGTAAAAGATATATAATGTATACAAACTCGCTAGTATAAAAGCAGTCGAGGCGCGAGATCACACTCTCGCCTGAATTTGCGAACGGTGGATAAGCGGATCCTAATTTCTTGAATATCTCTCGCTAATATTCAGATTCGGTTCAGTTTTGTCAGCAAATGTCTTTAGGAGCCAGTTCTTGCCAAAAGTCGGAGATTATCTGCGCTTGCTTACTACACACGTAACGAGAACGCTCGCTTTTTGTATTCAAATATTAAATGTCTATATATGTATATTTCATGTGTAACACTAGTGACCCAAATTCTCTTAGGTACTTTATTTTTTTAATAACTAGCTGACCCGGCGAACTTCGTATCGCCTAACAAAATATATATTTTTTTCTAAAATAAAAGTAGCCTAAGTTACTCCTTGTTATATCAACTATCTGCCAGTGAAAAGCCCGTCAAAATCGGTCCAGCCATTTCAGAGTTTAGCCGGAACAAACAGACAGACAGACAAAAATTGTAAAAAATGTTTTTTGGTATATGTACCGTGTACACATCCAAATGTACTTATTAAAAAGCGATTATTATAATATTACAAACAGGCACTCCAATTTTATTTATTTGTATAGATGAAATAAAACATTAGAATATAGGTTTCTGCTTTATCAGCCGAACTACTTACTACGTTACTTAAACTGATTAAATGCTACGTTACTTAAACTGATTAAATCTTTTTCACCTCAGTTTTTAGGGTTCCGTAGCCGAATGGCAAAAAACGGAACCCTTATGGATTCGTCATGTCTGTCTGTCTGTCTGTCCGTCCGTATGTCACAGCCACTTTTTTCCGAAACTATAAGAGCTATGCTGTTGAAACTTGGTAAGTAGATGTATTCTGTGAACCGCATTAAGATTTCACACAAAAATAGAAGAAAAAACAATAAATTTTGGGGGTTCCCCATACTTAGAACTGAAACTCAAAAATGTTTTTTTCATCAAACCCATACGTGTGGGGTATCTATGTATAGGTCTTCAAAAATGATATTGAGGTTTCTAATATCATTTTTTTCTAAACTGAATAGTTTGCGCGAGAGACACTTCCAAAGTGGTAAAATGTGTGTCCCCCCCCCCCCGTAACTTCTAAAATAAGAGAATGATAAAAGTAAAAAAAATATATGATGTACATTACCATGCAAACTTCCAACAAAAATTGGTTTGAATGAGATCTAGTAAGTAGTTTTTTTTTTAATACGTTATAAATCGTAAACCGCAAAAAACATAGATCAAAGTTACAACGAACTACAGTTATATTATGTTACTTGCTGCTACGGAACCCTTCATGGGCGAGTCCGACTCGCACTTGGCCGCTTTTTTAAAAGAGAAGTGGTTACACTGCCCATGGATATGTTAAGGTGGACTACGATTCCAGTTATCACCAGGCTGTACCAAATAAACAGTAAAAGGAAAACATGCAATCGCAGTGTTATTTAACCGACACATGTATCGCCTGAGTTCTGAAACAGAGCGTATATTGTTCGTGTCGCTCGTCCAAAATAGTTCAAATCAAAGCTTTGTTGTTGTTGTTTTGTTGATTATTGAACTTTGTTTGCTGAAAGCGACTGACATTCCGGCAAAATCAGCATTATGTACCATCCACCTCGGGCCAACTACACAAAGGCTGTATCACACGATACGTTATTAACATTATGACATTATTTTAATAAAATTTGAACATGGTTTTATGGTTACACTTTTGAACAATTATATACATATATTCGTACATTATCGTAAACAAAGATTGTACGTAGTGCAGTAAAATATTTTAAAGTTTCCCCGCCAATAAATTCGCATTAAGCCCATCGATAACGTCTGTCCGGCTTGTTTGCGAAGCCATCAAATCCTATATTATGTGACAGGGAGTCCATTAAAATCGGCAGTTATTTACCGGCGTGCACATTACCGAAATAAACTGTTATATTTGTAAAGTGGGGCAACCGTAATTGACTATCGAATGTGATGTCTACGCGACAAGTCAGTGACATAAGGTACAGCTGTAAGGGGTACCGCAGCGACTTAGTACTAATAGATAGCGAGACTGTTTGTTGTTTTAACATTATTGAAAATCCATAAGTTTATTTAAACTGCGTGTGTGACACAATTGTGTCGCTTTTACACTCACTGAATATACCGGATAGAACCGGTTCGCACCGGTACTTCGTATTATTTATGAGCTCGTAAACCACAAAATAGTAAAATGGCTTTTATGCACTTTTTATGCATCGGAGTAAAGCAGAAACGTAATTTGAAACTACATCATTTATTTTATTTTTGTTGCTCCATGTTTCAATAAAACGTGTTTGATCGTCACGAATTATAATGGCTCTAATAATGGAGAAACTTTGCATTAGTGAGATGACGTCAAAAATTTTAAATGTCGTTTTTTGATTGCAGTCTGTTATTGAACTTTTATACGATGGATGGGAATTTCATTGCGAGTTTATTGTTAAGTTAGCGAACACATTTTTATGACAACTAGAGGTTCTGAGTTCGAAATTCGACCATAAGTGATATGGGTTACTCATATTCTGACATTTCGAAGGTAATGATTGCATGGTCATTGAGGTATTTTGTTTCTTGGTCGCAGTGTCGGATAGTTATTAAGATGTTGGATAATATTAGTACGATGTTTTAATAATGTTTTGTTTGCGTTATCTTTATCATCCACGATACAGGAAAACCTAGTGCCGGGTTATGAACGAGCATTTATTGTTTTATTATTACGAAATACCCGTTTCTAAATTTGTTTCCTTCTTCAATAACACTAAACTATTTATAATAATCATATCTTATGTTACGCATGAAAGAAATATTTCATTATTGTTGATATAAACGTGTATAGTTGAACGACATTGCTTTGTAGGAACCCAGTACGTCTTCCGTGGACGCATCTTTTAATATTAATTCACGTCAACGTCAATATAAAGCAATATTCCGCTGCCGTCGTCTTTGTTACGGAGTATCGAGTGATATAAACTCTTCCACTGTACTTTCACATAAGCTTTAAAATAGTATAAGTAACAGACTTTATGAAATCTCTTGAAATTTATGATTATGTAAAGAGATTGAACTTTCACAAAGAGATTTGTCAGATTTTCGCAGCAGTAATCCGCATGGAATACACGATAGTCTGTAGGTCATCGTTTAGTTAAGATAGTGTACTCAAAGTGGGCTGCTTGTATATTCGAGAAGCATGACATTCAGGAGGTATTCAATTGGACTGTGTTTTTTATGTTTGTTACCTAAGTACTTTCGACTGGGTGAACCGATTTTGATGATTCTTTTTTTAATCGAAAGCTGATACTTTTCGTGTGGTTCCACTTAAATTTGAGCGAGATCTGACGAGTAGTTTTTGAGTTATCTCTAATTTTGAAGTTGGTTATTTTTTGTCAAGAATATATGTATATAATTGTGCTGAGATCGCACTTATTTATTATTGGTAACATAAAGGATAGGTACTTTTCAAACTAAGGTATACGTAGTTTTTCTAACGTAAACTGTAAGTGCATTAAAAAGCTATAGTTTGGTATTGCAGATAATCCGGTTTTAATGTCATCTCATATTAAAATGTATTATTATATTATGTATTAAATTTTTTTACTCGACTGTTTTTACTTGACCACAATCCCATCTAATAGTACCTAAAAGGGATTCATACAAATGAATATCTACAAAATTGTGTGATACATGTAATTAGAAACAAATCTATTTTAATAATCCATCCAAGTAACATCTGCGGTACATACTCGTATTTCGCAGTACATCACAACGAATATGAGTTTACACTCATGGTGTGGAATATCAGTTAAAGTAACTATGTAGTTGAATCTACAACGAATTTATGACAATTATACACATTCCAAAACGAGGCCAGATTTAAAACATTTCCTGGAATAACTCGATAAGCCGCGTGGAATGAGATCCTAGATAATGACATTTAACGCGTCGCGTCGGGTGAATAGTTCGGTAGTCAGGTGTCCGATGTTTATCGAACCGAGTTTATCGCGAGCTTGTGGAGGATTTTGTGTAACCCGGCAATGTTTAACATAATTATTTTGGGCATCGAGGACGAAAACTATATAATAAAAAAACATTTAATAACTAACATTCCTAATTCGACCTATACTAATTAAAGATCTTATGCATGAACATTTAAGCTTCTCAGAGTAAAGCTTCATAGGATACTTTTAATAATAATAATAATAATAACGCTTCACACTTATAGCCCCACACTAGGATTCTCTATGTCGTGGGTGCCATGGACAACACACAGAGACAAGAACTCACACCCAGGCCGAACAGAAATCAAAACTCATCATTCAATTATTTCCTCGTTGGGAATCGAACCCAGGACCCTTGGCGCGGCGATCCGACATGATAACCATCGCGCCACACAGGTCGTCAAACTTCTCTTCTCTAATGATTTTAATGTAAATTCAATTCTTATGGCCTTAATATAAATCAAAATCCTGAAACAAAATTACATAATTATAAATAATGTGGAATTTCAACTAGTTTCACTCTTGCATATCAAACGTCATTATTAATCTCACTGTTTTGACTTTCCGACTATTCATTTGTTGAATATAACCAAATTTTAGGAATCTATTTCCAAATATCAGTCATTAACTAGTTTTCGATATTCCGGTGTAGTGCTCCATTGTGGGACTCGTGCCGCGATGGCATCGCATTCAACGCGCGTTGTCCAAACAGTTTGGTTAGGCGCTGTCCTGGTGTTTATTGTTGCCCCGAGGGCACCCCGAGCACAGCGCGCGATGGCCCAAGTTATTCAAAATGTTGAAGTAAAATTATAATAAAAAAATGTGTGCAATTTTTACGTGGTAGAAGTTAAACCTTCAAAAATAAAGGTATTAATAACGTGTATCAGTTTTAATTATCTTTCAAAAACTATTTTGTACTAAATAAAAATAAAACAGTAGTAACTAACGTCATGTCATAACATAATATGAAGAGTAAAATGAGCAGCTAGCGGCATCTATCCAGCAATAAAACGAATCTTCTATCTTGTTCCTCGAGCCATCTATGAATACAACTTGGCACTTTTTTAAGTAACACAAAACCGGAAATCCCAGATATCTCGGAAACGGACATAGACGATTTTTGATACGATTTCCAACCCCCCCGTAGACCACCACAGTTCTTACTACATAAACCTTGCTGGATCCACCCCTAACCCCCCACCCAAAATTTTCAAATTTTTTTTTGGAAAAACTAGAACCACGGACATAAAAAACACTGTATAATGCTTCCTATCTCATTTTCTCCCACGTTAAATCTTATGAAATTATGTGTTTGTCTTTTTTTACTATTCCTTTTTTGTTTCATCGACTTTCAAATGACAACGATGTTAAAGATGTTTTCACTTCAAAATATCAGTTATTTCGAATAAATATTCTTCCAAAAATTTACATCAAAATCGCCATATTATACCTATTTTGAAGAGTTCCCGAGCGTCCAATAATAAATAGTAAGAAAATTGTCCGTACTTCAGAAGGTAATTTTTATGGGCTGTAAAACCCACATTAACGTCATAATTTATCTCCATTAAATTATGAGATTCATTAATATTCATTCTATCTTAAAAATGATAGTGAAAATGTAAGTTGTACTAATGATTTTATCAAATAAGATTATTTTTTCTTCTCCTTTCTTCCTTTAACAAACGACTTACACAAAGTTCGATCAATCGTTTGTCGCTTAACCCACGCAGTGCCCGAGCCTAAACAAATAGCAACCCGCGTCACGAATGCAGAGCTTGGCTCGCGGCGGTTTTAACACAACCCCATTATCTTCAGGGTTTTGTCACACCATTATCTTGGACTTGGGTCACCCTTGCAGTTTGTTTTGCGAGCTCTTTCACCGACCCGATTATTTTTCGACAAGCTATCGACAGTTTCGGGTTGACGTCGCATTTTACATCCTGTCTCTTATATTTTTCTTTATCGGTCCTTACACTTTTGCTGTTCTCTTTAAAGTCCGTCATTCATTCAGATGTAATATCTCAATTCAAATTCAAATTCAAAATCAAAATCATTCATTCTTATAGGTATCATTGATACACTTATGCATGTCATTTTTTTAATCAACCAGCTTTTCGCAAAGGTGCTTTGTCATGGAGGAGAAGAAAAGCCGTAAAGAAACTCCTCAGTACATCTTTTAAAAATAAAAATACCATGGTATATAAAAATTTATTACAAAAAAAAATATCACTAGCTTGTACGGAACTGGTTGCAGAGCTGGTCAGTACTTACTTGTAAGCCGTTGTTACTTTTGATTTGGATGTAATAAGCTCATGGATTTAGAAGTACTATACGGCATAAATGGCCGTATCTTTTGATTGCGGAGACTTAGAAACTTAATTTGTTCACATCTCCAAATAATTGCTAATGTATTGCCTGAGTATGTTATATTAATTTAAACTTGATACTTCTACGCGTTCTTGAGAACAAGAATCTTAACCGAGAGAGACAAACGGACAACGAAGAAGGTTTATTTTTTTCATATAGAAATTTGGAACACTTAAGATTATAGGTACATGTTTCTTGTGAATATCGTGACTGGAATAATTAAATTTACTTGTAAAATACAGGGCAGAGCGTGTATAGAAAAAACCTTTCTGTAGGTGGGATTGTAGTAAAATGTAAATAAGATAATTTTCCTCATTCGATGATTCCACGTGAATCCGTTTACTAGACACACTTAACATTACCCGTTTTCGTACGGGCAGTCCGTAAATTGTATTATATCTGCACAAGAAACAAGATAAGATAAAGGGAGGCGAATAAATCTTCATACAGAGGAGTTATATCACTGAATCTGTCCCTTGAGAGCACAGAGTACGTTAATTATAGAGAAAACGTGAGAAGTATCCCACCTATAACTAATCATTCAGCTTGACTTCGTTATTTTGAGAAGAGTATTAGTCAGTCAGAATTTAGTACCTGTACTATTAAATGTTCTCGAAAATTCAAGGATAAATATAGAATTCATTATCACACCAACATTAAATGAAGTATTTCTTTCAAAATTTTGTTTATAAATATCGAGTTCTGAGCATTCTTATATCTAACCTGTTAGAATCAGAATCGGAATCGTAATAATAATATGGTTATTTTGAACATAAGTCTGCTTGGGACATGAATTTAACCATAAAATATTATGGCTATTAAATGCTGTCGGTAGAAAAATCATCTATCAAAGACCATAATAAAATATAGACCATTGAGCACGGACCTAAAAAAAAGACGGACGTAATCCCAAGAACAAATTCACTCTCGATTAGACGAAGTTACGTCCGTCTTTTTTTTGAGCAAGCATAGATTGAATACCAATGTAGTATAAGAATCACAGGAAGTTAATCAGGTTATCTGCAGACGATGGAGACAAAACACACTGGTCAATAGCACTGATAAAGGTAACATGACATTATACTTCGGGACCAAGTCCCAACGATGAGACCTTGTTGGGACTTGTTGGTTGATGTAATATTAATGAATTTATGTTTTCATACAAGAAACTTGATAAATCTTAGGTCATATAAAATCGTTATACTGTTACATCACTGGATTTGTCCCTCGAGAACACAGACTAGATTTATTACAGAGAGTACGTGAGATACGACGACGTCACACCATTCGTATTTTGTGCTAATTTCGACGCAAACGGACTTTATTACAACGTTATAATTTTATATGCATTGAAGGTGACTTTGATTATGTAACAGGCAGTTTATCTTGTGAATGGAATAGGTAGGCATTGGATTTAGTTCCCTAAGGCGAAATTTTCAAGTCCTTGTGTTTCATTGAAGGATGTTGTAGTCAGTTACAAATGGAGCGTTTTATCTCAGTCTCTCTACGGAGCCCTAACAATACTTTTGAGAACGACTTTGTATACAGCTTAACTACAGCTGCATTTCTCTACACCTAACCACTTATCACCATGGGCAGTGGTGAACATCGGTCTGGAGTATCCCACTAATATATTTATTATAAACTAACAAACAGACAGACAGACAAAAATTGTAAAAAATGTTGTTTTGGTATATGTACCGTGTATACACCCAAATGCACTTAGTAAAAAGCGGTTATTTTAATATTACAAACAGACACTCCAATTTTATTTATTTATATAGATGTATAGATTTGAAAGTTTGTGAGGGTATCGCTTCCCGCCCACGTCCGATAATCGGTGACCACTTTTTTGTAGGAGAAAAATAGAACGTACTGATAGCAATAGTGCAACGCACACGTCCTTCAAAAAGTCGGTCAGAAATAATATGGAAGAAAAAATCGGCCCGATTATCGGTCCTACAAAAAGACTGACGTGGGCGGGAAGCGTATTTGTTACTTCTTCACGCAAAATCTACGGAGACTAAAAAATGTGTATTTTTGTGTTTAGCCATGATCTGGAATAAGATACAGGGTACTTATTATCTCGGAAAACGCGGACATATCCACGGGCACAGGCTAGTTTAGAAACTTTGAAGCTCTTAAATAATTCAAGGCCATAGTCCACGCTGACAACGTACTAGTTGGCAAAGTCTTTACTCTTCAATAAGTGTCAATATTATATCGTGTTTGTATAGTTATAAAGACCACAGTGTTTGAAAACTGACATTAACTTTTCATTCAAGCCACACAATCTCAACTCCAAACGACAAATCAAATATTCGACGTGAGTCAAGTTATTTATTTATAGCCCATGCTTGAGGTGTCTCACTTTACAAAGACGACTTGCGACAAAAATAAAGTGGCAGAAGTAGTCACATAAAAAGAGAAAAAGTAACAACAGTCTTCCTCTGGTTTCTCTGGTTTATCATTGTGGACATCGCCGTCATGTCATGCCTTATCGGTGTGCCAGTTTGTTGCAGTTCTACTAGGAAATGTGGATGGCAGATGTTGGACTCATTTAGTATTTTTTGTAGTTATATTATGTTCTTTTGAAATAGAGAATAAAAAGATGGTGACTAATATTTGATTCAAATAGATTGTAACAATTTTACAAACTTATATCTTAAAATATTAAGGTTATTTTTTCTTTAATAAATCAACATGTCTTTGGTTAATATAAATGTTGTGACAATATTTAATTAATGTCATTCAAAGAACGCTGCTATTGGAATATGTTATAATTAATTTTACACATTACAATTACATTACATTTATAATTATTAATTAACAGTATATTGATTGTAATTGTAACTTGAACATACCCACATCCTTTATTCATAAAACATAAATATAAAATTGTGTTGTAATAGAAACATAATATATTTAAATGAAGCGCTCTCTGCCCCCAAGTTACTCTACCGCCCTAGGCCCGTTCAGTCACGTATACTCTTTATGTAGTTCCGGTCCAAACCCGTAAATATAAAACTTGTATTAATATGTTTATACGGTTAGCCCCTTTTGCCACCTCCCTAATGGGGTCGCAATCTCCACATATTCGTATCAATGTTTGGATATTTGGACTAACTTTGTTGTGTTTAATAAAAGAACGTATTTATAGATGCTCTCATTTTGGTTTTAGTTTAGCCTGTCCAGCCAATATAACTTCTTTATAGAATGTTCTGTAAAGTTCTTATCATCAGCAGTTTCAATGCGTTTTAGTGAAAAATAATGTAACTTAATTATGTAGATAACGAGTAACTGCCCTCGCTTTGCTTCGGTTTTCTTATTTTTTTACACCTTGGGTTACATTATTGGAGGTTTATTAAGGATCCCTAATTTTTTGAAAATATAATAAAGCCTATGTTACTCGGGGATAGTGTAGCTTCCAAGCAGTGAAAGAATTTTTGAAATTGGTTCAGTAGTTTCGGAGCCTATTCAATGCAAACAAAAAATCAAATCTTTCCTCTTTATACATATTAGTATAGATTACTTGAACCACAGTTGACGACAAGTCTAGTTCTGTAGTGATCTAGTAGTAGTGTAGTGGTGACCCTACCTGCGAAGGGTTTAGGGTTCGATGCCCGACAGAGTCGGAGATTAATGAGACATACAACGAAATATGTTTATTTATTTATTTACTTAAAATTTATTGAACCCCAAAGAGTGGTACAATTGGTGGACTTAATGCTAAATAGCATTATCTAACAGTCAATCTTCAGGATGTACAGAGAATACTTAATTTGTTCTCGGGTCGTGGGTATTGGTAATTTATTTTTCGTGTTTGAGTGTGTCAGTATTTATTTATTTAAATTTATTCAACAATTCCTTGCTATTTAACAATAAAAACATTTCTTTGTCCACAATAAAATACTCCAAAATTTTATATAATCGACATAATACGTGCGTTAAGTCCCCACGACACAGGTCAATTCGGTGCGGCTGCCCCGAACCGAACAGTTAATGCGATATGGTTGTAACCTTAACGCGATACAGCGTATCCTTTTCACGTAATACCTTGTCACTTTACCAAGTTTTGGGATTAGCTTTCGGATTTGGGTTATATGGGTAAAATTTACTAGACGGGGATATTTTGTAAAGGATATTGATTTTGTTATTGGAAACGTTTTCACTAAAACTCATACGAGGCTACTGAATATCATGTTTTTCCATTCCATTGATGCATAATATTTGATGCGTAGGGAAATATTAATTCAGAAAAGTATCAATTATTTAATCAGATTTCCGTGTATTTGTACTTGGACTACATTATAATTATTTTATCATTAATTAAATAATGGCTACCAAAACAACGACTTACGTTCCGACAAAACGCATATTGTATGGCTGTTCACGTATTTAACAACTTGCCTGACAAATATTGCAAACTTACAGCTAAAAACTTAAAAAAAATTACTCAATATGTTGCTAAGTAAACAATATTATGACTTAAAAGAATAATTTAGTGATAAGTTTTTGTGATTTCGCTGAATTTTATGATTTTATTATTTTTATGGTCATACAGATTTTAGTCTTATTATTACTTTAGCTAAACATATTTAGACGACTAGAGATTTGTAATATTATCAGTATAAAGAATATTTTGTGTGATTGTTTTGACATTTGTTCGCTGGTTCCACCGGCAAAGTGTGCTGGAATATAACATAAAACTGTTTATGACCTAATATGTACGCATACTTGAACAATTAAATTAATTCGTTCATTAATCAGCGTTGTTCAAAGAAAGCAAGTTGGTTAACATTTTTAAGAAAACCATTAAACATATCTTTACTTTTTACTGTCATACATTTTCTTCACATAAGTAAAAGCTTCAAAGTAATTCCACCTAATTCTTTTTATACATACAAACCACAAACCGATAGATAGCTTAGCCTTTAGATAGACCGTCCATGATCTAAATGCAGTCGCAGTGAAGCAGCAGTCGTATTTTTTCCAACGAGGCCAATCTAGCACAGGTGACCTCACTAATCCAAGGTGCATTGGGATTTGCTACAAAACGGTACACACAACGCAACGTTTGTATCAAGTACTGCAGCGGCCGTGCATTTCGTATCGCCTCTTGGACGCCGCATTTTACGACTTCTCCTATCCTATCGACTTTATACCGCTCTCAGTCAAATTTATTGTTTCAAATAAAAGTTTAGAAGTTGCGGAAATGCAGAAGTGATTGAACTGATGTATGGGTACAGATTTTTGTATCATTTGGAAACCAACGTAGTAACGACACAGGAAGTAAAATGTTACTTTTTTAGACAGCAAAAAACTTTATTGGCTTTGCCGTCATACTCCGGTATGTAGTACGAGTATGGCGTTATTAGATCTCGCGGTAGTAGCGAAACACTTAAGATCTTTAATTATTCAGCAAAACGATACTACACGAAGTTTGCTTGGATTCGAGGATGTATGGAGTCCTTTCCAAATAAGGTAGATAAAATATACAAAATTTAAAGGGTACTTATTATTCCGAAAAACGCACGCAAAGCCGCAGGTAGGTTGCTAGTTTGTCTGTAAATATAATATATGTTCTTCGATTACTATAGGAAAATTGAACCTCTTCTGCCTCAGGAACAGATCAATATCTCGGTATAAAAAGTATCCTATACTTTATTCTAGGTATTAAACTATCTGTGTGCCAAATTTCATCTTTATCCGACCAGCCGTTTTTGCGTGATTGCGTGACAAACATCCAAATTTTCACATTTATAACTAACGACCTCGTCAACCATCTGGCTAGCGATGCCTGCAATAGATATTGTCAGTACTTAATTGGAAAGAGATAGACATCGACTATCTGCTAACATCTCGTTCTGTTGTTGGAACGAAGCCTAATTCGAGCTGTAAAGCTTATGTCGCAGCTAAGCCAGCTAAACATTTACAATTGTAGACGAAAGTTGTAGCACATTTAAAATATTAATATTACTGTAGTAAAAAGATAAATAATCAAATTTAAATAGTTAAATAATATACCTACCTATTAAAATTAAATATATTTTTGGAGACTTCATCAAATCATGGACTTAAATAAGCACATGGTATGAAATTTTATGGGGAGTAAAATAGTTTTTTTTTCCGTTACGTTATGCGTTATGTTTGTAATTCGTAACACATAATCTAGATGGCGTTGGATGGCTGATCAGTAACAACGTCACCTAATAATAATAATAATTGTGGTACATCCTATTTTGATAATGATATCATCATCATCATCATCACCATGGCGTTAAACTCCAGTCGTGCGTTGGAGCTGATACACACATTTTTATATAACTAAGACGTGACGTATAGTGATGATTCACCAGATAGTAAGTGTTAGTACTATCTGGTATCTGGTCACTGTCGCTAGAAGTAAAAAATAATTAACTTTGAATAGAAAATGACTTACTAAACAATGTCGTTAGTCTTCTAAGGTAATTAAATAGTGGTTCTTAAAATAACAAAATAATCTTTGTAATTTTAGACAGGATAGTACCGAAGACACTTAATTGGAATTCGCCAAAAACATCCCCGAAATAGATTCTCCTTTGACAAATAAATAAATGAAAGGTTGTAAAATAAATAAATAAACGCTGTAATGAAATACCTTTTAGGTTATGTAGTGAGCATAATAAAAATTAAGCAAATTATCTCTGATAAGAATTACATTGATCATTCGAAAACATCATGTTTTTGTTGCGATTTTGCTATTTGTTCAAATAACGACCCGTGTGGCGTGATAACTCATCCAGAGTTAGAATTTCTGGTGTCGGTTTGAGTGTGTGTATTTTAACCGACTTCAAAAAAAGGAGGAGGTTCTCAATTCGATAGTATTTTTTTTATGTTTGTTACCTCAGAACTTTCGACTGGATGAACCGATTTTGATGATTGTTTTTTTAAACGAAAGTTGGTGCTTGTCATGTGGTCCCACTTAAATTTTATTGAGATCTGACAATGGCATCCATGAGAAAACCATATAAGTCTTAAATTTGCATGAAGTATGTGCGCGAAAAATGTACGAATAACTCAATATTACACCAACCGATTTCGATGATTCTTTTTTAATCGAAAGCAGGTGCTTATCATGTGGTCCCACATAAATTTGAACGAGATCTGACTAGTAGTTTTTGAGTAATTTTGAAGTCGGTTATTTTTTGTTAGTAAAATTTAGATTATTGTCTTTGTGTGTTGTCCACGGCACCCACGACACAGGGAATCTTAATTTGGAGCTATGAGTGTGTAGCGGTATTTTTTTAGTAAGGCATGTGAGATACAGCTGCTAGCTTCACGCTTGCAGTGAAACGTGACCATTATCAGATTTACGATCACCACTTTTTTACTCTAAATCGACATAGCGGTAGTGGATGCAAATCCGTTAGATAGATAGATTAGCGCGATTAGATTTCCAAATCGATGCTAACGGGATCAAATAATATTCCCGCTCCGAAATATTCCTATGGATACATTCTCTAATTAATTTAAACGATATACTATAGTGTTAGTCGTTAATTAATGCAATATTGGGTAATCCCTAAATCTAATTGCAAGAATGATGATCGCTTTAACAAATAATGATTTCAGTGTAGTGGAATTTGAATTAGAGCTGAAATCCTCGCATGATACCAGTACGTAATAATCAGGTAATTTTGCGAACATTTGAAAGCAAATGTTATCATAAATTTTCGCGAGCACAAATTCATTCATATATTTGTTGTTGGATGTAATTTAACTATTATTATTATAATGAATGTTATGGTTGAAGCGCTTACATATAGCACAGTTATTGGTTGGTTGGTAATTTCTTGAACGCTTTTCGAAGGGCACGTAAAGCTTTCGGTCTCGGTTGTATTCGTAAAATAACAGTCGTTAATTTATATCGGTCGCCATGTGATGGAGTATTCTCCAGGCCTCCTCATGAGGAGAGACCATAACTAATGACCACCCACTGGTCATTAATGGATTTGAATAAAAGCAAGCAAAGCAACAACCTATAATAAAATTGTCCCACTGCTGGGCTCGGGGTCTCTACTCACAATGTGAGGGGTACAGGCCATAGTCTACCATGCTGGCCAAGTGCGGATTGGTAGACTTCACACACCTTTGAGAACTTTATGGAGATCTCCGGTGTGCAGGTTTCCTCACGATGTTGTCCTTCACCGAAGCAAGTGCTAATTGACTTGTAATACGCACATAATATTTGAAAATCAGAGGTGCGTGCCAGGATTTGAATTCGGGCCCCTTCGTTCGGGAGACCAACGCTCTAACCGCTACGCTATCACTGCTCTATCAATCAATGGATTCAATCATATCAATGGGTTTGAATTTTACCGTGTAATAGTTGAGACGTACCTACAATGACGTAAATGCATTCATTTCTTAAGATACTGGTGACTTTTGTGCTGAATTACTGTATAACGAAGACAAGCTTGCACAACTTGCTCAATCAGACAAAATGACATTCATCACCATTGCAAAACTTGTCACTGGATCCCACTTGTCTCTCACAATGTGAAGGATACAGACCACTGTCTACCCGCTGGCTGAGTGCGTGTTGGCAGACGTCACAGATCGTTAGAAACATCCTGTAGAAATATCTAGTAAGCAAAATGTTAACGACAATTTCTATTTATGTTGTCATTTAATATGTTCAGGTATAAACTTCGAAATCTGAGTGGTGTGGGCTGATGTATTGATATTTTAATGCGCAATGACTAATACTAATTTTATATGAGACGAGTACTATAATATGATGAAGGAAAATACTTTATAGCCATAAGATTTGCAAAATATGTATGATATCTACCATCCATCTAACTGTGGTTAATTTATGAATATGTAATATAAAGATAAAGTAATTTATATTTGATAAGATTGTTTCTCTATTCTTTCTTTTCAACGTTAAAGCAAGTTAATGTTGATGTGGAGCAAAACTTGGAACAACACAAATAATACCGCGGCTTACCCAACTTCTCCAACTATACGGAACTATGATGACTACTGCCGGTTCTCGATTGCGCGTCGAATACGAATTTATTTTCTCACTGGAATCTAAATAGCAAAATAATCCATTTATAATAAAATATATGAAATTTTCTACTTATTTTAAAATAATAATAAAAAGGACCTTTGAGGTTTCAATATCATCGAACTTTTACCAAAAAAATAACCGACTTCGACGAAATAGCGTTTAATAAAAACTAAAATACGTGATGCAAAAATACTTTATACTTAAACTACCAAAGAACCCGGGACCTCAGTTTCGTACAGCACTATTTTTCAGTTAATAATCGAATCCTCGAAATACTGAGTGAACCCGATAAATAATGGGTATAACTACAAATTTAAGTAATAGTATAATAACTGGTTTTTAATTTTACAGCAGGGAAGTGACTATAAGCTTTTGGAGAATTTTTTAATCACGCCAATGGACAAGTGTACTTTTTTATTTCTTATCCTATTATGTATTATATAAGTAACGTAATCAAAGATTAAAAACGATATGTCATCGCTTTAATTTTTGAGGTATGAAGTTTTAAATACAAGACGAGCTTTAAAACGCGCTATCTCAATTTCAGCACATCATAACTCTGCACCAGAGTCGTAATCTAAGGAACAAAATTAAGATTTCTGATAAGCTTCTTTGCCACGTTACTCATACGTTATTTATTTTACTGTCAAAATGTCTCAAAAAGACTGCAACTACTGTTATTATTATAGCACAACCATACCACAAGAATTTTTTTAAAATTTAAAGGTTCGTGTATTCATGGTACGGGAAAAAGGTGGAGGAATTTCCTGTTTCCAGTTTTGAGAACTTTTTGTATGTTGCCACGTGTGATATCAGAAGGAGCCCGCGCTTAACTGATCTCCTCTTTATATCATATTTTCCGGCTTTTAAAAGTTGGATTCCTTTGAAAATTATTAAGAAATTTTCTTTAGCATTATTTTGTTCTACGTTTCTTTGTAGTAAGATCAATTGATTGAATATGATTAAAGTAATATACTCGTAATATTAGGAGAATTCAATAAATGTTCTAATCAAAAACGATTCGTACTTACAAACATCCATGAAAGGAGAACAAATCGGTCACATTCCTGTAATCTACATCAAATTAATTGCGGGCAACCGATCAAACGCGGATGAATATATTTTTTTTTTGCTAATCGTCTTAAAATCAGTTATTTTTTCATCCAATTAAAGCGCTGATTGATTTTGGTCGTATTACTTTAACAAAACACCAAAATAACTGGAATCGGGTCGATCCGCTATGCCTCACATAGTTCACATACGTCATCAAGTTTGTAGACCTCGGTGTGGACAGAAAAGTCCTAAGTTCGATTTTGGAATGAAATAGATATTAATGTAAAATTTTATTGTATGCACTCATGTAAAGAGTGAATTAAAATAGTTCTACGCCTTTAATATCTGAAGAAAATTATTATTGTTTACCCGGCGGCTATTGTGATAGAATTTTAAATCTGAAAAAATAATATTGGTTAAAGCTTTAAATGGCCATAAGCCTCACATTTAACAATTTTTTTTATAAAATTTATTTGGAAGTAACGTTTATTTTTGAAAATGTAGACACGAGAGCGCTTAAGTTAGTTTTGTCAAGTTAAATACAAAAGAACACTGAATAATCGTCATCATACACCATATCCCAACAAACAAATGTGGACAAACATAAATATAAATGGCGGGGCATGCAAACGCGGCATTAATAACCTTTTTTTTCTGTTCCAGGTACTGGAAAGTTGCGGCTAAGTTCACTGTAAGCTCAGGCTTAATAGGCTTTTATAATTTACAAGTGCTGTTGTCTGACTGCTTGTGACATGCGATAAGCTATAAATTTAATACTAATTCCTGAAGTGTTGTTAGTTTGAAAACAATTAGAAAGTCTAGCATTAAATTTCATAATATATTTGTTCTTTCTTTCACAAGAAAACAAATTAATACGGTGGAAAGGGAAAAGCTAAAATTAAACTTCGAAATAAAAAAAAAATAAGATAATGATTTTAACATCTTCATACTATTACATAGTATGTATAGTTTCTTTTATTCCATTATATATTTAAGAGGAGTTACGCTCAAAGACAAAAAACGCTCATTGAGTGAAAAAACTAAACGTGTGCTGGGACACATAGTAGAAGTGAAACTACAAAAATATTTCATTAAAAAATTATTTAAAAAAATATTTAAGAAGGATATTTAAAAACTAATATTTCAAACAAAAAATAGATTCAAAAAATATTTCAATAAAAAATGAAAAAGAAAATTCCAAAATATATAAATATATTATTATATCTTTCCTCTCACCACGCGATTTATCGTCTACCCCCTCCAATCAGCCGTAACGCTTTTTCGTGACTGAAAAATCCTAATACCTAATAACCTACCTGCCTATCCTAATTGTTGTGTTGTTTGTATGAAAACGCTCACGACGCATGGCAATCATTGAAAGACCACATATCATCATCGCCATTTGCTGTGAGTCGAACAGATCCATGGAAAATCCTTTAAAATGCGTCTGTGAAAGCTTTGGCAGAAATGTTATGCTTTGATTATAATTTAATGTACTTTTTGCTTCCATGTAATAAAACTTTAGGTTAATGTTCATAATATATACCGTTAATTTTTATACTCTGTGAGCTGTTTTAACGTTGGTGTCTCGCAGAGATGATGATGAGAGATTCGCCTGGGATTCGATGAGTATATTACACATACATTTCTTGCTTCAATAAGGGAAATATACAGTTGAATAGAGTACTCGTAAATCAGTTTTATAGCAGTGATGATGGTAAAACTATGTAGGTATATTTTATTTATTTATTTAAACTTTTGAACCTTACAACAATGTAAAAAGTACAAAGGCGGACTTAATGCTAAAAGCATTCTCTCTACTCGTCAACCTTCGGGAAGTATTTTATATGTCAGTATCCATATCATGACATTGTAAAATGAGCAAAATTCAAAGAGATAATTTGACTTTAAAATTAAACGTATGAAAGCGTGAATAAAATGTGTATAGTGTATAAAATGTCTCGATATATTTTTAAATTGACTTGCCTTTTTCCCTTCGAAGTCGGAACATTAAAAGATGTTTAATTAAATATTCTGACACGGAATTTGAAACTGAAATAGTGCAATTTAGCATAGAAAAAGTTGGTCAGTTGATAATCAGTCGAGCTCGGTTCTACAGTGCAGGAAATTAAATTTGCTTAGTTAGATCAAGGCGTGGCGAATGCGGCTTAATTTTTTATAGAGATTAAGTGTTAAAAAAGCATATTTTTTCTGTGTTTTTAACACTCGCAAGAAATTATATCGGAATTTGTTATAAGTTTTGAAATACTACAATAAATCAATTTATTAGACACTAGTACTCTGGCCGGGGTTTTAATCCCGTTTTCCGGGATAACAAGTACCCTATATCCTATTCCAGGTTATGGTCTACCTGTGTGCTAAAGTTTATCAAAATCCGTTCAGTAGTTTTTGCGCGAAAGAGCAACAAATATCCATTCAGACTTTCACACTTATAATATTAAGTAGGATAAGGTAAGACCCCTGCTGATAGTAGACATACTGAAAATGGTTATTATGATACTGACTTTGAAGTAAAAGTAACCGCGCAGTAATTTTGTAATTTACGAGTTCTTTATGCTTACTGTACTATTAATAAAAGAGCTTAGGTTTTCTTTTTCGGTTAAACAGCCTACAAATTAGTATACGAGCTTGACGTTAACGTAAACGATCACCGTCGCACATACATATCAGTAATTTATTTATTTACAGACAATTATCATGTACAGGTAATCATGTACAGGTAATCATGTAGAGGTACTTAAGAATTCAGTACTTGAGTTAAGCCAACCTATTCGTGTGCGCTCTGGTAGGCTCTTAACCTGCTTGGTCCGCCGCTTTCTTTTTAGAAACTGTAAAATTTTTATGAGGTGTTTCGGTTACAAAAGGGTCAGTTGACATGGGGGGTTTGGCTTCCTTTTTATTGGCAACTTTTCTAAATACGTCCATAGGTGCTGATAGTCACTTACTACTTTGCAATTGGCGTGTGCTCCTTGTGAGGTACCTAAGTTTAACAACGTGATTCAAGTAACCCATACCGTCATGGTAAGTTGTACTGTAAGTTGATAGTTCATTAAGCGAAGATAGTAATCAAATTCTTGTCACATTCTAACAAACTCTGCTAAAGTAGAACACGACAACAGCAAACAAATAATCAGAGAAAAACAAAATACAAACAATCATGAAACCGCATACCAATTACAAAACGAACGAAAGTAATAAAAAACGAAAGAAAATAATCCAAAAATTAAGCGAATCGTAAAGAGGAAAAAAGTTGAAATCTAAAACTTACGAAGTAGCCATCGCTTGGATAATGTTCAAACGACGCGGACGCATCTTACACCGTTATGTAAGTAAATATAAGCTAGGTAATTACATTGTACGAAACAGTTTTTACCAATGAGCAATTAAAAACACGAGGCCAAGTAAAATTAAAATAAAATGTTTGACGTTATGAGGTACAAGGCACCTTTCTTGTGAAGAAGTTCCACAAAAAACTACCCAATTTTCTTGTGGCTGAAAGTCTCGTATGTTATTTAATATGGAACTAAGTAGGGTTACAAATAAACACCGTGCCAAGAAAAAAGCTAGCAGTTTTCCGTGCATAGCTAACCTTAAAATTAATAATAATTAAAGTCGTAAGTTTTATTCGAAATATATTGCTCCATAAACATCTGAGAACATTAAACATGCCATTTCAATAAATTTTAATGGATAAGTTATGCTCAGCTTTACGGTACGGTGTAAAAACGGTCGTAAGAAAAAGCAAAAAACAGAGAAGTTGGTCGGTATTAAAAAGTTTTTGATTTTTTTTACACTCGCTATGAGACAAGTCTTGTTCGTTCCAGTACGAGTATACCGCAATAAGAAAAATATTGTCAGTGTTACTGTGAGTTACGTAAAGTCAACGCAGATTTGATTCTTAACAGAGTAGAGAATATTTTTTAACTTTCTTCTCCTTACGCAACGCATAGGTGTTACTGACGTTACTCCGATTAGTTAAAGCACAGGTTCATTCCCACTAGTTCTACTGGTTAGTTGTATCGTAGAACTAGACTAACCATTAGAACTAGTGGGAACAAAACGTAGATACGGTTTTTGTTCCCACTAGTTCTACGGTAGAACTACTGAGAAAAAAAATCCCACTAGTTCTACGATAGAACTAACCAGTAGAACTAGTGGGAACAAAACGTAGATACGGTTTTCGTTCCCACTAGTTCTACGGTAGAACTACTGAGAAAAAAAATCCCACTAGTTCTACGATAGAACTAACCAGTAGAACTAGTGGGAACAAAACGTAGATACGGTTTTCGTTCCCACTAATTCTACGGTAGAACTACTGAGAAAAAAAATCCCACTAGTTCTACGATAGAACTAACCAGTAGAACTAGTGGGAACAAAACGTAGATACGGTTTTCGTTCCCACTAGTTCTACGGTAGAACTACTGAGAAAAAAAATCCCACTAGTTCTACGATAGAACTAACCAGTAGAACTAGTGGGAACAAAACGTAGATACGGTTTTCGTTCCCACTAATTCTACGGTAGAACTACTGAGAAAAAAAATCCCACTAGTTCTACGATAGAACTAACCAGTAGAACTAGTGGGAACAAAACGTAGATACGGTTTTCGTTCCCACTAGTTCTACGGTAGAACTACTGAGAAAAAAAATTCCACTAGTTCTACGATAGAACTAACCAGTAGAATTAGTGGTAACAAAACGTAGATACGGTTTTCGTTCCCACTAGTTCTACGGTAGAACTACTGAGAAAAAAAATTCCACTAGTTCTACGATAAAAACTAACCAGTAGAACTAGTGGTAACAAAACGTAGATGCGGTTTTCGTTCCCACTAGTTCTACGGTAGAACTACTGAGAAAAAAAAATCCCACTAGTAATGAACGACTTTTTTATGGAAATAGCCGGCAAACGAGCTGACGATCCACGTGATGATAAATATAGTTATCGTCGCCCATGAACATCAGCAACACCAAAGGCATCACTGATGCGTTGCCGGCCAAGAAAGAAAGAAGAAAAAGGAAGAAAGAAAGAACTGGCTCTCAAGCCAACTGTGTTAACTGCCAATAGTGTACTTTTGATAGTTAAAAGATAAGGCAAGGAATTCGTAATGTTAAAAGAGAATGTTGGCAGTACTGTACTCAGTTAATACGGATCGCGTCCGACCTACGATGCCCAACGGGTCCCGGATACAATTTCCGGTGCAGACAGTTATATGAGAGACAACAGATTATTCTCGGATCTTGGTTTTTGTGATGGCTTAGATAGACTAGTGTGTGGGTGTATTTGTGTGATGGTGTGTGTCAATCGTAAATGGTCGACACGGTTAATTTACTAGCTTTGTTGGGAGTTGTATGTGATTGATAGTTCGTAGGAGAACCTAGGGGGTAAGAATTGAAAAAAAATCCTACTAACATTATAAATGTTAATAAAGATGTATGGAGGTTCGTTCCTGTTTTACAAGAATGGTATAATGTCTTATGAAAAGATTTATCTAATACAAAGTTAAGGAGGTATTTATAACAACAATATTCTCCTCGTGTTAAAGTTAATTAAAACAAGGACACGTCCAAGTTGACTAGCTTCGAATACAGTTCTGCGCTAAATTAAGAAACATTAAATCCTGTCAAATATACTGTATAGGACAGGATCCGTATTAGAGGCGTTTTTGCACCCAATATCATATGTAAAGAAAAGTATCGCGAATAGGTTGCCTAAACAAATATGTTCAAGATTATCATTAATCTATAAACAGGTTGGAAAAAAATGTGGTTGGAGGAAAAGTAAACTGCATATTAATGTTGGCAGATTTTACTGAAAGGAATCTCTCCTTTAATTTCACGAATAAGCAAAACTGCATTCAAAGATTTTTGATAAATCACCTGCTTGAGCCAAGAATCGAAAATGTAAAATGTGAAAAAAACATCCCTGTTTTTATGATACCAATCGAAAGGATCGTTTACAAGAATCAATTTCTTTTAAGCAACATCTAGTATCTTAAATTAAAGGAAGACCAAGAAAAAATGGTTGTCTGTAAAGTCGGTTTACGGATGGTAGTTTAACGTGACAACGTCATGACAAAGCTCCGCTCCGCTCCTCCCCGCTCCCCTCAACTACGATCGCCTACGGCTCGCCTACGGCATCGGCTACGATACGCCGATCGTAGCCGATCGTGCCTCTCTCTCGCTTTTTCCGCTCTCTCGCTCGCGGAACGCAACATTTTTTCGTGTGTGCGCCCGGCGTTCATCGTTTTAATAGACGTTATCACGTCAAAAATATGAGTTAGATGAAAATTTATATAGATTACCATACCACCCTGTTTGTAGGTTAATGATAGCCTTGAACATATTTTTTTACGCAACCCATTCGCGATACACTTCTGTACGTATGATATTTGATACAAAACAATTTTTATCCGGTAAACGGTGCAGAAACCCCTCTAATACGGATCTCAAGACTGCTCAGTGAAGCTCGTTCCCGGATCTATCATAACATACGCAATACACGTTAGCTGTCACAAGTGAGAGTGAATTATTGCTGTTGTGAGTTGTAAACTGTTCGGGAGTTTCGTGATTGTGTCGACGTAACGTGTTATGTAGGTCGTATACTATAGTATACCATAGTATAGAGTCAGGAAGTATGAATGTTGTGTATCGGATACGGCTTTGTCAAGTGAACGACTTATTAGAATTTCATTGGACCGTATTTAAACAGTTTTGGCTGTTTCTTCGCCGTAAATAGGGTATCTTTTGTCTGGGTACTACGAGTAAAAAAATACGTGTAAAAGATATCTTTGAACGAAATGTGTAAAAGTTACACTTTTAAACTAATTTGACATTTTCTGAATGTCACAGTTTAATTAGTAAACAATCGGCCAATTAGGTTCTATAAAATTAAATAACAATGGAATAACGAACACTTTATGATGATTACGCCGCACCAAGGGTTCTGGGTTCGATGACGACCCGTTTGGCGCAATGGTTACCATGCCGGATCGCCGCACCAAGGGTTCTGGGTTCGATTCCCAGCGAGGCGGAAATTTGAATGATGAGTTTGGATTTCTGTTCTCGATCTGGGTGTGAATGTCCTTGTCTATGTTGTGTGTTGTCCAAGGCACCCACGACACAGGGAATCCTAGTGTGGGACTATGAGTGTGAACCGTTATTTATTTATTAACGACTAGCTTCTACCCGCGACTTCGTCTGCGTGGACTTCAGAATTGGATCCTTAGAGGAATGAATAGTGTGATCAATAAAAGAAATGATAAAAAAATCTATGCTAGTTTATTAACGATTGATAGTTTATTATTAATACGATGTTTCGTTGTTCCTACCACAACAATGGTTCATCATATCCATAGTTTACTAGTTTGCCGTCCTATAAATAAATACAGACAAGTTTACTGGAGCGCAAGTCACGATACGTTGCGTGAATTGTTTTACTGTTTGCGTAAAAACCTGGATTCAAGTTCAGAGTCGACTGAAATGCTTATGTTTACACGTTAAAGCACTATAGGGTACGGACTATAGGGCACTATATTTGCAATTTGACAACTAGTATATTTTGAAGTGAAAACTTCTTTAGCATCGTAGTGATTTGAAAGTCGATAAAACGTAAACGGGACAGTAAAAAGAGACAGACACATAAATTCGAAAATGAGATAGGAAGTATTGTAGAGGGGGAGGGGGGAGGGGGAGGGAAGGGGAGGGGGAGAGGAGGGGTATTTATTTGAACAGTCGACAAACAGACAAGCATTCGATAGTATAAGGTCACCGTCTCCTTCCACATTCCACATACACATCAGTTACACCAAAGTCATCACCGATGCGTTGCCGGCCATATCCTGGAAGAGTGAAGAAAATATAATCATGTCAGACAACAACAAATACTTTTTGTTGTCATTATCAACAACAACAACATCAAACACTTCTTGTTGTATAAAAGTTAGGGATAACAACTGCAACGTCTATAACAAGGTTCATTAATGATACATTTGCGAATGGTTTTTACCCATCCAAGTGTAAATTGACACTGGAATTGAAGACATTGGAGTGAATGCAAGGACACTCAAATGTGGCAACGAAATCACTCAATGACTGAAAATGAGTAATCTGTGTAATGTCAGAACTAGCCAAGAATCAAAGTCGGGACAACTCACTAGATCTCTGTCAACTAGACAACCTAATCGTCTAGATATATAAAATATGTTAGAAATAATTATGAATTTACTACTATAAAGAAGAGAAATAAGAAATCTTACCAAGATTTTAAACTTATTTTAAACTATTATCGTAAAATCTTAACAAGCCGGGAGCCACTTTTGAGAACTAACTTGAAAAGCCACTTTGTTCTACATTATATAACTGCGACCTACCGCTGATTTCGTGTCAGTTAAATTGCTTAGGGCTGCTTTGTTATGCTAAGCCGTTTGTTTGATTGTTATTAATTCACTTAATATTTGTATGTTTGCATTGTACAACCCTCTGAACAAACACTTCGTAGTGATGTTCGTAAGAGCTTGATCACACTATCCGTGAACATATTTTGATAAATTTAACAGTACATTGAACTCTTTGTAGTAAATTATTACCTACCCTAAGGTTGTAATTATTGTCGCGTCGTTGTAATAAGACACACTTATTTCATAATTAAAAATAATATTGTAACGTTCCATATTGAGTATCAAATGAAAGGGCCTAATTACTGATACAAGGTTTTTCAGTACGCGAGTTGAGTCGGGTTTTAGTTTTAGGGTGAAGCTAAACGAACGTATTTTTGAGCTGAGAGTCGCGTAAAATGAGTCGGTTTCGTATAATCCAAACTCATTTTGAGTGTAGTACAAACAGGACTTTAGTATGAAACCGACACATCGACTCGCAGCTCAAAAATTGTGCTCGTTTTTTTCACCCTAAAACTTATATATATTTTGTTTGTAGTAGAGTTACTTTTAGGGTCATGATTTGTATTTACTACAGTGATAGTATTCTAGTGCCTAAATCTACAGTAGTGTATATAGAACTACATTTAAAACATATTAGATACATTTTAATACAAATTCGATCCGATTACAGGGTCGGATAGTGAATGTACTCTCTAAGACACGTCAACGACTGCTTAATTGCTTACCACCTTGAAGTTTCAGTAATATAAACATTGATTTATATGTACAAGTTCAAGAGACTTTGTACTTATTATACTTTGATCGTTGCAGAGGTTTGTTTGGGGTGGTGTCACTGTTACAAATTAACGGCTATAAATAGCAATATTGCTATTATTAATTACCTATTACAATATGTATTACGTACCAACTATCCTCATAGTTTGAACTGTTTCAAATTAATTAGAACTAACTATAATATGAAGTTGGTCACGGATGAATGGCTCTTGTAGTTGAAGCTGTTTCAACTAATTTGTCATGTTCGAATCAAATTAGCAACCACTCACACGCTCCCGTACTAGTATTTCCTGTGGCATGAACACACACGATTATCACATCAGAATCAACGTCAATCCCAGAACTAACTATTAATTGTTACCTTAATGTTTGCCCTCACCAGGAACTGTAAGGCTATTCTGTTTTGTAACTCGACAGCGGAATCCGCGATGAGTGTCAAAATCCTATCTTTAGTCGTTTGAAGTTTGACACTAATCGCGGATTCCGCTGTTGAGTTACAAAACAGAATAGCCTTACTGAACTGAGGCTCTTTGGCATACAAGACCACGATTAAATGGACTACAGTTATTAAATAATAATACTATTGAACAATGATTTCAAATGAGATAAATACTTTTAAGTTTAAGTTGTAAAGGTTTTATATTACGTACCGATCCATCAAATTGGCTTCTGTATCAATTTTATTTCTCTGAAGACCGTAAGCCTAAGCCTAGAGGGATTTCAGGCTTAAGTCAATTACCTTGTAAAACAAAAGGAGATTTTATGTTTAAATAGAAATAATATATACGAACAAGCTCCGTCAATGTCATAGCGCCACCTTTAGGACGAAATACATCTGACAGTGTTTATTCGTTTAGTAAAAATAAATTAAGATTTTGTATGTGCATTGCCGATAATCGAACACGAAAGTCACCTGATGGTCAGTGGGAAACACCGCTTAAGAACGTTAACAACAAAAGGCATCACAAACAAAGTTAGTAATAAAAACAATAAAATCCTTAAATATCTGTTCAGGGCAATCACTATTTTAACGGAATTCGGCTACCCGCTGGCATGAACAATCTCGTGTGAATTAAACCTTTTCATAGATCTTCGTTTATGTACTGGCTAGGCTTTTTTTTATGGAAATAGCCGGCAAACGATCCACCTCATGGTAAGTGGCTATCGTCGCCCATGGACATCAGCAACACCAAAGGCACCACTGATGCGTTGCCGGCCAAGAAAGAGAGAAGAAAAAGAAAGAAAGAACTGGCTCTCAAGCCCCCAGCCGGAACACGACGAGTTGTTTGGCGGCTGACTCATGCTCAAGGGTGGTAGCTATCCAGGCGAACCCCATGGAGAAATAATAATAGTAATAATGGTATTAATTAAAAATTAAAATCAATATTACCAATATAATCCCTCCGAGGGCCCTACCACCAGCGGGCCGGATTTAGTCGCCTTTTACGACACCCGTCCGGCGTGGGATTGGGGTTAGTATTCTAAAGCCGCCCCAATACGGCTAAAGCTACCGAGACCTGGCCAAGTAAGCCATTATTCAAGTGACAATCTACCATTAGACATTCACGAGTTCAGCCGTTATACTAATCGTTCTCATTACTGTATCTCTAACTCATAAAGTAGCTTCTGCTACAACAGTGGAGTATTTATACGATTATAACTATATACCTACTATTCAGGCTGTTAAAGTTAGCATAAGTCATTGTACTGTTTTACTTATGATAAATTATAAGTAATGCTTCACCACGATCCCATTGTAACCCTAGATGGTGAACTTATTAACTTAGTGATAGCATGTCACCTTGAAGACCCATGTCATAGTCGAGAAAACACAACACAATTAGATAAAATTATCTTGTAAAATATAACTATTTTTTTGACTTCAGTTGATTCAGTAAAGCAATACTATCAACTAAAAACTAGTATATAGTATACGATTCGGATCGCCAACATTCGCACAGATTCATTCATTAAGTTGCAATTCGTCCTCTGTACAGAATCTTTTATCCCTGAAATAAACCCGTATCAATTAGGAAAAACTCGCCAGATCCAATAAATCAATCGGCATTCGAGACATTGAAAAACTGTCACACGCGAGAGAAAAAAACGTTATTCCCCATTTTACCACAAATAACTGGGTGGCCGTGATGGGTTTGTGGTACGAGTTGTAAGAAAAGGCGGACTACATGTTAGCGTGCTTTCTATTATTACAGTGTAAGGTACCCTTGGGACTATTATTTTGTACTATTGAGAACATAAGTATGGTATTGACTACAATATACTACTATCATCAGTCGCCACTTGGTGGCGCTAGTGAGCACATTGACGACATTGATATCGACGCCAGAGCATAGAACTCAGTAATCGGGACATTCGCCATTCGACAGTCGACCTGGACGGTCGCATGCAAACCCGAGGAAAATGCTATTCCTCTGCTGAAGTCTGTGATTTTAGTGATAACTTATTTTGTGATAAATGTAATGGAAGGAGTAATTAAAATAATTGTGAAATATCATCGATTTATTGGGCTGAGCCTACAGTTCAGAAGAAGGGATGGACAGATAGAAGAATCTCTCGCCACGCCCCAAAGAGATAAAAACGTGAGTATTTTATTATTTTTTCCTGATGACACCTGCTGAATTTAGGAAAATGGAGAACTATGCGATCAAGTTTGAAGGTTAAATGTCTAGCCACGCCACAAAGAGGTGAGGTGAAATAAAAATGTGAGTAATTTTTTTTTCTCTTTCTTCTGATGACACGTGTCGAAATTGGAAAAATGAAGAAATATAATGGTTTTTTTTTTCTAATTTGCGCTTGCTCTTCAATATTTTTGTCTGTCCGATAACGGATGCGAGTTGAAAGTCAGATTTTATTGTGTGCAGTTGATCATAATATATGTAAATAGAAAAACAACAAACACCATGAAAAGTGTACTAAACAGATGCTTCATGTATGTGGCAGCAATTGCATAGTAAGTTATTATTGAGCAGTCAAGGCTTAAGGACGTTGGACGCGCTTCACATGTTCAGGTGGAACGTTGGTTAAAAATTAATCGTTCCGTATCCAAGTGATCCGTTAATATTATAACTAGTAATTGTTGATTTTGTATTCTGTATATGAATGTCTTTTGAATCTACGATGTATTTTCATTATAATGAAGGCCTGATCTCCTCACCCGCCTACCCACGTAAATAATCATGGATACGCAAGAAGACACCGATGTGCCTTTTATTTAATAAAGAAGGGAGGAAAACCAATAAAACTTCCAGGTTATTAAGTAACTTTTATTGGCTAGACTAGAACTGATAATACAAAAGCCTACCTTTTATTATTAGAATCAATGTATCAAATTGAATGATAAACGAACTGTGAAACAAGCATCCAAAATATTGCCCCGCTAGCCCCGCTATGATGTGGCGTCTTTTATAGAGTAGATACAAATTAAGTTTCCTTCACTCCACGGCCAACAACGCGCTTGAGCTCCCTCCATGTCCCGCGAAAACACCATTGAATAGGTACTGTAATGCAATGTAAGAATATTGGAAGCCAAAGATTATGTGAAACACCAGAAGATATTTCTTACAGGATATTTAATACTTGAATATTAGGTAAGTACCAATGAATATTTAAAATGTTTTGTGCGATTGCATATAATATTACAACATTACGTTCATTTAATTTGATCCTGTGTCTATATTCATTCACTTTTCAATATGTAAAACTTTACAGCTAAAGAGGTCACCCGATACAATAGTATGTGTGTGGTGGTTTTAACTTGATGATACTTTGATGAGGTGGACGTGATGGTGGACGTGCCGTCATTGAGAGCCTCTTCGACTTTGAGATCGTTTTGCCTTATTTTGATGTGCTAACTTTGAACTATTGGTGGGTTAACTTTATCTATATATTTTCACACATTTTCGATTTTCGACTTTTCTTATACCTACCTGCAAAGTTTTTTAGCTTAGTTGAATACGTTTGCTTATCCGCTTGTTTTTCATAAAACAATAGTCTCATAAAACAATCTGAAGATGAACATGCGGGCAGTTACACAAAAATCTTTTGCAGTTATCAAAGAACCTTTCCGTATTGCTGATGGATAAAAAAAAATGACGTGCATTAAGGGTATCAGTGAAAAATACATGAACTTACTCCGTAATAGATTTTTGATATTATGCACATTATACGAGATCGATTTTATCTCATATGCAATAATTATATCTTATACAGAAATATAAAGAAATTTCGTGTCACGGTGCTTGTGGTGTGTGTTTGTGTTGTGTGGTGTCCTCCGAAACGGCTCGAACGATTTTTTTTTTTTTTTATGACTAATAAGATGTGTCGAATATACGTTTATGATAATAGGTCGTGAGTATATTTTTACACACTATTAGTGTGCCCGTATGAAATTTTAGTGAGTTCAAACTTAATTCGAGTTCTATACTTACAAGTGAAGGAACGAAAGGTAAAAACAATAAAAGAATAACACTTTTATAGCGTTAGTGTAAAACTACTAAAGAGAAAAAAAAAACTGTTGTTGAGCCAACTTTGAGAGTGGCAGTTGTCATATCATATTTATTTGGAGCGAAGGATCATAATTTAGTGTTTTAAAACTAAAGATCTGTTATTCTGTTACTTTTTGACGGTTAGAAGTTCCGTCATCTGGATCCATTCAACAACGTAATATTAAAACTTGTTAATATACAGTCACGATAACCAAGCGCTTGTGCCACATTTCAGATCGATTGGACACTGGGGAGTGAGTAAAGTTAGCTTACAGGAGACACCGCATAGTTGAAACGTAATAAAAGCTTGTTATAAAAATAACGGGTTGTTGAGGTAAGACATGTAGTACTATTATCTATTCTGAGGTAAGACATTTGTTTTTTTTTTATTGTTAGCAAGCAGGTGACTCGTTTAGATCTCATGTTCTATTTACCAAATTACAGTAAGCCAAGAGGATTATTTGAGACAAGTTTCTTGTGATATCTGTTTGATTTAAGTAACTATTGTTATTGTCCGTTATCGTAAAAGCACATTAGCGTAAAGGAAGGTAGGTACATTGCAGAATAAGATGCAATGAATGCATACTTAGATGACTACTCGATAAATTTGGTTATCATAATGGCTTCCGTGCGTTGCACACCAAATACGAGCTTAGATGGCTACTCCGAAATATTTTGGTGATTCCCGTTTGATGTTACAAGATTTTTCTTATAGCGTTTACTTAGTGTGATGGTTATCATGCTCACTCTACAGCGGTAGAATACGTATAATTGAAATTAACCGACTACCTACTCAACGAATCCAAACAACTGGAAGGCGATAGTGACTGAACTAGGCTGAGAATAACTAGAGCATGTACATTTTATGATTACAGATTTCTTTGTGACAAGAGATTACCGGACTGTGGTCGGGATTCTACGGTAATTGATTATCATTTATGCAGCCTAATCACATCCCGACGTGCGTGCATTACTCTTAAAAAGAGATCGAATAAATACATCAGCGCGAGGAGGTACAGAGACAACCCTGATTGAAACCATGATTCTGACGTTTGATAACAATTCTTGGATGAAGCATCTTACGATCGACCGACACCAGAAAGCTCCGGTAAAGAACATGCAAGAAGCTAATTGTTGAGTTGAATCGAATCGAGTCGAATCGAATCGAGTACAGTCGAATCGAGTCAAATCGTATCGAGTCGAATCGAATCGAGTCGATTTGAATCGAGTCGAATCTAATCGAATTGAAATGAAGCCAACTGAAATGAAGCCCATTGAAATGCATAAATTGAATTGCATTATTTGAAATGCATAGTTATGCTACGCAGAGCTAGAGCAATGGTCGTGAGATGAAGCTAATCGAAATGAAGTTAACTGAAATGCATCAATTGAATTACATTCAATGAAATGGATAGAAATGCCACCACCGGAGAGCTAGAGCAACGGTCGTGAGAGAACTGATACACGTTTCGGCGGTGAGCTTGAGCGACGACCGATGCGTATGCGATATCACCACGGTGATGGTATGGTTCACTGAATTCTTTGGACGGTGAGCAAGAGCGACGTCTGAAGTGCTGCCAAAATGACAGTCCGAGCGATGAGCCTGAGCGACGGTCGGGTTTAGTGAACCAAGTGGAGCTTGGTCGTGACGGACGGTGTGGTGAGCTGGAACGACACTCCCCATCGCGGCCAAGTATGAATTGAGAGATTGATCTCACTAGAGAAGACAACCCAAGTAAGGAGCATGACCGACGCATGAAGACATCCCACGCGGCAAGGTAGCTGGCGATGTGAACACGTACCACAACCGTAAAGTTTTGATAGTAGGTAACTCTGACAATAATAATTATAGATTAATTCAGTCATTTTATAAATGTTATGAAGGGTTTTTCTGGGTCGAGTAGCCACTCTGTTTGGAGAATGTAAGAATAATACACAACTTTCATTTAAAACGTTTAATTGTAAGTGTTTAATTTCCGGGATATTGTTAGTTTATAATCATAGTACAATGATATTATAATATTAGTAGGACTTAAAAGTATTCCGATCAACTTTTTGCTTGTTTGAAAGAAAATTGAAATATTATGTTATTTCCAATTATTCAGATAATATTGACCCTAATAGCAGATCTTAGTAGAATATGGAAAGTTTACATGGTAGAATTATCATTTAAAATTTTACGTCACAGTATGAACTATCTAATAAATCTGAATATAGATCATTACGTTGATAATCATTAAGATGAAAGTATATCTAAAGTACCTACCGGATCTGAACACGAAAATGAATATTGAAATAATAACAATAATATTTGAATATAAATTACCGTTCTTACAAAATAAAGGATTATTTTTTTTATAGATGTATAAAATGTTGTGTCCATTATCCATCCATACAGTATTGTAGTATTGTGTTAGTATCAATTTGATCATATTATATTTCATTTTTTTTTTAAAGATCAAATATTTATTCGAGAAAAATGATAGTAATTGTTTTTATTTCACTATTCGTTTTGATTAATAACACAGTTGTGAACAATGTGTGAAAATTCATTTTCATATAGATACAGCTATAACAGCAACATTAGCAACTTCATTTATAATGATTTCTTGGATTCCTTAAAATTTTGATGGATAGTACGTTTAAATGACGATTGTATAGTATTGAATTCAAAATATAATGCGCGCTATGTATCACGTACGAGGACGTACGAAAAGTCAGATGGCCGAGCTGTTAGCGTGCTTTCTATTATTACAGTGTAAGGTACCCTTGGGACTATTATTTTGTACTATTGAGAACATAAGTATGGTATTGACTACAATATACTACTATCATCAGTCGCCACTTGGTGGCGCTAGTGAGCACATTGACGACATTGATATCGACGCCAGAGCATAGAACTCAGTAATCGGGACATTCGCCATTCGACAGTCGACCTGGACGGTCGCATGCAAACCCGAGGAAAATGCTATTCCTCTGCTGAAGTCTGTGATTTTAGTGATAACTTATTTTGTGATAAATGTAATGGAAGGAGTAATTAAAATAATTGTGAAATATCATCGATTTATTGGGCTGAGCCTACATACATAAAGTTATTATATTTCCGAAAGCTTTCAAGTACAAGTCTAAATATAAAAGCATTTATATATTAAAAAATAACCGACTTCAAAATTACTCAAAAATTACTTGTCAGATCTCTCTCAAATTTATGTGGCACCACGTGACAAGCACCTGTTTTCGATAAAAAAAAAAGAATCTTCAAAATCAGTTCACCCAGTCCAAAGTTCTGAAGTAACAAACATAAAAAAAATTCAGTCGAATTAAGAATTAATCCTTAATCCTTTTTTTTGAAGTCGGTTAATAAAATAAAAATTGATTGAAAAAGTAAAAAGTGTTGTTCTTTTTAGTTTATTAACGCTTACCATTTCAGTGTCTTTATTGCGTAATGAAGGCAAACAAAATACCGAATAGAACAAAATATGCAACTTATACTTGTGTGCTTAAAACCATACGACCTCGGTATGTTTTGTTACTTTACGTAAAATAAATTTCAATGCAAGGACTATTACAAAAATGTAAACATCATCATGGATCGCATGCGAAAAGTATAGCTTTAAATAGAGCAGTACTTTATACCAACAATGGACAATCGCTATCGCTTTTGTCTTTTACTGCATGCAAGACAGGGGAGACCCGGGTATAAATCAACCGTCCGCCGGGTAGGCAGGGGTGAAACGCGGTATGTAAATTCAGGCCCCGGCTTCCTTTAAGACTTTTACTGATTAGGCTTTTTGACGTTTATATATTGCGAAATAATTTTTCAGAGAAAATCTTGTTGGAAACACGCAGTAACATTGTTAGTGAATGTATATTTGTATTTTTCGGAAAACATTCCTATTTTTCGACTTCGGCTATTCTTTCTTGACGACCCTGTAGCCTAGTTGGTAGCGACCCTGCCTGCGAAGCGAGGGGTCCCGGGTTCGATTCCCGGCCGGGGCAGATATTTATGTGACAGATAAATATTTGTACTCGGGTCATGGGTGTTATCGTGATGTGTTATATGTCATTGTGTCGTCCATGCCACCCGCGACATAGGTACCAACCTACAGCGGGGGTATGAGTTTGTTAGCGTTTATTTATTATTTATTCTTTCTGCTGCTTTTAGTTCAGTAGTAATTGTTATGGTAAAAGTTCAGGTTCAGATCGTCGATAGAATCGCTGTGTGTGTTCCCCGCCTAACCATCCACATCTTCCCGTGAGTTATCACGTTATCATTGTCTCGGTTACAGGTTCAAATGTGATAGGCGCGAGATCGCGATCTTACGATATGAAGCGATACGATGAGAACGTGTCCGTTACAAGGTTAGATTCTGATTTACCGTCACGTTTGTTATAACGGAGAGAGGTGGACATTTCATTTATTATTTCCTTTGTTAAAAAGGAATATATTTTTTCCTTGTTAAGGGGAAATTTTATCCGTGGTGATAGCGAAAGTCTTAAGATACTAATCAGAAAGTGTTTTACCAAAGGGGATCTTCCACCAGCTTAGACGAGTAGCCATGCTCTAATTGTTTTATCTCCGAAATGTATGATTATTACGCTTTCATTTGTGTAACAGCGGAATATCACTACAGTGCTACAATCAAAATGTATCTGAAAACGTGATAGGACCAACTGTAATTCATAGAGAATGGCTTGAAAACTAGAACTTACATATAGGAAGACTTGTTCATTGAATCGCTATTACACCGGCAAATTGAACTCGATTAAGACTCTTTAAAACATAATATAATTGATTAAAAATTGTAGTATGAAGTAAAGTTTAGATCATCAAGTAATTCTTCTTAAAATTTTTGCACATTAATATTCGATATTTGCTGTAAATGGCATCTAAAAACTTTGTAGGTATGTAATCCCTTAAATTTCTTTTACTGTAGCATCTGCGGCGCAAGTACACACGCGGGGATTACGGATTATCCCCACTTGGCTGTTTCCCGCGCCTTGTTCAAGTAAATAAACATTCAGAGTACAAACTATTAGCTTCTGGTACGAGTAATGCCCACATCGTGGAAGTTGTTACTATAACCTTCAGTCACGAGTCTGAAGTCTGTACCTGATTCCAGCATTCAGCAATTTTAGGTGGAGAGGGAACATCACAATCCGGCAACAACCCTCCCTACTTAGTTTATATTAGAAAACAAATGCTTTTTAATAACTACACACATATTCAAGAGCATTACGGGAAAAAATAGAAGAAAAAAAATTCTCTCAGTTCGGGCAATATCTTAATTATAGTTATAAATTACGTGTCGCGTTGTTTGTCCGCGATGGACTCCTTAACTACTTAACCGATTTTAATCAAATGCACACCGTGTGTAGTTTGATCCAACTTGAAAGATAGGATAGCTTTTATCTCCCATAAGGCACACGGAAGGTTTTAATTTAAAAAAAAATCTTTTGACAGAACGAAGTCGGTCGGGGCTGCTAGATATATGTATATTACTGAAAATATATACAATAGCATGAGATCTTTATAAAAGCGATAATCGTGCAAGGACCTAACTGATATGTTCCTTTATATTTCTGCGTGTATTTTAATATTATCCTACCATCAACTTGATAATCTTCTTCAGCTTATTTATCCAGCATCTAAATTATTGTATCTAAGTGTAAAAGAAAATAAAATAAAACAAAATGAAAAATTATTTGAAGTTGTTTATCGAAAAAGAGAGTGGCAAAAAACTCCTATAGAATTCATTTTATTCTTTATCCTACTCATAGTCACAAATAGCACTTACTATTTCTTATGGATTGTTTTCGAAATAATCACCAATTAATTTCCCTTGAAATTTGTATCCATTCTAAGGATTTCTTTTAATTATAACACACCCACGAACAATCTAAAAGCTTCACCCAGTCTGAAGTTTGGTACAAAGTTTCTCCTTACTCTTAGCACTTGTATAATTGTATTAATTTTTAAATTGCGGAAAAGTGTACAATCGTCATTTGTATTAGGTTCACCACATATACTATAACATGTGTTTATGTAATCCCTACGATTGTACTTTGTTTAAACCCGAAAACATTACAACGCACGTTCATCCCAAGAAAACGTGCTATTCTACAGACAAAGCTGTGTAGAGCGTACCGTTACATATTTCCTTAACACGACGTAAAAACTCGTTCGAATAAAAGACACACACGTTATTCTTAAGGAGATAATCCTTGAAAGCCTCTTGTTTGTTTTGTGTGGCCACAGCGCAAGCGAGAGGAGAATTATGCGGAAGTAAAAATATATAATTATAATATATTGAACTCTTACACTCGTTATAATATTAAGTTATGTCATAAAAATCAATCACTTTTCATCAGGTTTGGTTAGTGAAATAAATAAACCATTGGATGTTTTAAAAAAATGTTAAAGGTGTACCTGAGATACACAGACTAATTCGAATATAATTTCCAGGAACATGAACATTGAACAGAAAACATATTTAAAAAGCATCTACTATAAAAATGGGGCTGTAAAAAATGAAAAATAACTTTGTATTCAGCATTAGTTACCCAAAATTTATTTCTGACTAGCGTTCTGCCCGCGACATTTTCAACTTTTTAACAGAATTTTTTTATGTTTGTTACCTCAGAACTTTGGACTGGGTGAACCGATTTTAATGGTTCTTTTTTTAATCGAAAGCAGGTGTTTGTCACGTAATTCCACATAAATTTGAACGAGATCTGACAAGTAGTTTTTGAGAAACTTTGAAGTCGGTTATTTTTTGTTAGTAAAATTTAGATTATTCGGGATAATAAGTACTCTATGTCCTATTCTTGACCATAGTCTCTGGTAGACTAATAATAGTGTGCTAAATTTCATGAAAATCTGTTCAGTAGTTTTAGTGTGAAAGAGTCACAAACATCCATAGAAACTTTCACATTTATAATATTAGTACGTGCCTTGAATTGTGGAATAATATTAAAGTTACGTTCAATTATCGCATCCGCTTGAGCTTAAGAATCGGCGTTATTAGTGGGTGCTTCGAAATAGGTTAATCTCTACTGTGCGATAAGCACCCCTTTCAAAGATAAAATCCTTAAAAAAATTGCCTCGCCCCCATTGTGTCACGTGGGGAGACGTGGGGGATGAAAAATTGTTGGTTATGACCTTTTTGTACCACGAGTACATGCGCCGTTAAAGGAACATCTTGAGTTAAGCTGTGAGAAAATATTTTATTTAAATACAATAAACAGACGACTTTTGTCAGAACAAGTTTAACAGACCGCGTGGCTATATTCTGTTCAAGGAGTAAAGACAAAACAATTAATATCTATGTCGCATAATATGGTAAGTTGCAAGAGAGACATAATCAAGGCGGTCTTTAACCTATTGGAGGCCCTAGGATAATGGGTCCCCTATGACTTTGACAGAACACTATTTTGTTAGAATAAACAAGGAAAGTAGATAATCAAGCCTCTAGATTTATGCAAAAGCTAATGTGCAAATTGGTATTGTAGTCAGTAATTTAGGTTCGATTTATAAAAAATATTTTTGGTAATAAATATTGATTATCGTTTAGTGATCTGGCAGGAACTAGAGGGCCCCTATCGATCACGAGGCCCTGGGCACTTGCCCAGAGTGGCCAGTGACAAAGAGGGGTCTTGATATAATAATCTCTATTTTTCGTGATGCGGTTGCAGTGCGACGTCAACCAGAGCACTTATTTACAGGCACTACAAAAGCGATTTATATGAAAATACTGTGCGTATCAGCTTGAGTTTAGTGAACTCTACATACTAGTTATTAGGTTATGTTACATGCGAGTACTATACCTACTATCACGAAGTCGTTTCACTGTACGTAACATAATGGTATCCTATCAGATAGCTTGGATATATCTTGACAAAACACTACATTATGACCTCAATGGGTCCAGTCGTTAAGAACTTAGACCATCACTATCAGATGCACAGTAAAGGCAGTTAGTCTGTATCATTACTTCCCCAGATTTACTTTACTTCAAACTGTACAACGTCCATCGTATTAGTACGTGCGTGAAGTCTCCGCCCCGTAGGGAGCCTGAGTAATTTGCATTATATCTAACTAGTAATATCAGAACATGAATCTCAAACATATTCCTCCGCCATCCTCTCTTGGACCAGTTAAAGCAATTACCAACCGTAGTACTGTTACTTGTTTAATATTCAACTCCATCGAAGTAATAATTGTTACAGTTAGTTAGTGAACTCTCTAACTTCAAGCTAGGTGCTAGCGATTGACCTACAGAACTTTAACAAGATCGCTCGTAATACTTGCCTCGACCAGGCTTGCAACTCGATACCTAATACTGAATCAGTACTCTTGTACTAATTATTCTATTAATTATATAATTATCATCCCTATTGCCATTACTGACATTTTGGATTTTTTGCTGCACTCGGATATCTCAGGGTGGAAACATTGTCTAATACACTCTAGCTAAACGTGATTATGTAGATGTCACAAACCTTAGAAAACATTATGTAAAACTCTTGTGTGAAATCGAAATCCGTCGAAGTAAAATAATAAATTTCTAATACACACCACATGTAACTTCTAAATTGGAGATGCGTGCGCCTTAACTATGCAGCAGACCAACGCTCGAAACTACTAGGCTACCCTATCCTTTTAGAAAATTCGCAACAACTCTTGATAATTCCGGTACCATAAACGGAATATTTTGCAAGCAGCTTATTTTTTGGGGAAAGTACGAGTATTCCCACAATACTAATAATGTCCCCCAAGCAGAGTAATTTTGGAACTTTCCTCAGCAATACCCCTCGGCGCTCAGGAGACTCGCAAGATGTGTAACCGTCGATGCCTCCCTCGCGCAATACCCTCTCCTATTATTCAAACTATAATTTAATACCACATTTCAACTAGTTCGTTCTTTGAAATGGTCTATAACTAACAAGTTAAATAGTTGTAAACTAATTCTCGGGAGGCATTCAATTGTGAATATAATTTCCATTACATAAACAACCATTATTATTGCTGCGTGGTGGTATCTCACTTTATCAAGGTTAAAATAGATATTTCGAGTTCAAAATAAACGTTCTCTATTTTGTTTTTTAAATACCAAGAAAATACTTATGTGATTTGTTTTTTGATGCAAACGTCAGTGTCAAACAGGTAGACAAATTACCACTGAAACACTTACATAAACAAAGAAAGAAATGCGTCTTAACTGATTCCAGGGGAAAAGTGTTAGCAAGCCAGGTTGGTGGAAAATCCAATGACATTAACTCGTCTCATAAACTATAGACCTTAGCCTAGCTGTTGTTCTATAGCTATAATTATGTAGTAAGTTGCAATTCTGATTCAAATCAAAGTAATTCACTGAGGCCACTAAATTAGTTATAAAGCCTTTGCAAGCAATATAGTTACAGATTGCCAATAGTTATAATAGTCAAATAAAAACCAACAGCGCTCCGGGAATATAGCGAAGCGATTATGCGGAACCGCGATACCAAACCACAAAATATTTAAAACCTCTTGATTTATTAGTTTACGCTTCACTACAAACCTTTTGAAACGTAACCAAAAAATGTTATTACACATCACTAATATCACTATCCAAAATTCATTCGATAACTGATTAACCGAAGTGCTTTGATCTTATATAATTAATCGAATAGGACATAGCTTTGCTTGAGATAATGAATAGGTAATTAAATACGGACAGAAGCGACTGAATACGGCAGTTCGTCTTGCGACCCAAAACATTACTTTCCGCACCCTAATTAAAGCGACGGGAGCTTTATATGGCGTTTTTACGACGAACCCCACACTGACGGAGTTTATTGAGTGTAACCTCTTTATTCGGCGCCTTTGATATCGTTTCGTTCATTTTAATGTATCTTTATTTTTGTATAGCCTCTTAATTTGTCAGTAAAAGCGAATGGAACGTTTTGTATTTGTAGAAGAATGGGTTTGGGAAAATAAACAATGTTTCGTATAAATGAAAATAAGAATAAATAAAGGCCCGTTTATACTTTTGCAATAGAAACTCATTTTGGGTGACATGGTTGGTTATGTAGTTACGTAACACTCGAAACTTCTGAGGCAGATGGTATTATTTGTACAAATCTCCTGATTTTAAAAGCATAAGTGTCGGTGTCTAAAAACGACAAAGCTAAAAGCGAACTCGTGGCGAAGAATTTCTAAGGAATAATAAATATGGTGGTCGTATTATTATGCCTCCTCCACGTCCCCTCGTATTACCATAACCGCCTCAGCAAAACCTTTATGTTGTTTCCCAAATATGTCAATACAAACAAAATCAACTTTAGGAATAAGGTCGAAAACAATTGGAAAAATCGCCCTTCAGCCTTCGACGATTTCATGAGGCAGCGAAGCGTGAAAGTCTTTATTTCGCAGGCTTCCCTGCGGACCCGGCTGAATAAAATGCTCAGCCTTTTATACATACTCGTATGCCGATCAAATGGCGAGTTGGTAGAACCTTTGGATCAATGCTTGAGACTTATCCATTGGTGCTTCTAGGAGATCGTCTCTTAGTAATTCAGGAGGTCTGGAAACAACATAATGCTGCAGTGCATATTGGAAGTTGGACGACGCTGCAGCTTACTTGGTCTACGGAGTGAAGGACCCGGGTTCGATTCCCGGCTGGGGTAAATATTTAATGTTACGGATAAATATTTTTGTTCTTTGGTGGGTGTTAGTGAAGTGTGTTGTGTGTGATATGACCTGTTGTCCTTGCCGCCCGAAAAATATAAATACATATCTGTTTCTAGTATGAGGCGAATATGTCAGCGTATACTTTTTACTTTTACTTTCTGTATCACAGGCAATCAAAGCTTACGTTTTTATTATTATAGAACTGTGTCCCAAATCGTCCGGTCACCGTGGAATAAAGCCACGTTCACGCCTCACTGAGTTACGAAATCGCCGGCCGCGGCCATTTTACTATTTTACTTGTCCCTTCTCATGATCTAAGTGTTGATACGTGGATTTTAGTGTCTCTAGTGCTGAATTGTTTTCGGCCTATCAGATAACACCTAAATTTAATAAGCTCAAGATTAATGGCTTAGCACCCATTTCGAACATTTCAGTACTTATCGCTATTCATAATAATTATTTTATTCCGTTTATAATGTTATTTTGCAGTTTTTTTTTATTGAAGTCACATTATCTTAGTAACGGATCGATGTTTTGAGAAAAAATATTACAAGGGATATTTATAAACGCACTTCATAAGGGATAAATTATGTCATTTGTTATGAGAACAAAGAGAATTGTAAATCACTTTTTACTTTCAGCAAAAACCGTGTTGTAACCTGTAATAAATCCTATAAGTCTAGAATTCTGTTTTATTTTTATGTTGTGAGTAGACAAAAGACCAGAGGGGCCACCTGATAGTAAGTGATCACCGCCACCGGGATATAAGCAACACGGGGGGCGTTACCAGCGCGTTGCTGGCCAAGAAAGAAGCGATGGACCCGCTTTTTAAAGATCCTATGTCATAGCACATTGGCAACACTGATTTAGGAAGTTCGTTTCACAGTGAAATATCTGAAATTGATTTAAATTCTCGGTCAGATGCTTATGATACTAAAGCATAGTGATTCATTTTTTTATGTGATTGGGAGAAGCACTGATAGCCCGGCGGCTTGCGTCGATTATACGTGATAGACAAAGTTAAGCAACAGCGGGCGCAGTCGGTAGTTCGATGGGTGACCGCTAGTGGCAAAAATTCTTGAGCGTTTCCGTGCTTCGGAGGACACGTAAAGCCGTCGGTCCCGGTTGTTAATATAAGGTAACAGTCGTTAAGCCATTTCGGAGGCCCTCGAGCGGTTTGAAAACTTCCGGCACTCGGGTTGACCACTAACCCCTCCACCAATCTACACTGGAGTAGCGTGGTGGATTATGCTCTAGGCCTCCTCAAGAGGAGAGACCCGTGCCTAGTAGTGGGCCATTAATTGGTTGAAGCCAAATGTGATAAGAATAGCAACCGAGGTTGCAGTGCCATCATCCCCTGCCGTCCTGCGACATCAGTGACACACCTCGAATAGAATATGAGAGACTGTAAAAGGACTGTCCAAAAAAGCTCCTCCACCAAACTGTCTGTATTCAATTCAATTTCATCCAATCTCAGGTTATATGTACCATAAAACTCAGAACTCTGCAGCCTTATATATTTATGATACGACTTTTATAACAGTTGAATACCAGCAGCTTTACAGCAGGACGTAATTTCACGGCAGGTTTAGTTCTGGAGCTATTAAAACTGGCACAACACAATAAAGGCGCGCTTAAAAAACTACTCCTGTCATAAAACGGACGTCGGTTACACCGATATGTAACAAGACCTAGTATAAAATATCCGTGTGAGGGTAGGAAATTGAAAAATGAACCTGAGCGATGTAGTCTGGTCTAACTCGATTTCTTTCTATTCGTTCAGATTTAAAATTAATTTATTCATATTGGTATCACTGATAAACCAACACACCGAAAACGGAAATAAGCTGATAAGTTCTGGTTTGTTCTACGGACGCTCCAGCTCATCAATTATATTGTCTGAAATATAGAATCAAACAAAAAATTACAATAACCCAGAGATGAAGTGAGTGAAGAAGTAAATCTCTTCATCTGACTACCATGTATCCTTGTACCAACTATTTGTCTACGTCATTATTTATCTTATAAACAGCTCGGAAAATTGATGTTGCTATCTCAGTCAAATGCTTTAAAAGGTTTTCCAATTTAACCCACAATAAATTTTAAAGAAATCCCTCATACACTCATGCCGATTCTCTGTAATGAAGATAGCATGGAGGTTACATTACAAACTTTCACGACATGAGAACAAAGACTTGTTTTATGTAAAATTTTTCGAAATAGCAAAATTTGGATGAGTAAATTCTAGTACCACGCTAATATTATTTCAGATTTTTATGGAAATAGCTGACAAGCTGACGATTCACCTGATGGGAACAGGAAATCATCGCCCATGGACATCAGCGACACCGAAAGCGACACTGATGTGTTTATTTATTTATTCACTCTTTATTGTAACCTTAAAACTAGATCACAATGGACTCAATGCCTGATGGCATTCTCCATCAGTCAACCCTGTGTTGCAGTTAAGAGAAAGAGAAGAAAAAGAATGAAAGAAAGGGCTCTCAATCCCCATCCGGAACACGACAAGTCGTTTGTTGGCTGATTTAAGTAAGAGTTAGATAAGAGTGATCCATAACTATAGCAGTGTCATCTAAGTTATACCAGTTGAGGAAAAATAATAAAATGGAATGCACATCACGCTGAAAAGTTATATAATCCGGAAGGTTTATATCGAGATTTAACTTCGCAAGGTGTTAATTCTCAAATGTAAACTGGAGTGTAAATCCGGAGTGTACTTATATTTTGAACATAGGAAATTTTAGTCGTGAAAAGCAAAATTGCTTCTGAAACTGAAACTAGCCATTACGTCGAGCTAGTTTAACGCACGGCCATTAAAGTTGCCATAATCACAATAAAAGTTCTTAAACTACGTAGCTCATAAAAATGAATTGCATCTACACCGTCGTGTAACAATAAAATAATAGTTTCCTAATATTAGAGAAGTGTTTACCTACGTGTTTTGCCAATATACTTAAAAGATAAGTGTGTGAAATTAATTATTTTTTATGTAAAAGTATCGGACAAAAATATAACGACTACGACTACGTTTAAATTGATGTTATTGTCTTTAGGATTTTATAACCATTGTACGCTATACAATGTAAATCCTACTAATATTAATATAATATAACAAATGTGAAAGTTTGGATGTTTGGATGTTTGTCACGCAATCACGCAAAAACGGCTGATCGGATACAGATAGTATTTTTTATAATCTATTAAACTTTAAGATCCTTAACTTTTTTGTAAAAAATATAAATAATTTATTAATTTAAAGAGAACTAACTAACTGTAATAAATGAGGTTCTTAAACACAAGTAATTTTTGCAAAAAATAACTCTAAAATCCTAAAGCCGGGTTCTCATTAACACTTTACGATTTACAACATCTTTACAGCTAACGCTGGCAATGACTGTCCACGGATATTAACCGAGTAGGTCACGGTGTAAGCTGCAGCCAACGCATTAAAAGTCATGAAACAATAAAGGGGAGACTGAAATTCCCTGCGTCAGGTGAGCGAAGCGATCATGCCTCAGTGGACATTGGGAAATGACGTTCGGAGTTAAGTAACGGTGTGTGAAGTTTTTTTATCAGTCCTACCTGAATCGGTCATAGCCGTTTACGGTCTTAACGATCACGGGAGAACAGTAGACTATCAGATAAGGCCGTGAGTGGATTTTCAAGAGGCTCTCGGGATGAGAAAGCAGCGTGACCTCGCCCACTTGACAGTAAACGTATTTTATAGACTTCTTAATGCACCGAATGCACTCATAGCTTAGCTTGTTTTGATCCTAAGTGATGGACCGAGTTAAGTATCAGCGGCTAGTGGCAAACATATGTTAACGCTTCCGTGTTTCGGAGGGCAATGGGTCCCGCTTGTTATCATTAGCAAGCAGTCGGTGGCCTTCGGGTGACATAAACACTTCCGACATAAGGGAAGACCAATCAATAAAAAGCAGCGTCATGAAGTATGCTCTAGGCCTACTCATTCACGAAGATAGCCCACGCCATTAATGTGTTAAACCATGCATCGAATATTTTAATCTTCGGTTTCATGACTGAGCCAACCAATTGTAAGAAATTGGCGTGCCATTTCCGTTTCTAAAAGCCCTAAAACACACTGAATTGCAGTTCCTAAATAAGTGTTATTAGGTTTATTATGGAATGAATTTCATGCAAATTTATTGCCCATATGTCCATAAAAAGCACTTCAATTTCGTTCATTTGAAAGGTATTTCAAACGGTTCTTTATTCACTGAAACCAAGCAACAGCCAATTTTTTAAATGAAAATATAAATCTTGTGATAATAACGAAATAAATGCTGCTATGAAATTTTAATAGGACGCTCTACGAAGGTACTCAGGGACTGGTTAATTTTAAGCGGTTCCACTTTCCGGGCTCATTTTTTCCTTTTCTAAGTGGAAAAGTGAAAATTGAGTCTGTCCGTGTACTTGGGTTGTGGTTAGATGGATCTCGCTGGAAAAGATTTTACTTAAACGTTAACTAGGTATAATATTTACATTTTGAATCAGGAAAATCGTACCTCCTGTTACTAACATGTAAAATAAATTAAAATTGTATAAAAACGAAATATTATAATACTTTTCTGTTGCAGTTGTTTGCATGAGATAATTATTATTTATCATGACAAGAGACGTAGTAAATTTTTTAAACTGTGATGCAACGCTACTGTCATAAGACAAGTTATTTCAGGAAACGTGTGCACGACAAAAACGAATAACTTTTTAAAATATCTAGGTATTATATCGATGCTTAACTTGGTCGATCCCTTAAGATCTACGCCACCGGGATATACTCGTAATATAAAGACGTATATCAGTGTAACTCCAATAACGTAAAATTATTAAAGTTAGATTTCTAATAGACGACGTAATTTGAGTTTAACCTCATTATTCCAGTATTTCATTGCCAACCAACACGAACAATTTAGGTCGTAATAAAATTACAATGTATACACCTTACAGGCAGCTCCAATAAAAAAGGAAGCTTTTAAATAATAGCTTCTTATTACAACACCCGTTGAGCATTAATAATTTTCCAGAGAATCGGGAATTTAAAAGCTACCGTAAAGCAGCTTTTTTATCGAGAAACTTGAGAAAACTTCATCAAAGTAATAGTAAAGCGTTTGTTTATAAACTTGAAAAGCGAATATAGGTTTTAAAACTAAAACCTTTCTTTTGTTTTCGCTGCATTTGGTTGAAATAAAACTATAATATAATGTTCATTCATTATACAATAACCCCTACCGGGTTATCAATATTTTACCAACCTATAGGTAATCCTCGAATCAATTGGATTCCGATTTCCAAAAATTAATCATGTTATTATTGTGGTTAAGTTTTTATAACATCACCTACTTACATTATTAATATTATATCACTTAACTAACCTAGGGCATGGCTAAATAGATTATTTATTGAAAATGGCCGATAGTGATTACAATTTTATATCACATGAACTTCGAACCTATGACCTCTCGCTCGTGAGACAAGATATGGAGAACAACTGGGTTTCAGTATTAAATTTTAAATTTAATCGATGACTAAAACTCTCAGTAATTTAAATTAATGACGACACAAGTCGGGTAGCAATTTGTATACTTTTGTAGCACAGGTACAATAAATGGCAAATCCTTTTGACAAGCCACGATATTATTAACATGTATTATTCTTGGAAAGCAATTTATCAACGGCACACAACGCCCGAGGCTCCTCAGTAACGAATTCAAGAATTCTTTTTGCTACTTTTTCATTTTTGCGATACAAATGAGCAGGTTTGTATTTCCAGAAGTTATATAATTAAGTGAGCCATAGCTCTAAGGCTTTCGTTCAAGTCAAGGGTGAACTGTGTCCAAGACAGAATATTTGTTTAGTAACATTCCTTCATAGTAAGTGTTCTATGTATTATTCCAGATCAAGATCTATCTATGTAGCACATAGATAGATCTATGTGTTACATTTCATCAAAATCTGTTAAGTAGTTTATGCGTGAAAGAATAATAAACATCTTAGTGCGGGAGTATGACTGTCCGAACGTATAATTATAATTTTTCATATTTATGTGCTACATGAGAATAAGAGCAGTCATTTGGCAAACGTACCAGTCATCTAAGTTAAAGTAATCAAAGAAAAAACACAACAGACTTGGCTGGCGAACGATATTATCTCCTTGCATACTAATGTCAGCATCAGTAAAAAGAGTGATAGCCTCGTGGTCATTCGTGATCGCCATAGCGGGTTTGGGTTAAAATCCTACTTGTTAAAGAGTCCTACATGTTTAAGAGATATGTGAAATCTCAGCTAGTAGGCAAAGGATACTATAGTATAAATGAATATATTAATGACAAAGACGCCTGGAAATTAGTGCCGAAATTATTCCGCGTAGGTTAGAGCATATTATGTAACTTTTCATGATTTTAAAAGATGTGCGAGGAGTTTCTTTCGGCTTTTCTTCTCCTCCATGACAAAGCACCCTTCCGAAAAGCTGGTAGATAAAAAAATGACGTGCATAAGTGTATCAGTGATAAGTACCTATATGAATAAAAGATTTTGATTTGATTTGATTTGGTTTACTCGTAATTTTCACCACATCCAAATTATGTGCATTTGAAATTAAATATCAACGGAGCAGGATTTACCGTGAAGAAACCTACCCACTTGAGAATTCTCCATAGTAATCGCAAATCTGCCAATCCACACGTTTTGACTATTGCGATGAATAAAAAAATAACATGTAACCGTACGGAACCCTAAAACAAGCAAGTTTCGGGAACCCCGGAGCGAGGTCAACTTCCTATGTTGCAAAATGTTTCCTCATTCCAACTTACTGAGAAATGTGTTATTACAATGTTTGACTTGTATTGACTACAGGCTGAAGAAATAAGTATTTGATAAATATTTTTATTGGTCGGTAGAACAATATTAGAAATGTTATTATTAGAATGAATTCGTTTGGTCGAAACAAATAAACGTTTACAAGTATTATCTACACTTGAAATAATAATTCCACTAAGTTTAGTCATGATATGTTTTATATATTTTTTAAGTACATAGGCGACAGATTAATACAATTACCGTGGGTGCAATGGTATGTATGAACTATGAGGTTATAAGTAAATAAATAATAAATAAATAACGCTTCACACTCATAGCCACACACTAGGATTCCCTGTGTCGTGGGTGCCATGGACAATACACTAGACAAGGACATTCACACCCAGACCGAGAACAGAAATTCAAACTCATCATTCAAATTTCCGCCTCGCCGGGAATCGAACCCAGGACCCTCGGTGCGGCGATCCGGCATGGTAACCATTGCGCCACACGGGTAGTCAAATAAGAGATTATTTGGCTTATTTTTTTTTGTGCATTAAAATCGCCATACGTCTCTACAAAGCATGCCGTCCAGATATTTATAAAGTTTTTCTACCATCCCTCTACTTTTATGCAACGCTTTCGGGATGACTTTAGCTACCTTGGGGACCAGCAACTTATCTGCACATTATTTGGCTATTGAGTGAAAAAGAATTTCCGCAGCAAAACAAAGTCCGACTAGTCCGTACAAATCAATACTTTTAGTACAAATCTAATCTCTGTTCAGCAGAGCAAATAAACCAGTCTCCCAGTCCTATCAGCTGATGCCAATCGCATTCACTCCCGTCATTTTTAATTACCGTTTAGTACAGACACTACGAATACACTGTCCTCTCCAATTTAGCGCTCGAGTTTGTTTAAGCTAAAATCAGATAATGTTATTCTGTTTACAGTTGGGACATTATATGCAACGGTACATAATGTTCATACATTTGGGTAGCGACGTAGCTTCGAATTCAATTACTTAGTGATTTAATTGAATGATGCATCTAAGTGATGCACGTGATGAGAATGTGATGTAAAATAAGTTATAATATAGATTAACAGACCCGACGAACTTCGTATCGCCTAACAATTTTTTTTTTTCTAAAATAAAAGTAGCCTAAGTTACTCCTTGTTACATCAGCTATCTGCCAGTAAAAGTCCCGTCAAAATCGGTCAAACCATTTCAGATATTAGCCGGAACATTTGTTCTTGTCTTCTTTGTCTATTTAGACAGACAGACACAGACAGACAGACAAAAATTGTAAAAAATATTGTTTTGGTATACGTACCGTGTATACATCCAAATGCACTTAGTAAAAAGCGGTTATTTTAATATTACAGACACTCCAATTTTATTTATTTGTATGTATGTATGTATGTATGTATGTATAGAGTATAGATGTATAGAATAGATGTTATAGATTAAGAATGGTACCGTATTATTTTTTTCGCTACATCCACCGTAATTGATTGATTGATCCTAAATTGATTTCTAACACAATGCACAATAATTTAAAGTGGTAAGACCGATTTACTAAGTACTAATATTCAATTGTCAGAAGTAAATATTAAAAAAGTGTAGGTAACATTTGTTTGAGTTTCAATTATGAAAGTAACCTCTTTACTTTATAGTTACTGTATAGTTAATAACGACCCGTGTGGCGCAATGGTTACCAGGGGTCCTGGGTTCGATTCCCAGCGAGGCGGAAATTTTAATGATGAGTTTGAATTTCTGTTCTCGGTCTGGATGTGAATGTCCTTTTCTAGTGTGTTGTCCATGGCACCCACGACACAGGGAAGCCTAGTGTGGGGCTAGCTGTGTGTAGCGTTATTATTACTAATAGCGTTATAAATAAATATATAAACATATACCTGAGGAATACAAATATACTCATAAATGATAGTAGCAAATAGTGGTAGAGCAGTCGCAATCTTATTCAGAGTAAAGGAAACACCGCTGTATATAGCTGATATACAATATTGATGTAATAATTAATTTAATTAAGATTGCGTCCATTGCCCGTAATGAAATAAGTAATATCTTCCAACCAACAGAAAGGAAATGGTTGAACGGAGAGAAAAAGGGAAAAACAATAGCATAACGTATAAAAGAGTACATAATAAGGAAAACAATTGAACGATATCGGAGAAGGTTGATAATACAATCAGTTGATACAGTAGAGGGTTTGGGAACTCGTGAGGGTATGATCAGATGAACCGTATAGACACACGGTAGTGAAACCAATAATCTAAATTTTACTAACAAAAAATACCCGTCTTCAAAGTTACTCAAAAACTACTTGTCATATCTCGTTAAAATTTATGTGGGACTACATGGCAGGCATCTGCTTTCGATTAAAAAAAGAATCATCGAAATCGGTTGGCGTGATATTGAGTTATTCGTCCATTTGTCGTGCACATACTTAATACAAATTTAAGACTTATGTGGTTTTCTCATGGATGCCATTGTCAGATCTCAATAAAATTTATATGGGACCACATGACAGCCACCAGTTTTCGATTAAAAAAAGAATCATCAAAATCGGTTCGCCCAGTCCAAAGTTCTGAGGTAACGAACATAAAAAAAAAACAAAATACAGTCGAATTGAGAACCTCCTCCTTTTTTTGAAGTCGGTTAAAAAGCGGGCCAAGTTTGAATTAATTTTCTCACTGAAAGCGGTTTCACTCGTGTTTTGTACACGAATTGGTCTTTAACCTTATTAAAGTTTTAATAGTAAAATGAAACCAATTCAACAATAAATCTTTAAGTTACAAACAGTACAACGTTAATTAAATCACACGGTGTTAGAACTTTGATGTTGGATCCCATTACTATACTAATTTGATCTTAAAACTTTATAATTACAATTACAAACATTATTTATAATTATAATTACAAACATTATATAGAAGATAACACTTTATCGGTGAACATACTACAGGAACTATGATTATTTGATAAATTAAGGTGCTGCTTCTTTAATCCATCATAACCCATAGTGCGTCCAAAGCTCGGTCAACACTGACTCGCGACAACCTCTCGGTGATGTTTTTAATATTACGAATTATAATTATTATACAGGGGGGGGGGGGGGGGGGTTACCTTTTACCATCCAGTAACAAAAACTTTTAATCGAAAGAACCTTTCTTCAAACGCGAGAAAAAAGAGAAAAACAGGCTTCGTCCGTCGGAATTACATTTTTACAGTTTTGTTTTCAGTATCATTCACATACAATCAAATAGACTTTTTGTATGCACATAAAGAAACCGCGATAGACCATCTGTTACAAAGGTGACTGAGAAATGGAACCACAGTGCGCACCTACCACCTACCGTCCGATAGATTGATAGTGCTTGCATTTGGCGTTACTTTAATTAAATCTCGGTCCGGTCCTAATGGGTTCCTCGCCACTCGTCGAGGAACAGAAGTACGATACAATTAGTTTCTATAAAGTCATTGGTTATTTCTAAATCCTGATGAAATACGAAATAACGGTCTGTGTTTGAAACAATTAACTAATTGAAGTACTTTTCAATTTCTTTTAGAATGAAGTACAGCGTATATTGTTAATGGGTTCAGTAATTTACCCATTTCTTAGTAATTTATTTTCGTGTTGATGTTTTTAGTATGTGATAGTTTAGATTTAGGTGTAGATTTACCAATTCGGTTATAATTAAACGCTGACGTAGGTAGATGTTAAGACCTTTGACTTCAAATAGAAATTAGTAAGGACCGCCCACGGTTGCCTGCCCAGTAAAAAAATTAAAGACTACGTAATTATCTCTTAAAAAATAAATGAATCTTAGCATCACATGAACAATTGACAACTATAACATACATATCAAAATGTAACGCACATTTTGATAGGTATGTTATACCTAGTTGCCAATTATTCTTATCGAAATACGGATTATAGAAAGTTGTTTTGGTATTTTATACCACGCCATTACTTAACCTAGTAATTTTATAAATGTGATAGATTTTACTATCATACGGGTACTTACGAAACATATTTTGTTTTCTTTCAGAATGTCGATCTCCCACGAGCCAAACGCGACGTTCGCGGAGCTGGTCATCACCAACGTGAAGCCTGATGACGAGGGGGTGTACCGCTGCGAGATCACATACCTCCAGGTCGGGGAAGACTGCAACACCGTCCAGGTCACAGACTTCCACACTTACAGTGAGTACAGTTCACTTGTTTCCATAAAGCTTCGCAGAACAGAATCCGTCGTTAGTTCCAGTCTAATTAAACTATTTTTTAAAGACAAAGCCACAAAATATTTTTGTGTTTCTGAAAGTAATTTTCAATAACCTGAATACACTGACCTAAAAAAAGACGGACGTAACCTCGTCTAATCGAGAGTGAAGCATAGCAATGGCCGCCCGCTTACCATATGTGCGTAATTTTTGATTTGAGATTGAAGCAGTGAAGATTCAATGTTGGGTGTGTGTACTTGTACGAATAGAGAGTTGGTATTACTATGGGTGCTTCACTGAATTTGTTGTTGGGATTACGTCCGTCTTTTTTAGGTCCGTAGAATTATAGAAGAATTTTGCCAGAGCTTCCACACATAATCATTCAACACTACGTATGATAATGATACTAACACAGGAATAATAATTATGTTAAGTTTATTTACATGAACATCATAAATAGTTAAACACAATGTAACAGATAACCAAATCCTCAATCAATGTACGAAATAAATAACCAAAACGGTCCCCTGACATAATATACCCAAGTAAGACAATCCGAAGTGATAAGAGAGATGTAGGCCTGAGGCTAGATGGTGCAATATCCTTGCGAGTGGCGAACAGCAAACAGCGAGGGCCGTGGGAAATTAGGAGTGGTGTTATTTTTTTAGGCTCGTGAGATTTAAAGCCGTAAATTAATCCCTTCTAAGAGCGATGAAAAAACAAAGTGATTTTGCTAACAAGACTTAGGGTATTATTGTTGGCATCTGGTTTTTTGACTCGTACTCCAGTTGTTATCGTAAGATAAAACGTAATACTTCGTAAACGTAAATATCGTAAAACTTATGACACTTGGGTTGGTCACTAACCTACATCCATGAATATGAACTGGAGCAGCGTGGTGTATGCTCTAGGTCTCCTCAAGAGGAGAGACTCAGGCTCTGTAGTAGGCCATTGATAGGTTGAAGCCTTTTGCCAACGACAAGACAAATTTTTTGTTACTTAACATACGTACCTACCAACCCCAAATAAAAGCAAAACTATTTATAAAAAAAATAACAATAATTTGCCTAGTGAATCCTTTTAATTATCCTCATAGTATAACCGAAAACAAATTTAACCCTGAACAGATAGGGCGCTCCAACCGACCCTTATTCGTCAATTGAACTGGCCTATTAATCGCAGTCAGAGCGAATCAAAGATTGATTGAATGTAAACAATTTATAGCGATTTCACTAGCATAAAGAGGAAATCGTTTTCATGGTGTGTTTTTTATTTAACGGAATGGATTGGATTCGAGTTTGATGCCGACGCTATCAAATGTAATGGCATCATTATACGCTCTGAGAGATTTCTTTACCAAATGCTTTTGTTCACCTTGATTGATATAAGATTTGCGATTCTTTTGGTGTTTCCTTGTTTCTACACGTGGCGAAGCAACTTGAAGTAGGTATCTATTAATTAAATAATTTAATAATGTTATTTATAATTATATTGTAATACTGTTATTCTTTTAAGCTGTTTATCATATTAGTCGGTCGTGTTATAACAGCAGTGGTACTACGTAAATTCCTTTTCCAGGGCGATAATAGAAGTAAAAATATAATAATAATAATGGTCACTCATAAAATAAATAATGGTCACTCATTCTACTCCTGACTGGAAAATGACATTCATAGATGGCTTCGCCAATGCGTTGCCGACCAAGAAGGTATCGTTAAACATGACTCAATCAGTGTTGCAACTGAAACGCGTTACAATGATCATATTTTAGAAGGAAAAGGGCAGATGGCACTCGAACTTAAAATGTTCATCATTAAAATCATCATTATCATTTTATTCAAAGCATAACATATGCAACTGTAACATTACATTCAGGTAGTCGTTTAATATTATATTTTGACCTGCTTCACCTAATATTTAAATAGCGCAAAACATCTACTTAAGGCAATGATCACAGATTCCACCTAAACCCATCAGTGTATCTCAGATAATAACATCAATTTTCCCGTGATATAACCAGATTACTACACCCCCATTTACTTGACATAACTAAAGCGATATCTGGATCGCTGGAATCACATTAAAATCACAGTTTAGACAAATTGAAAGCGAAATTCTATGTGATCGGGCCCGGATTGAACGATTTACCGAATTTGCATATAAATGTGAAAATTTGTCGTTACCCTCAAATCGCTTGAGGGTACATTAAAATCATTAAAATAAGAAGGGGTGTAAGAGGCCGTAGGCGCTGCTTACAATCTTTTAATTCACAGCGCTCTAAGTGTTAATTAATATTTCATGATGAAGGGTCGGTCGCGCCCCCAGCTATGTCGTGTACTTCTACAGTGTTAAAGCATGAGTTTTTGTAGTCGCCTAGTGAAAGGGGTTATATAAGAACGATGAGGCATATACGTGTATGAATGGATGCATGTAAGGAATGGATTTACATTTTAAGCTACACTTTTACCATTATGTGAAGAGTAAAGCAAAAACAAATTGTTTAATGTTTAGAAAATATTACTTAATCATTTGAATACTTTAAAATGGATGGATGGAGTGGATGTCTCTCTCTCTGATAAACCTTAATGATAAATTGGCTTGCTAAATGAGGACAATAGATTCTGGAGGATACTCCACCACCTCGCTCCATGCAGATTGATTTATATGCCATACCTATATGTCGAAAATCTAGATTAGAGTAGAAATCTAATTTAGGTGATTCTTTTCGAAATTATTTGACAGTTTTTATGAGGCATTTTCTTATAAATTCTAAGCAAATACATGACATAACGCTTAACTGAACGTGCATGGTTACAAAATGTGATTGAAAATGTTGTTCTTATGGCAAACTATTCTTTGAGGGTTAAAAAAACTTTCCTTTACAATATTCCAGTACAATTTTTGTTAAAGAGAATCTGAAAAATCCTTAAAATTCATTCCGCAATCAGGGTATAAATACACAAGGAGCCAGTAATGCCAGTTCGCGAAATTAGAGGAAAATGCGAGAATAAAAAATACTGTTCACAGCTCCGCGGTCTGAGAAGACATATTTTCAGTAGGAGATTTGTAATCTAAGTCCTTTGACTGAGAACTTTTTGATACGACAAACAACCTCCGTTTTACAGCCAACGAAAAACAAGAAACGAAAATATTTAAAGTAACAAACGGGCTTCGTTTCAAGGGTTGTATCAGTTAAGGAAATTATTGACAGTCTGTATGACATTTTATGACAAAATCGGGTTTGACATAAAGCTCTGATGATCACTTGGGAGATGAATTAATGAGAAATGATCAAAAACAGGAGTTTCAAATGCAGATATCATTGATTGTAGATATAAATGGCTGCCTATTTTCTAGCTCCAGGCATTGCAGGCTAAACAAATAGATACAGCAACTACTACAATTCTAAGCAGCAGATCAACATACTGAGTCTTCAATGAGCCAGAGAAACCGCCCATCCATATCGTCTGACTGTACGGCAATAACTAACTGTAGAAGACGCGGTCTGGACTGAAACCTATGTATATTGCTAGTACCTAAATCATTTAATACAACAGAACCGTTTACTCGCCTACTCAACATTGATCATTTATTTTTATAATAGCAGCTGGTCCCAGTATTACATAATGATAGACCCTGAAACCTTTAGACCCTTTTGTTTCCTTATGTCATCCACCAAATTGACCTTCATAATGCATGTAGGTTGCCAAACAGCTCAAAAGCCCCGAAATAGAATCTATACAACGTCAAATATCTCTACAAACATCTTGATTAGATAAACATCAGCAGCTCAAACACTTTGTTAACCGACTTCAAAATAGGAGGAGGTGTTCAATTCGACTGTTTTTTATGTTTGTTACCTCGAACTTTCGACTGGGTGAACCGATTTTGATTATTCTTTTTTAATCAAAAGCTGGTGCTTATCATGTGATGGTGTTGTCCTACGTTTTGAGTGAGATCTGACGCGTAGTTTTTGAGTTTTTGATTATCCCTAACTTTGAAGTCGGTTACTTTTTGTCAAGAATTTTTTTCAGAATTAGTTTCACCATCCCTATCTTACAATGATTTATACCAAACAGTGTAAACCCAGAAGTATATTCTAGATTAATCCTCCGCCAAGTATCTTCAATCAACAACGCGACTAAAAAATATTGGCTTCCGAGAGGAAACGCCCCAGCTCGTGCGGTGGAGAAAAATGCACCATTGTGTACGATTTATTCGCTATACAATGCCCGTTTGCTTTGCACGGAAACGCTTGCACCGGAACTAGACGTACAATGGATATGATGCATTGCGATCCGCGCGATAACGCTAAGTGATATACTGAGTTTGGATTGCGCGGTATACTGGAAACGCTACATTATGCCTTATTACTAAGGGACTTAAGGTCATATCCGCGTATAATCTTTTGTGGTGTGAATCGCTTAGCTTTGAGCTGAAAAGCTATAGTCTCAGTTATTATATTATAAGACACGATAACGTACATTTAAAACGAATTATTGCTTATTCAGAAGCGCTCATAGCCCGGCGCTTTGTGTCGATCCTCTGTGGTTGACAAAGTTAAGCAACAGGGGGCACGATCGGTTGCTCGATGGGTGACCGCTAGTGGTAAAAAACTTACACGTTTTCGTGGTTTAGAGGGCACGTAAAGCCATCGCTTTAGTTTGGCGTCATAAGGTAACAGTCGTTAATCCATGTCGGACGTTCGCGGGCGGCATGAAAACTTCTGACACTTGGGTTGGCCACTACCTTCTACCTATCCGCACTGGAGCAGTCTGGTGGTGTACTCTAGGCCTCCTCAAGAAGAGAGCTCCGTGCTCTCAACAATGGGTTGAAACCATTTAGCACAGAGCCACTGTATTCAGTACCGCAGTTACAACAGCATTATGACACGATACCATTATATTGCATAACTTTTTATCGTATTGTATCGTACCTTACAAAGAACATTTCCCATTCCTTCACAAGGGTTATGTTGCCATGTTGCATAATTGAAATCACTTCACAAGTAGCCTCGTAGGGCGTGGCCTAATGACACATGTCCTCGTTCGTATATCACTGTCAGTACGGTAATGGTAGTGTCAAGTATCGCAGACTAGTAATTTGCCACACGATGGTACAACACTAATTATAATGCTCTAGTTACTGTGTTATTATGTCACTTCAATTATTACAACAGTAGATTATTAAATCCCAATCAATTACATGACAGAAAAATATTAATTTTTGATTTGTGTTTTCATCTCATTAAAATTCACATATTATATCACATTCAGACACAATCCATTGTCCTGTTCAAATAATTAATGTCTTTAACAGTTGCACGCTACCATCCTTTTACCTCCGAACGCCGGGGGCGGTTTGCGTTTAAAAATAGCTCCGTAGGTAACTCGACGGCTCTCAAATATACAATTTCCCCTCTATCAAAGGCTGAGTATGTTTTATTCACATCTAGCCTGTCGGGCGATTTGAATTCAATATTCGTTTTCCAACAGCTGCTTATTTCCCTTTCATATTTTCCGGATTCGATATGTCACAGGTGTCGTTGTAATTAGCCTCCAGTGTCCTGGCTTTCTAACACATTAGATAACTATCAAGACTATGTTTCAATCTGTAATTGCTATGATTACTTATATTCTACGAATCCTATGGTATGTTCTGCGATAGCAAAATTATATTTATCTATACATCTATACATCTATAATAATAATAATAATAACGCTTCACACTCATAGCCCCACACTAGGATTCCCTGTGTTGTGGGTGCCATGGACAACACACTAGACAAGGACAATACACCCAGACCGAGAACAGAAATTCAAACTCATCATTCAAATTTCCGCCTCGCTGGGAATCGAACCCAGGACTCTCGGTGCGGCGATCCGGCATGATAACCATTGCGCCACACGGGTCGTCATACATCTATACAAATAAATAAAATTGGAGTGTCTGTTTGTAATATTAAAATAACCGCTTTTTACTAAGTGCATTTGGATGTATACACGGTACATATACCAAAACAACATTTTTTACAATTTTTGTCTGTCTGTTTGTCTATCTGTCTGTCCGCCTGTTTGTTCCGGCTAATCTCTGAAATGGCTGGACCGATTTTGACGGGACTTTCACTGGCAGATAGCTGATGTAACAAGGAGTAACTTAGGCTACTTTTATTTTAGAAAAAAATATTTTGTTAGGCGATACGAAGTTCGCCGGGTCAGCTAGTTGTTATCTATAATTCTTACAGCCATTTCTAGTAGACTATTTTTCCATATTCTCTGATTAGTTTAAACTAATAACAACTAACACCACAATGTGACTTATGTCCATTACTGGGCAACAGATTTGAGCATTATTAGTAGATAGAACTTTGATAACGGCCTGCTCTGGAGGAGCGTGATTTGTTCTAGATATCATCTGGCTTGCAGTGTTATCAAGACAAGTTGCAAATATGATCAAGCTCTCTTTCGCTCCAACTCAGAGTCACTAACGTTTACTTTAATCGCTCCTTAGTAAAGAATCACTTATACAAATTCTGTACTAAGGAGCGATTTAAGTAACCGTTATTGATTCTGAGTTGGGGCGTTTGTCTTCCATAGTTTAATCAATGGCTCCTCTGTATTGGCTCATAGTTCGGGTAACACAATTCGCAGTTCACTCAAGTCAACGAGATAACCGCTTCGATTTTGTTCAGGTATTTTTTAAGTTATTATGAAGAGGAATCGTTGTACGTCCGACTTGTTCTTGAGATATTGTAGTGTACTTGTGGTGTCCAAATGCCCTTTTTTATCTAAAGTAACTCTTGTAACTTTAACTTTTCTTGCAACTTTAGAAATTCTATAGACTTGCTTCTGAATACGAGTGCATAAGATATTTCAGATTAGTAAGTCAGGACAATTTCGAGGAACAAGAGGCCCAATTTCAGGCTTCACGCAACCATTGGTCGATAATAATAGGGAAAATGAATTGACATCACTATGGAGACGAATTCGTGAAGTCGGCTGTTTCCGCTCATTACAGCGAGAAGGACAGAGAGTGACCACCGACCATTACCTGGTTGTAGTGATGCGAACTTTGTTTCTGGCGTGTTGTCGATAAACCAAATTATAATTTATTCATTAATACTTGTTTAGTTGCATATTCAATAAAAAAAAAAATTATAAACTTGACTACGTAAATTTTTACCATCCATAAAAATACTTGAAATTCCTTTGCTTCTGTTTTAGTGTAAAACGCTATAAAACATATTTGTAATATGCATTTGCAAAATAAGAAGCCATTCCCTAGTAACCCATGCTGCGTTATAATAGGGGTAAAACATTATTAAAAAATTTATCTGCATCTGGGACTAATATTTTATCAAACCGAATTGACCAATACGGATAATTATAGTAATGTTTGGGTAATAGTTTTTCAGAACCAACTAATGCAATATAATGTTTATCGACAAAGCCAGGGCATCACTAGTAAATCGACAAGTCTACCCCTCATTTCACGTGACATTACTTTGGTTGACCCACATGATGACCGTCCCATCGCTTCCTGAATGGTACAAGTCAAAAGGGATAGCATAAAAAAGTTACTAGCGTACTCATCAATTTATAAATTTTTATGAGCCACAAACAATCATTGAAGCACTCATGTATTGATATATTTGAAACTGAATTATTCTCAAATTTTGTATAGTATTATTTAAAACATAATACAAGTACAATAATATTATTATTTAAAATAAAATACAATGTATTTTGTCCAATATTCCAGACGATGTCAAAGTTCATTTCAATTCTACATTTACACAAGCTCAAAACTTAATAATATCAATTCGGCTGCCCATATTACAGGCTCACGCCCAGTTTAGGCAACTGACGATCATTTATTTTGTTCAACATACTATAAAAATGTATTATCCAACACCATGTAGTACATATGTAAACATACTCTTGATGAATAAATAAATTCCAATATTCCGGGATGTCAAACTGATATATCACAGTAACAGCTAGGTCACAGGTTTTAAAAAGGTAAGTCTAATCGCCAGACCATGACCATCATTTGAACTCATTCAAAACCCCATACTATAAGTTTCTTCTTAAACATTTTTTGAGAGTATGTCTCTTTTACCCTTACGTTAACTTGTTACTAAAACTAATCATAGGTACGCGAAGTAAAGACGGTTGTAGGTTTTAACAGAGAATGCTTGACTACAATCGCACCTGATATTAAGTGCATGGTTACATCATCCTTGACAGGAAGATAAGTAATTGAAACCCGCTACAGCTTAAGACGTGGCAACCTAACAAAACGCCCAATCGTGACGATCGCGCCCGTGAGCAGCGCTGGGTAATGCCCTGGATTTCCGCCGTTACACAAAAATCTCTGAGCTTTACGTAACTTTCGTTTGAATGCCGACGAATGCCACCATTAAGGGGTTACATTTGATGATTTTAGGGTTTAAACTCGCTCGGTAATAACATATTTTGTATCGAATTAATGTCAAGCCGTTAGTGCCTTAATACCGGACGAGGTCTCATTTAACAATATCATTTATTATGTAGAATGAAAGCTGCAGTAAAAGTCCGTTAGCCAAACGTAGTTTGATGTACTTAACATACCGTTCAAAACCTTTGCCACGTTCAAAACTGCTGCGGCTTTAGTTACAATATATTCCTTTATTGTAACGAGTGATTAATATTTGTATTATTAACTAATTGAATCATTAGTTAATAATAAATGCACTTTTTGCATAAAGAACGATGAAAAGAAGAATGTACTTTTGTACGCGCGTGAGAAGTTATACTTCTTTGACATAATTAAAAAAATATTGTATTGAATAACGTGTATCCGTTTTAATTATCTTTTAAAAACTATTTTTGTACTAAATAAAAAATAAACAAGTATAAACTAGATGGCGTTGTTCAGGAACCTAAATCACGCTATTGAGACTCTGTGAGATTTGTATAAGTAATAACATTAAATTTTAAAAGAGGTACAGATAATAAGAAGCTAGGGCCATCTATGCAGTGCTTTCATACCCCCTCCATGGTAGCGCAAACGTTTAACGCAACCTTTTTGCAAGTCGCATAAAAAGTATAACTTCAATAATTGAAGCCAGGGATCTGCATTTTTTCTAGCTTGTATCACTTGAAACACGTTAAAACATATCGGTCAGTAGACATAGTTATAAATAATATGAATTGAAATGGGACGAATTTCGAGAAAAAACTTCCTTCACAAAAGAAAGAAAAAGTGTGATGCTGATAGGTAAAATTTATACGGAAAGGTTCTATCAAACGTTTGTTTTCCACAAGTATAATATCCCTAGGAACTCATTCATCCCCGTCACGTTCGGCAGGTATTAACTTTGCATCTGGCGTTCGGTTTAAAATTCCTTCCAAAGCTGGAAATTTCGTAAAGTTGAAACAACAAGTCTATTCATCACCTGTGTGTTACGTTAGATAAATAGGCATCTGATGCAAAATGTTGCGCTAAGGCTGCGTTCACGTGCGAGATGTTTTCTTTTCGTTTTTGAACTTGCGGCAAGCTTTCTGTTTTCATCCTTATTCTCTTACTGGTTACTGTTCATATGTCCAATTATAAGTTAATTTTCTTTTGAGAACCTGTAAAAGAGCGTGTTTCTAAATTATTTCTGATTCACTGTAACTTTAGTTTTCTCTATAAGTTAGGTATCTCTTACAAAATAGCGATTCAGCATTCCGTTTGTCATTTCAGGGAACGTCCACAGGCATTACCTAAGTATTGAGTAAAAATTTAATCAAGACATAATTCATATTTCAGTGCAAAAATAGTGCGGACCTCTACACAATTGTTTAGTGCTCAATTCAATTAAAGTAAAAGCTAAAAACGGTTCAATATTATTTATACTGTGAACATAATGATATTTTTTTAGGATCTTACCCTCCAAATATATTTTATCCAATAAGTAGAAGTTCAACAAGCTCAACGTTTATATGAAAGCCATAATGAAACTAAACACATAATATGGATCACATGTGTAACAGCCCTAAGGTGGTATTATTTGTCTTCTAGGAAATATTCTTTCCCATGCAAAGTGTTCGCTTATCCCGGCAACATATTGGACGGTTGAGCTGCAAATATTTCTAGGCATTAGGCTCACCCATTAGCGTGAATATTTTGTAATGATTTGTTGAATTTCAAAGGGTAAAACTTAGCCAGTTGTTGTTATTATGACTATCACTTTTATACATACAATCTCATTGACTATCACTAAAATCTGGTAATCTGTTTTCATGTATCATGTATCAAGAATATATTATTATGTCTGTGGTTTTCATAATTTGTTAAACATATTTGTTGAAATATTTAAACTTCGCAATTTTGTCAGTGACTAGAAGCAGAATAATAATATCTATGTACATTATATGTAAGACATTGTTTTATACAAAAAAAAATTGTAAAAGGCAAAACAGCAGTTAGTTAAAATAGTCGTTGTTCAGCAGAGTGCGAGATGAACAGGGATAGAGCCCCCTTACACTGAAAGTGGTCTGCATTCTAATTTGTAACCTCCCATATCAGTAAAAACAGTTTAAGGATCACTTTAAGATCGGAAGGAGTCCCCTGACACTGGTTTTAAAAATTTTAGAGGATTACAAAGCATAGTTCTCCCCTTGTAACTGACGCGCGTGTTAGCACTTCTCGACGCTTCTCCAGTGCGGATTAACGTGATGATAGTTCTTCTTTCATGAAGAAACCTTCATGAAAATCAAAACGAGCTTTAAACAAAGATTTTTATTAGAAAATAGTAAGTTCATTCATATTATTTACTTTTTTAAACCTTTTTGTAACATAAAAAAATATTTTGCGTTAGTAAAAGTTGTAAGTAAGTGAATCCTAAAACAGTGTGAAAATTCTAGGCCGATTTTGTAATGTCTTTAAGAAGATTTTTGATTGAGGTGTGAACAAAATTTATCGCTTTCAAAAGGCACTTATCATTTTGATAAGTTCAGCAATTTATTTTGCTTGAGCATTTTACTCATATCTTTGTATATTTTATTTGTTCGTGTTTTGCATGGGAGGGGCCAGTATTTGTTTGCCTGGCGGCTCTCCAGGGGGCGTCGAGACCACGTTTACTTGTTATCTCAGATTTATTATCGGTTAAAGGTACGTTTCTTGGAAATGTGCGCGATTTATGGTAAATCCTCAAATTGCTTTAAGGTTTTTATCGGTTTCAATATCATATTTTTCTGTTTGTTTATTTTATTTATTGCAGCTAAAGTAGTTGGATTTGAAATAAGTTTTTTCTACGATTAGACCTTTTGTTTCTATACTTTCAGTAAGCTTGGATTTACAGTATGTACATGTTACTTTAAAACAAAGTTACTTCAGGTAGAAGTTCTGTTAATATAGTCGATTTTCGATTTATTATCCTTCGGTATTTTGTAGATAATTTTTACAAAATACCGAAAGAAAAATTAAGAAACCAAAGATTTCTCATAAATTTATCTTATATCAATAAGAACGTTTTAAGATCAAAAATAAAGTAGGTAAGACAAATGAAACAATGGTAAATGGTGAAAACAATGGTAAAATGTATAGTATTACGCTGACATTGTTTACTATTCTTCTCAATCGCCATCTATTTTGTTTTCCCTAAAAACAGCAACATAAAACAACCTAACGGGACCAGTTCGCGACGTAAAATAAGCGCAGCGTTTTGAAGACAACGAAAATTCTGGAAACATTTTGCGGTACAATCCGAGCCATTTTATTTTAAGCTCGCTACAGCCAAGAGTGTCGACAGCAGAACCAAGTGCTAGATGAAGAGCACCGGAGATTTATTCGCCATCCGGTGATTATTTGCAAGAACTTGAGACGTCCGTCTGTTTGGGAGTCTGCCAGAGATTCGATACACTCTGCATTCACACGTACGGCCCTGCTTATTTTATTGTGGCATACATGTTTTATTCTCTTAGAAGTTCCTTTTGCATTTTATTAATGTCGCCAAAAGTAGTTTTTCGACCGCGAACCTATTACGTCTGACGTCTTGAGATTTTTGAGTGCAGGATCCGCATGCCAAGTTTTATGCTGATTGTTTTACTATAAAATAAGTGATTATTTTATGGTATTTTTTATACAAATAGGTAATTCTGTACTACGTATTTCTGTACTTAGCCGTACTTTAAAACAATAACATTGTTCTTTCTGAGTTATTTCCTATATCACAGTTATAAAAAAATTACATGCTCCATATATTCAGGGGACTGTTTGTGTCTTTGGGACAACGCCAAGCGCATTCGATACACTCAACGCCATTCAAATTTATGATCGAACCATAGTTACAGTTAGACACGTCTTTGTCTTTACAGTTATTACACCAAATGATAGGCTATTTATTATAAAGTCATTGAAGTTTGCGCATTGATTCAAATATTGGCTTCAACCCATTAATGGCCCACTACTGGGCACGGGAATCGCCCCTTGAGGAGGCCTAGAGCATGCTCCACCACACTGCTCCAGTGAGAATTGGTGGAGGGGTTAGTGGAACCCAAGGGCCGGAAGTTTTCAAGACGTCGGAGGCCTTCGACATGGTTTAACGACTGTTATCTTACGATTAATTACAACCAAGACCCCGAGGCTTTACGTGCCCACCAAAGCACGGCAAAAACGGTTCAAATATTGCGAAAAACTAAAGTTATTTAGAACAATAATTATAAGCTGGGTACAGCCTTTAACGACCTTCAGTATCTAATTTACGGATCTATTCTCGCGACTGAATAGTTCCGAAGCACCTGTCCTTTATGAAAAAACTGTGTATGTCCGCTCTGACAACGTCTGGAGTTTAACGCCATCTAGTTTGCAATCGTGAAATCAGTAATAAGATTATTATTATCATTAGATGGCGGTGTTACTATTATACTATTATTTTTATCAATGTCACGACTTACGAGGATAATGATGATGATGATTCATAAAATTTCAGACCGGGGGCTCAAATATGAAAATCGATTCTAAAGGAGTTAAACTGCAAAAAACGGTCACAGTAAGAATAGATTACCGTTGTCATCACACATTTCACATCACACATCACACATTATTATTATTATTTGTTTTGTTTGGTAAATCGGGACTTTATTGTTCTCGCTGGTGATAGCGGGACAGCCTGAAAGCGGGACTGTCCCGCCCAGAACGGGACGTGTCACCTTATCTACGTAATATCATAGATTCGTACGACACCTGAACGTCTTCAATTAATCTTAACGTCTACTTATCGACAGTTAAAATCTAATATAAAAACATTTCCGGAGCACAAAAGGGCTTATTATTTTTGTTACTTTAACTGTAATCTCTATAATTTATATTATTGTCATCTGCATCGTAATTACTACAGTAGTTAAGTCGATGTAGCTGTTTTTATAGCATATTTTTGCCAAAAACTTACAAGCAACGCATGTATAGTAAAACCTAATAGCCGAAAACACTATCACAACTCTAAGACATGGCTAAGATTACGACTTCTCATGAGTGTATAAACGAATCCGGAATAACTATAACCCGGTAATGGATCGCGCGATAATTTTCATAAGTAAGGAGCCAGCCAAGTGGCGGTTAATGAAGATTCTAATGACTCGTCGTGCAGCTGTCTGACCGCCGCGTAATAGACGATAGGAGATTAAACAGGTTAATAGGTTAAAAGAAAAAACGGTTTTACAGTGTCAATATAGGCAGGTACTAAAGAAAAAAACATATCTCTTACATAAATTATAATAATATAATTATTTTGTTGATATCATCATTCAATTCTTAAATACTTTATTATAAAGCTCAGTTTTTTATATTTTCTTCGGAATAATATTAAAATTGTTGTTTTCCATTTGCCAGACACTTAGCACGGTTTCAACCCCCTGCTGGACACTCCTAAACTTAAACACTTAAAAGAATTAAAGAAATCATACTCTTCGAGGCTTCGTCAACCTTTGATCATCTTCGTGATTCCCTCGACGCTGGTCGTCAGACACCTTCCTTTCAATAACGAATCTTATCGTTGTTTTTACTAAGGAATAAAGAAGAGGAAATTTATAGAAAAAGGAAAAAAAATCAAGAATTCCACTTGGTTTTTATGAGTTCTAATTCGAAAGAATTCCGCTTAATTATTTTATTATACGAGAGATCCGAGATAATAAATGGATTTGAAAGACCGATAATTACCAATCAAAGTTGTTTTTGGCTTCAGCCCATTAATGGCATTATAGGACATGGCTTGGTTGTCATAAAATTTAGGCATTTAATCATTCGTTTTCATCATCATTTATCATCAAGAGTATCATTCAAAGTGTCGCATGTCGCCGCTTTTGACATTCTAGTACCGACGGCCTAACGTGTCCTACGAAGCACGGAAACTGTACCACTAGTGGTCACGAGGATGATAATAGATATATTTTATGTTATTAATATTTTAACCTATGTATTTGCTAGAATACGTTTCTTAAGTTATCAATATCTTGTCAGCGTAAAGTCGTATTTGGACGAAATTTTCAACAGATCTGAACAACGCGCCTATATCTTATATGCATCTGAATCTTCCAATGCACAATACATTCCCGACAGTGGAGGTATTGATACGGCCTTCAATATATCGGATAAACCTGGCATGGCTCCATGCACTTCGACTAATGCACCACGCCCCTATAGCATATCGATTCTGTTTGTATATGTATTGTTTGTGTATTCTGATGTCCTTTATGTTCCGAATTTAGATAATTCGGTGACACGTGAGTAGGATTGGGAGGTAATGTGGGAGCGATGGATAAATCTAATTCTATAATGCGTACTAATTTTGACTGAATGTAACGTTGCAACTGCTCCTAAGATGTATTTGGCTGTATTGAATGTTTTCCATGCAATGCTTTGTTTTGTGGATAAGAGACAATTTATATTTTAGTTGCATAACCTGTATTTAAGAATATGATATTATCTCATTTTAATTTGTTGTGATTTCTATTATGCTGTCTTTATTTAACTACTATCTTGGATTTGATCGGGATTCGTGATGAACTCCGTCATTATTCTGATAAATTACGCCCTCGTGTCCTAAAATTGCTTCTTTACTCTCAATGTGCATGATGACAGATTCTGAAATACTGTTCTATATTGTTGGGAAATATACTATAATTACAACGTATATCATATTTCCGCAAAAAATAAGGTTTCATATAAAATAAATACATTTCAATTTATAACTTTAAAATTCGCACCAAAACACTTCAAAGTGTCATGGCGTCGCTTGTGACGTCACGCCTCAGGAAAATAATAGACAAGATGTCATTATTAGTATGGTCCACGGAACACAGACACTGGTGTCTGACAATGGTATGGTCATATTCGATTGTTTAAAGAAGCGTGACTTGACGTGAAGCGTTCAAGATAATTATCATGGTGGCTTGCCGTATTTTTTAGTCTTATTTTACCAAAAATATTGTTAATCTCGCTCATAATAATATGAGATAAATGCGTGTTTTGTAATCCATTAATAGGGTTTCATTAAATAAATACATAACATTAGTGATTTTTACTTACTGTCATCATGCCTATTCTCCAATCTCTAATAAGTTCCTAATATAGCTATGAACATTGTAATATCGCATTCTAAAGTGTTCCCACAATTCGCGCCGGAAGGTGATGTCACTGCGATCCGTTCTTGCTACTGGCACGTATCGAATTGGGAATTGAATGCCTATGCTATTTTTACTTTCAATATATCCAGTAAAATAAAATTTATTTAAACCTGGAACTTGCATGTCGTGTGTGAATGTACGTGCCTTAATAAAAGCTTCGGGTGCGGTCAAAAATTGAATGAGTGCCTAGTTGGAAAATGTGAGAAGAGAGTGAATAGGCTTTTACTAAGTTAGTGTGCTCACCATCTTAGATCATCATCGCCACTTACCTACCATCAGGTGGGATTGTGGTCGAGCATTAACTTATCCTTTACTATCCTCTACTTATTATTAAAAGCTGTCCGTTCCGGCTAAATAAAAGTTGTTCTTAAGCTATATTATTCTTCGGGCTTCATAAGATGTTCTGACACTTGAACACTAATAAGTAATTCACATTGTAGTGCGTTCTAAGAAGTGGACTCCCCTGATCGATATAGCGTTTCATTCTTCATCTATCCATTAAAACCCCGTAATCTAAAAGTATAACTCGAAGACAAAGAACCCAAAAACGAGATTGTGTTTGTTAATTTACTGTGTCAAGGTTTGTGGTACACCGGGCATTATGTACCGAAGCAGGCTGCTTGCCAAAACGCATAGTGCTGTATAAATTATACGGACAACCGACCAACACAGTGCACACTGAAATAATACTACTGCAGCCTTATTATATTGGAAATAGTGACAGTTTGTTTGCAATGTGACAGTGAGTGTCAGATTAATTTTAAATTAATACTCTGTGGGTGGAATCGTTCGTAAATTTCATGGAAAATAGAGAGAAGGAATGCCATCTCTATAAATGAAAAGTGTCTACAAAAACCTAAATAAATGATAAAAAATAAGTATAACAAATATCGCAGTTAATATCGCGAGAATAACTTAAAAACGGTCGGTAATTTGTGCAGAAAAATTATTGAGCGCTTCCGTGCTTCAGAAGGCACGTAAAGCCATCGGTCCCGGTTGTTATCGTAAGATAACTGTCGTTAAGCCAAGTCGGAGGCCCTCGGGTGGCATGAAAACTTCCGACCCTCGGGTTGACCACTAACCCCTCCACCAATCCGCACTGGAGCAGCGTGGTGGAGTATGCTCTAAGCCTTCTCAAAGTGCTCAGTAGTGGATCATTAATGGGTTGAATCCAACTTTAAACTTTACCTGCTTATATTGAAACCGGCACACGAGTATTATTCAATGTTTATCATGTATGAAGACGGTTTATTTTGCCAGCGGCATTACATAACATCTGTGGTGCCTCAACGAAACAGCCAGAGTTAGAAAGCCAACTCCCAGCCTACACTAAACTCGCTGTGTAAACAGATAACACTCTCCCAGTCTACATCATAGAGTGTTTGCTTACTGTGTAATATCTATTTTGATATATTGTGAGCTCGGTACGATTCGCCTGAGGCGAAACTTACGATACTAGGCGATGTTAATAGAATTATTTTATTCAAGAAGGCGATTTTTTTAAGATCTTTTAGTCCTTCAAACGTTTTGGTCTAAAAATATCAAACATTCACTACGTAATACAGATATAGAAATTAAATAGAAATTTTATAGGAATAGTTATGAATCGGTAAACGACTGTGATAGGGATAGAACCGAATAGGGCCGCATGACAGTCCTATTATATTTTGTTGCTTTGTAGAGGTCCGTTTGCGAAATATTTGGCTTTAAATTGCTAATTTTGGTTACAGTCAATTGCCTCCCCTGCCGGCTAAACGGCTGGAGTTGGACAACCCTACATTGCGCGTGGCCTGACACGCATTTGCCCGGTTTTATTTTTCTGCAATAGCCTTAAGTGAAAGGTATTAAAGAGATAAATAAGGTTTTATGTCTTTATTCAAGTGGTGAATAAAAGATTCAGAGACTCATATGGTACTCCTGTAGGGGACTGCAGTTCTACTTTATGGGATCCTTCGCAACGATATAAAGCGAAAACCAAGTTAATAAACAAGAAATAAAGTCAAAATAGAAAATATGCTTATACTTTTTTAAGCCGAAGTCACATCAAAAACCCATTTATTTTAAGGCACCCATAAAGAAAGACTCATAAAGTTTCCAGTAAATCACTTTTTATTTACGGCTCCTGACATTTTTTCAGGTTTACGGATATACGAGAGAATGCGGCCTTTATCGCAGACATTTCTTTTTTCAATGCAGCAGTGTCATCGCAATTTTTGCATCGTTTTTTGTGTTTTTTAACTTTTTTACCCTTAAAAAAGAAGGATCAGTTTTAATTATCAATAGTTCTAATGACGTCATTGGTCACCAAGAACATCAAACGATCGAAGGCCGACTGCGCAGCCCATGCCGTTTATTTTAAGGTTACTAAAATCAATTCCACCATCGATTTCTTGTAAGATATGTAGAGGAGTTTCTTTTACCATTTCTTCCTTCTAATAAAGCTGCTTTTCATACCAGTAACAAAAGCAAAAAAATGACGCAAAAATCACACGCGCAAATGTATCACAGATGACCATATTCAGGAATAATTTTGGATTCAGTTTAATTTTGAAAAAAGCAGTGATAGCCTAGCGGTTAGAACGTTGGTCTCCCGAACGAAAGGGCCCGAGTTCAAATCCTGGCACGCACCTCTAATTTTCATATATTATGTATGTGCATATTAGAAGTTAATTATCACTTGATTCGGTGAAGGAAAACATCGTGAGGAAGTTCTCAAAGTTATATTAGAAACCTCAATATCGTTTTTGAAGACCTATCCATAGGATACCCCACACGTATGGGTTTGATAAAAAAAACATTTTTGAGTTTCAGTTCTAAGTATGGGGAACCCCCAAAATTTATTGTTTTCTTTCTATTTTTGTGTGAAAATCTTAATGCGGTTCACAGAATACATCTACTTACCAATTTTCAACACTATAGCTCTTATAGTTTCGGAAAAAAGTGGCTGTGACATACGGACGGACAGACAGACAGACATGACGAATCTATAAGGGTTCCGTTTTTTGCCATTCGGCTACGGAACCCTAAAAATAGAACGTACTGATAGCAATAGTCGGTCAAAAAGTCGGTCAGAAATAATATGGAAGAAAAAATCGGCCCGATTATCGGTCCTACAAAAAGACTGACGTGGGCGGGAAGCGTAACATGTTACTTTCCTATGAATATTCGATGTAAGTCGATAATCACTAAATTGTGAAAGTCGGAAATCATTACATTAATTTACTTAATTCAGACGTTAACCAGTGAATCTTACACCAAGGCAATTTATTGAATTTTAAGGTTCAGCAATTAATAAAATATATACTTATATACTATAGGCAATGTTTGTAAGAAAAATAAATATTAGTTTAGTAATCTCGGTAGCACCAAGATCTTGTCTGAAAAGTAAAAGTATTTAATTTGATACGATAATTTTATTATAATGTTAACTAGTTGTTACCCGCGACTTCATTCGCGTGGTATTTGACAAAAATGTTATTGTTATTATTTTCTAAAACTTTTTTTTTAATTAAATGTAGCTTAAGTTACTGCTTGTTACATCAGCTATCTGCCAGTGAAAGTCCCGTCAAAATCGGTCCAGCCACTTCAGAGATTAGCCGGAACAAACAGACAGACGATGTTGTTTTGGTAGCGACCCTGCCTGCGAATCGAGGGGTCCTGGGATCGATTCCTGGCCGGAGCAAATTTTATGTGACAGATAAATATTTGTACTCGGGTTATGGTGTTATTGTGATGTGTTATGTGTAGTCCATACCACCCGCGACACAGATAAAAACCTACTGCGGGGGTATGAGTGTGTAAGCGTTTTATTATTATAATTATCATCGACAGACGTGAACGTTCGTTACTTCACAGTATTAGAATTGTCACTATTAAATTTTATTGATTAACATTACATTTTTATTTGTTTCATTTATTTATTAACGTTGAAAAACTCACGTTCACTTGTAGTCAGAAGGGAAGGTGCTCATAAATATTGCGAACGAATTACTTTTTTATTTTATGAGCATTCGTTTTTTGTCTGTTCGGATCGTTTCTGCAATATTAGAATCGACTGAGCATCAACTTCTAATAACACTGCAAAATGCCACAGAATTTAAATTGTGAAAATGAGATTTTGTGGCTGAAACTTTTATGCTTTCGCGAATACAATACAGCGCAATTCACAAATTTAATTTATTTTAATATTAGCTGCGAGAATATTTGAATAACAGGCTACACCAGTTGTAATCGAAATAGAAGTCAATGTTATCGAAAAAGAAATCATTCAGGCAAAAAGAATATTGCTTGTTTACAAAAAGATGGTTAACAAAGTAGTGGTTAGGAACAGTAACAAATCACAAGCGTCACTTCCTACCATTTTTAACCTCCGACGAAAAAATAGGGGTGTTATAAGTTTGACTTGTCTATGCATTTGTATGTCTGTCTGTGGCTCCCAAACGGATGAACCGATTTTGATCTAGTTTTTTTGGATGAAAGGTAACTTAATCGAGAGTGTACTTAGCTATGTTTAGTGTAAATCAAACTGTCCTTGGTTTTTTAAATTTTAATTTAAGATTATCAGTTATTCTAACTTCGAGATTGTGAATTATTTAATATTAGAAGCAGATTATCTCCTTATTCGCTGTAACAAAACAATACTTCTCATGCTTCGTGGGAAGACGAAGCGGTATATTTCTGTTTGTTATGTATTCTGCGGTAAAACAAAAGAGTCATCAAGGTATGGTCTGGAAGCACTGGAGCTGCCAAACTGTAATGAAAATGCTTTTTTTCTTTTAACATCGACATTGAAACTAACAACGAGCTAAGTGTGAGACGGATTCTTGCTTTTGGCGCAAAATTTTGCTATATCCTGCCAAAAAAGCAAAAGATAGAAACGTACTCTTTCTGTTGTATGTACTACCAGTCTATGTTGTGATATGTAATGTAATGTAATATGTAATGTACATACTCCTGAAGTTTTCGGTCGATGTTATCATAAAAATGCTGTTGGTTTACATGTCAAAGTTTTTCACTTCCAATTAATGATTTGTTTTAAAAGACATGACTAAAATGATTTACAATAAAAAATACGCTGAAACTATTCAACAATTCACCATCACTCTCAAGGCAGGTAGGTACTAAAGTTAAAACCTGAGACCTTTCCGGATGGAGAAAATATCGAATGCAACTTTGATGATTCATACATTTTTGAGCTATGGTTTAGTACCAAATTATGTTAGGAGATTGATAAAGATACCAAAACTTTGAGTATGAAATGGATTCGTGTAAAAACTTATGGTATAATAATCTTAATATACATAAATTTCGTGTCACGTTGTTTTTCCGCGAAGGACTCCTAAACTACTTAACCGATTTCAATCAAATTTGTACACCGTGTGCAGTTTGATCCAACTCAAAAGATAAGATAGACGGAAGTTTTTAATAAAAAAAAAACTTTTGACAGAACGAAGTCTGTCCAGGCAGCTAGTAATTATATGTAAATGAAACCCAGACAAACTGCCAACAAACCATACAAGAACCACAGAAAGTTAAACATCAAACACCCATATAATTAAAGAGGGTTGAATTAGGAGCTCTAAATGAGGTGTTTAATGCTAAGGGCTGTTTTTTGACAGGGGTTGTTTGAGTCATGTTAATGTATTACGGTAACTTGCTTTTGATTATATTAGACCCGACTCATCACACAGTTTGTTTTGTAGGGATTCAGATATCGCGCAAAATTATTCTTATTTCAGATTAAATTATTTTTAACCCCTCATTAATACATAATTCATTTCACTTCTTGCTACGATTCCATTTCATTTAGAATTATGGTTATTTATGACAAAGCAAATAATATAATAACATACTATAACTAGCTGACCGGGCAAACGTTGTTCTGCCAAAAATTTTTTAGGGGTAGGGGGATGAAAAATAGATGTTGTCCGATTCTCAACCCTAGCCGATATGCACGCAAAGATTCACGAAAATCGGTCGAGCCATTTCGGAGGAGTTCAACTTCAAACACCGTGACACGAGAATTTTATATATATGTATGTTACCGGCAAAACCCGATTTCAGGTCAAACTAGTTGGGCCTAGGCCAGAATAGTTTGTCCCGACACGATTAGGCAAAACTAGTTTCTTGTCAGGCTAGTCGTTAGTTAGAGTAATATTTATTTAGTTGCATATTGTTTACCAAAATGATGTATTAAGTAAGGTTTCGGACCAATATTATAAAGAAAACGACAAATCATTATAATTACAAAGTTGCATTGTATGCACTTTTAGGGAGAATTCAGGGGTTTTTGATACACAAACAGGCTTCCAAACGTCTCCGGCGCTGCGGGAAATGCAGCCCCTCCGCCCTTGCGTAACAAACTGCAGGCACTCCATGCTCGCCGGTAACATGCCGGTAACATGTATATTCAATTGTCAATTCATGAGTCAACTACGAGTAGATCTTAAATAAAATTAATGAGAGCTTAGAGCTGAAGTCTAAAAGTCTTTGTGTATACATTTTATTGTGTGGAAACTCCGTAAAACATGGCGATATTCCGAAAACCTTCATAATAATGTTTCTCCAACAATATTCCGATCCCAAAACCAATTTCTTAGAAATTTCCATAACTCGCACCGTGTGCTCGTAATTAACCATGTAATTACAGACAATAGCCGAAGTTTCCCGCGTGCCTGTATGATGTATCATAATGATATTACATTCATGTCCTATTACAATTCAATTATTTAATGAGACAGCTAAACTTAGTACAATTTTAGCTTTCCTGTTTACTACATAGTTTAATCCTGATGGTGCTCATACATGGAGACAAGGTGTTTTACCCGCCTGGTCTATCTATCTCATCTACCATCTTCCCTCTAAAGCAGCTATACTCAACGTGCGCCCGCCAGGCTTTTGTAGTTGGCATATCAGGGGTTACTTTATTTTATATTATTCGCTTAAGCCTAAGAAATCAATACGAATTTTTTTTATATCTTTGTTTTGCGGCACGCGACATCATGACTAACACGTGTTTCTGTCGCGTATGAAAATAAGGTTGATTACCACTGCTCTAAAGTGAATAAATAATTTATGGTAAGTGATAATACGGAGTTTTTAGCCAGCAATGACTCTTACAACTCAACTATTTTATTATTAACCGACGAAAAAAACGGAGGAGGTTCTCAATTCGACACGTATATTTTTTTATGTATTATCACGCAGCAATCGGCACAGGGTGGTCTGATTTTGATGATTCTTTTTTTAATGAATAGGGTATGTCTTGAAATTGGTCCCATATTTTTTTTGAAAATTTTATTCCTACCCTAAAGGTACGAAAATAGGGGATGATTTATATTTCACCTACTACATTTTTACCTTGTAACTGAATCTATCACTAATAACTTATTATTAATTTTCATTGCAACTGAAAATGAAAAAATAATTATCTACTTTTTAATAAAAAATAAAACAAATGAAAAAAAACTGAAAAGCGAAAATGAAAAAAGAACGGTGAAAAGATGTGCGCCGCGCTGCTGCTGCCGTGTGCATCGCATACCGCTGCCCTCATAAAATGAACTTTATGTAATTAATTTTGTTTGTTTGTTTGGCACGGTGTCAAAATTGTTTATTTACAGTTAATTTAGGATCTTGATTTATAATACTAAATGGTTTATTTTATTTTTCGCTTTTCAGTTTTTTTCGTTGGTTTTATTTTTTGTTAAAAAGTAATTATAATCAATAGCCTTGTCATATCACTAATATCAATTATACTATATCTACGGTTAATCAGTAGTGTCTATCTCAAAAAAGTAAACTTCACAAAAGATGAACAAAATGTATTTTTACTGTTCTAATGATATGGTGATTCTCTATTACTATACTCTTTATAGTATACTCTTTGTTTATAATGTATGTATATTATAATTTTTTCAGTAATGTTTTTTTTTTCAACTCCACTGAAATTGACCCTTTTGAGTTAGATATTATTGATTCTATACCATGGATATTATGTAAACAGCACACAATTTAGTGTGCAAAATCCTACTTAGATATTTTCAGAAATACCAGATTATTATTTTTATGTACAAACTCATTCCACCTAACTCTTTGTCGGAAGGAAACGGTTCTAAGTATAAAGATTCGTGCAAAAATACAACACAATTCCCGCGTTCCACGTTGATTGGTGAAAGTTTAACCAATAATCATTTCTAAGCTTTATAAATCCGAGTATTACCACTGGAAGGTTTAGCTGAGGGCATTAGTGTTATTGCGGGAAGTTCTCCACGGTAAGTTTATAACGTGAGAAGATTACAAAGTTTTGTATTGTGTAAGAGTATTTGTTTAGTTACGAGGCGTGAGGTTCACCCTTGACGGACGAGGATGTAACACCCTCTCTAAGCTGCCTTCAGCCGTGAATCCTTAAATATTTTTGATGACGTGTATAAAGTCCGGTTTAGAAGTATTAAGTAGTTAAGTAGATAACTGAGTGAATAATTTTAAGTGCGCATCCAAACGTAATAATTTAGTAAAGGTCTTTAGTTCATACAATTTCTTCATACAATACAAATACATTCTTCACAACCTACTTAATACTTAAGCATTTTACTAAATTTTAACTAAAAAGTGCCTGTCCAAACGTGTTAACTGATAATTACTTGTTCACTTGCGTACTAAATAAGTATTAAATTGTCCGTTTACATGTATTAATTTAATTAAAATTTAGTTAAAATTTAGTTAACTACTTAATACGTGTAAACTTAATATAAGGTTCCGCATCTTAACTTACTATTATTATTTACTAACTAGGTGTGCCCGCGACGTCGTTCATGTGGGAAGTTTTCCCGCGTAAATCCTGATCCCGTGGGAATTCTAGGATAAAACTTAACCTATGTTGACCTATAATCTCCTTTATCTTCCAACGAGAGTTACATTGAAATCCGTTCAGCCTTTCCAGGGATTAGCCCTGACAAACAGAAAGACAGACCGACAGAAAATAAATATCATACATATCATAAGATTTTTCTTGAAATTTTTTACATTTAAAAAACTAGGTCAATCATAATATTTAAAGCCTTAAAATAAAGAGAGATTTCAAACAAAGAATAGAATTCCTCCAAAACGCCAAAATTTCTGAACGCAGGTGTGTCAATATTGGATGGAATTCCGGAACATGACACCTTATGAGAATTGCGATCTGCAGCCTAAAGAAAACTCCCAACTTTAAAATGAAAAAAGTACAGTCGAAATGTGTTTTCGAATTCCATTTCCCTACTAGGAAATCGAATGATATAAAACGTACGGTCTTTCCGATTTGAACTTTACTAGTTTTGCAATAGGGTCAGTTTTCAAGTACGATCCAAACCGCTATAACTCATTTTTGAGTTGGAACTTGACAAAAGTTGAAATTTTATCGAAACGCGAAATATTTCCACGGTGTCCGTCGTATCGGAATACGGCTGATTTACCGTCAAAGTTCGGTAGCTAGTTGAGGCCGGGTGGAGACTGTAGGGTACGAGATAGCAGGAAGCAATAACGAATAGAGCACCGACGTAGTACATAATTATCTATACTCTATAAACGGACCTGAAAAAAAGACGGACGTAACCTCGTCTAATCGAGAGTGAAGCATAGCAATGGCCGCCCGCTTACCATGTGTACGTAATTATTGATTCGTGATTGAAGCAGTGAAGTGTCAATGTGTGGGTGTGTGTACTTGTACGAATAGAGAGTTGGTATTACTATGGGTGCTTCACTGAATTTGTTGTCGGGATTACGTGCGTCTTTTTTTTAGGTCCGTGACGCTATACAAATAAATAAAATTGGAGTGTCTGTTTGTAATATTCAAATAACCGCTTTTTACTAAGTGCATTAGGGTGTATACACGGTACATATACCAAAACAACATTTTTTACAATTTTTGTCTGTCTGTCTGTTTGTTCCGGCTAATCTCTGAAATGGCTGGACCGATTTTGACGGGACTTTCCCTGGCAGATAGCTGATGTAACAAGGAGTAACTTAGGCCACTTTTATTTTAGAAAAAAAATTGTTTGTTAGGCGATACGAAGTTCGCCGGGTCAGCTAGTATAAAATATACAAGTAAGAAGTTTCCAGATTCCATACCAATATTATAAAGAGCTAAGAATTGACTAAAAACTACTGGATCGACTTTGAATATTCTTACGTCATTAAAATTTTCTATTCTTAATGATGTTCACTGTAAGGTATGCATGTAATTAGGCTAACATTAATTCATTCTACATTGCTTAGCACAACTGAAAGTATACAGGGTGAATTTTTCAAATAGGCGTGGATGGCTAAATCCGAAACTATGAGGAATAGCGAAAAGTGCTCAAAGGACTTTCAGGACAGATTTTGATGAAAACTAAAACTGCATCATGGGGTTTTTGAACAGTCAATATTTCTAGTCAGGAAACGAACTCAATGATTTTGAAAAAAGCGCCCTGACAGACTGCTGACAGAATGTTCCCAGATCCTCGTCATTTGTAATGTGGTTCGTGTCATATACACGAAGCCGCATCGCCTGTGATACAGGGAATTCTACGAAAGCATAGACTAGTGCGAGCGTTTATATTTATTTTTTTGTATCGTTACCATATTTGATCCGTCAGTCACTTTATGAAAAACCGCTTTAATGTTGACAACTTTTGCACCCTTTGACAAGCTTTCTGTTAATATTTTCTTTGATTTTTAACAGTTTTAAGTATTATCTATCCCACTGACAAAGAATCGCCGATTAATGGCCGGTTTCTGAACTCTCCAGTTAAATGATCAACAGCTATTGAATCAATAAAGTTAAACTTAAGTTATGTATTCGATAACTGTCACTGGGTTTCTGAACACGCGAGCGGCCTTTCAATAACTATGAATTCAATAACGAGTACCTAAAACTGCCACAAGATGGCTCTCTTCAAAATAACAAGTTTCAAAGGGATATTATCATTTTCATATTCATTTTTATGATATCAAGCCCGTTATATTGACGATTCCCTTCAGCTACAGCCAGGCCAGCCAAGCCGACGCAGCCAGATGGTGAAGGGAATACATCAATCGTATTATAGTGTAGCTTTTGCCATAACAATACTTTTTGGATAGAAGTACCTAAAGAATAAATTGTGAGATTGACGGTCGGGTTGTCATGGATATATTATTATTGATGAATGTCAATGGCAAAAAGTAAAAATTGTTGCATTTATTTCATTAATTTTATAAGTATTTAATTTAACACGTTGCATTGGCGATTCCTCTGGTATTGCTCATGTCCACAGGCGACCGTAACCACTTACTATCGGGTGGCCCGTATGCTTTTTCATCTCCCAAATGTTAAAATGAAACGTCAAATAAAGTTATGGAACCTATAAACGGCCATTTTGGGTTAGATAAGTTGATCTTAGTTTAAGCTGAGTTTATGTATTATCGCAGTGCTCAGAAACGCTTTTTCGGAAGTTATCGACCCGTTAGCGTTATTGAATAGATAATTTCCCGTCAAAAGGACCTCAGAAACCAGCCATAAAAAAAGAGAAAACACAGTCTCTGGTTAGTTGGATTTGATTTTAAAAGTAGATTTACCAACTCTTAGCCACGGACCTAAAAAAAAGACGGACGTAAATCCAACAACAAATTCCGTGTAGCACCTATATTAATGCCAACTCTCTATTCGTACAACACCCACACATTGACACTTCACTGCTTCAATCGCGAATCAAAAATTACGCACACGAGGTTACGTCCGTCTATTTTTCACGTCCGTGCTCTTAGCACTCAACCTTTTTCCTCGTTAATCTAATAATAATATTATATTCTACAATCTACGCAATAGATTAGAACACAACAAACTGTACATTGTTTCGTCTACAATTTAACACAAGTCAACTATAAACACTAAAACGGCAACTAACATCAAACAACATTAATTTCAACCGTCAACGCGTCAACCAAACAGCAAAACAAACAATTAGACGCGATAACAAACACGCCTCATAACACTAAGCTGACACCGTGACGTCATACTTGCGCCAGTTTTGCAATATGGCGGACTTTGAGGCATTTTCCGGTTGAATATTTAATAATGGTATCCTACAAACAGGCTGTAACGGAGTAGCAATTTAACATCCATTATTTATTGCTTTTTAATGATTTTTCGCGCCATCCTATGTCAAGTGGTTATCGTAAATACGTATAAAATACTGTAATCGATATTGGTGGTTAAAAGGAAGCCATTTTCGCTATAATACGATATAATTCTTGACATAAATAAAGTGACTTCATAATTAGGAACAACTCAAAAGCTACTACTCATATCTCGCTCAAAAAGTGGGACCATAGTCATGATAAGCACCAGCTTTCGATTAAAAAAAGAATCATCAAAATCGGTTCACCCAGTCGAAAGTTCTGAGGTAACAGACCTTGTAGTGTTAAAGGATTTGCTCATCATGAGACCAAATATCATTTTTTCTTGAGAGTCTTGCAACCTTTTTCATTTCTACGACTTAAAAGTTCCGTTCTTTTCAAACTTGAATTCATCATTAGTTATCCATTAATTGCATAATCCATAAACAATGCCGTTTCACTTTGGGCAACCATTAATTTTTATAAACTAAAGAACTAGCTACTAACCAACTATTAATTTTAATAAACTAAAGAAGCTTTATCCTATCTAATTTTTGTATAATACATTATATTACCAAGGTTCATTAAGTCACCAGTTAAATACTGGTACAACGTGATGTGATATTCCCACTCCACGTAAAGAAATTCCCAACATATTCCAGACGTTGACTGAGCTGTGAATATCCTAAGTATTCCCAGGAAACTTTTAACTGAATTTGTTTCCCGGGGACTGATGGATCGCTATGGATGGCTAGGTGTCGGAGCCACAACTAAAAAGAGTTTGCTGTCGTTCGATCAACAATTAGACAATTATGTCGATCTACTAGTGCAGCAGTGGGGTATTTGCATTCACGTAATTACAGTTTACTAGTGTGCTGCTCGCGGTTTTGTCTGAGATTTCCGGGATAATAAGTACCCATATTATATTATTCCAGATCATGGTCTACTAGTGTGCAAAATTTTATGAAAATCTGTTCAGTAGTTTTTGGGTGAAAGAGTGACAAACATTCATCCATACATTCTCACAATGTGTCACATTTATAATATTAGTAGGACTTTTTTGATTTTTAATGAGGCAGATGGAGGTACTGCTGGTCATAAGTTTGCTCTAACTTTCACCACTCCGACCAGTTGTGAAGCTTCTGAATCCTATGGATTCCTGTCTTCTTCAGGTCATCTGTGCCATGGCCTCCATTCGAGCTAATTTCCTCCCCAACGGTTATGGATTTTACGAACTATCAGGCCAGTCCATTGCTACCTCTGCCATTGCGAATTCTCTGAGCTTTATAGATATCATTCGTCTTTCATTACTTCTGATGCAATAAGGTTGTGAAATACCGAGCATAGCCCTCTCAATAACACGTATTAATCCCGGGTATTTCCATTCCATAAAATGTTCTGTTTAGTACTATACTAATACGGTAACTATAGCCACAGTATAGTTAGACGTGATATAGTTAGATATAAATTGTAGTAAAATATAAACGTTACAAATGTAAAACTCCCGACAACGGTATTGTTAAAGCATTTTAATGCCAATTCAATTCTCAAATCTTAATTCAAAATAGACGGCAAAGTATTCGTAACAAAGTCTTAAGTATTCTTAACTTAATACTTTTGAAACTTCCCGAAATTCCCGAGGAGTTTTGAACGAGTACAATAAAAATATCGTTTTACAATGTTTACGTGATTTTATGGTGAAATACTTTTTTCTCAGCCTCTTGTTGCGGGATACATATGAATGAAAGAAACCCTAAATTGAAACTAAGTGCGAGTCTCCGTCCATTCTAGACCCCAAGTATCCTGCCTGTGTTGTTCTCTGTTGAACAAATCTTCTCTCGAACAACAACTCGTCTTGATCGATTCCGAGTGATCTAGTGCATGTTGGTATAGGACCTACTTGCACTACCTTTTTTGAGTATACCTTTACCTTACCTACTATCCTTTTTTGAGTATCAACCATGAAATATTTTAACATATTTCAGTAGTGGCTCTTTCTTCCTTTTTCTTCTCTCTTTCTTGGCTGGTAACGCATCAGTGATGCTTTTGGTATTGCTGATGTCCTTGTGCGACGATAGCCACTTACCATCAGGTGGATCGTCAGCTCGTTTGCCGGCTATTTCTATAAAATTAAAAAAAACATAAATTATTGACAGTTTTAAGTGGTTCCTCGTTTCCCTTTAATGTCGCTAGTGTCACGTGACGTCACGCTACCATCAAGGGGCTCCTAAACCCCCAAATTTGCTTTGATAATTTAAATCAATTCATTAACTACATCAAAACAGTATTAAATATAAACAGATTGTTTTTGAATATTCACCTTGTTAATGACCCGGAATTTTGTTTAAAGTATCAGTGCCAATTAAAGCACTTGGAGGTTCAAAAACTTGTGAAAAATATTTATTTTTAACTGCTTTGAAAAACTTATCAGCGGAGAGAATAATATTATGTCGGTAATGTACACATTGTACAATACCAGTCATTAAGAAAATAGAAATATATGGATATTTTGAATACACGACGTACATTAATAAATTTAAATAACAAGTCACTATAATAATACTGAAATACTTGATTATGATTTTTGTTTTATATTAAAACCAGACGCTTGTGTGATATAGAGTTTAAGTTTCTTGTTTCTGTTTTTTAACCGTCTTCAAAAACCGGAACTTCTCAATCTTTTTTTTATGTTTTTAACCGACTTCAAAAAAAGGAGGAGGTTCTCAATTCGACTGTATTTTTTTTATGTTTGTTACCTCAGATCTTTGGACTGGGCGAACCGATTTTGATGATTCTTTTTTTAATCGAAAGCAGGTGCTTGTCATGTGGTTCCACATAAATTTGAACGAGATCTGAAAAGTAGTTTTTGAGACTTTGAAGTCGGTTATTTTTTGTTAGTAAAATTTAGATTATGTACCTCAAAACTTCGTCATTATTCTACCGATTAGAAATTTTTTTTTTATTTTCAGATTGGTTCCATATTTATCAAAATCCAGTTACGATGACACAATCTATGAGAAATAAGGAATCCCCTCAAATATTGTACATTTGACGATTTTGATGTACCTATGTTTCTGTAACACCTTCTGTTTAAAGTCTGTACCTAATGTTTTTCGTAAAATTTATAATTTCATTTCAATATACTAACCATTAGTCTTTGTCCCCAGTTAAACCAAAATCGGTGGAGGTGAAGACCGACGACGGGAAGGTGTTGGAAGACGGCGCGGTGTTCGGGTCCCTGAGGGAGCGAACGCGAGTCAACGTCAAGTGTGTCGTGCACGAGGGGAAGCCACAGCCGAAGGTCACTTGGTACTTCAACGGGCAGGAGCGGCTTGATGGTGAGTGATTGACATTTTATGTCAAGCGTGACGTGTCTGTGTGTGTCTTAGCATCAAAACTCCTAAACGAATGGACCTATTATGATGATTTTTTTTTTTAGAAAGCTGACGTGACTTAAATGGTTCTTATCTATGTTTAGTGTTAATAAAACTGCCGGGGCTTTTAAAAATTTTTAAATTTATATTTATAACAATACTAGAAATCACCTTGTTATGAAATAATAGTTATGTGGGATTTTTTTGGAGTATAAAGTTAATTAATGTTTCAGTAAAACCCAGCGCATTCTTTTACGCGCTGTCCTACGTGGGCGAATCAACGCGAACGCGAAGCGAAGCGGCGCGAAGCGAAAATAACAAACAGTCGAGATGTATTGAAGTGTCCTACGTGACCAAAAGCACGTAGAGGACGTTGCGGTGCGGCGCGGTTTGAAGCGAACGCGATCAGTTGGTTTGATATTTTCGCGCGAACTTCAGCAGCGCGGCGTAGGTGAAGTGTCAATTCGCGTGCACGTAGGACAAAGACGCCGCTTCGCTCCGCGTCGCACTGAATCCGCATCGGTTCGCTTCGCGATCGCGTTCGCGTTGAATCGCCCACGTGGACACGGTGTTAAGTTTTAAATTCATTTGACAGTCCCCAAACGCCATCTAGCTTTTAATGTAATAATTTTCAAATTCATTCGACAGTGCCGTAACGCCATCTAGTTTGTTGTATCATAGTTATAATCGAATCAACGCAACCTATTGGCCCGAAGTATCTTAAAAGATCCCTGATTGGCCCTAATTCAAATATAAATGGCCAAATGGTTTTGTGTTGTAAAACGAAAGTAAAATTAGTTATTAATTTAAGAAAATTAAGCCCAAGAAGGATTTTTTAGGAAATACGGTAAAATGTTTTATTTAAATTTTTTGTACGATACAAAAATCATTGTGACACCGTTATTTTTTAGAGAGTACTGGCTATGGGCATTCTACTTTACATATGTTTCAACACCAATACATAATACCGTGTGTATTCGTATATTGTGTCCGTTGAACAAATGGTAAGGTATTCAGCAGCAGTACTCTGCGGTCGGACTGACCGGTATTGGATCGCGCGCAAATATTTACTTTAAACGAGCGTCCAAGCGTTTACGATTCAACCTATATCTCAGTGTATTCTCATCTTTTCTGCCTTTTATTTATACGGAAAGATGCCTCTTATTTGTTAAAAATATTATAGGGGATGTAGAACAACGGTTGAATAACAACTTGATTATAAGCATAACTGATAGGTATTCGATTTCAACAAATAAAAATGGAAATAATTTCAACGCGTATAATTTGAGTCACAAGGCTTGCTTGATTCTAAGTTTCTCACACTAAACTGCCAATTCTCTAACAATCAGCTCTGAACTATCACTTCCTGTGTCCCGGACGTCCCGGTGCGTAATTACAGCCATGAATGTGATTCCACAGACATCCACGGTTCGGGAACAAATTATTTTGAGATAATATCAAGAACATTTTTTTTATGTACGTTACTATTGAACCCAAAACCAATCACTTCACAGACAGTATCCTTCTATAACATTCATCACAATGTAAAAGTTAATTCAAGATTTTAAACTTTACTCATCGTAGACTGAACACATTTTACTATAATAATATACATAATACGAGTAATCACGATATTTGTTTTGTATTCCGATATTTCGACCCAGTTGCATAGATCGTGGTCACGGATGAACTGCGGTGGATCGAAATATCGGATTAAATAATCTAAATTTTACTAACAAAAAATAACCGACTTCAAAGTTACTCAAAATATTCTTGTCAGATCTCACTCAAATTTAATTCAAATTTATGTGGGATTATGTACATGACAAGCACCTGCTTTCGATAAAAAAAAGAATCATCGAAATCGGTTGGCGTGATATTGAGTTATTCGCCCATTTGTCGCGTACATACTTAATACAAATTTAAGACTTATATGGTTTTCTCATGGATGCCATTGTCAGATCTCAATAAAATTTAAGTGGGACCACATGACAAGCACCAGCTTCCGATTAAAAAAATCATCAAAATCGGTTCACCCAGTCAAATGTTCTGAAGTAACAAACATAAAAAAACAGTTGAATTGAGAACCTCCTCCTTATTTTGAAGTCGGTTAAAAATAAATATCGTGAGTACTCATATTACAATAACATGTAACAGTTAATTGTAAATACTAGGCTTTTTAGGGTTCCGTAGCCAAATGGCAAAAAACGGAACCCTTATGGATTCGTCATGTCTGTCTGTCTGTCTGTCTGTCTGTCCGTCCGTATGTCACAGCCACTTTTTTCCGAAACTATAAGAGTATACTGTTGAAACTTGGTAAGTAGATGTATTCTGTGAACCGCATTAAGATTTTCACACAAAAATAAAAAGAAACAATAAATTTTGGGGGTTCCCCATACTTAGAACTGAAACTCAAAAATGTTTTTTTCATCAAACCCATACGTATGGGGTATCTATGGATAGGTCTTCAAAAATGATATTGAGGTTTCTAATATCATTTTTTTCTAAACTGAATAGTTTGCGCGAGAGACACTTCCAAAGTGGTAAAATGTGTGTCCCCCCCCCCCTGTAACTTCTAAAATAAGAGAATGATAAAACTAAAAAAATATATGATGTACTTTACCATGCAAACTTCCAACGAAAATTGGTTTGAATGAGATCTAGTAAGTAGTTTTTTAATACGTCATAAATCGTAAACCGCAAAAAATATTGATCAAAATTACAACGAACTACAAGAACTTTTATATTATGTTACTTGCTGCTACGGAACCCTTCATGGGCGAGTTCCACTCGCACTTGGCCGCTTTTTTTTTCATTAATCACTAACCGTAAAAATATTACTTGATTGATCCAGTAACGTCGCAAAATGTTTTATTAAATCATGCATGTTATCTGCAGGTTCAAATAGTCATCCGTCGTTATTTATTACAATTCAATTTTCAAAACCGTTCATGTGTTGCCCCGTTATAATAATTCAGTGATGTATGAATACAGAGACCGCAAACCAGTGCATATCGGCGTAATTTGGGTGAAATTCCTCTTGAATTCGAAATTAGTTGATTTGTAATGTATAGACAGATAGTACGCAAATGGAATACTGGATGTCGTTCCGGTGATTTGACCCCGTTTGGGAATGGACCCAGTTCTGGCCTAATGTACAATTTGGGAGCAGGCTGTTCGTAATTGATTGCAACGTCCTTCAGTTAATGCGTGTCGGAAGGACCGTTTATTGCACTGGCGATAAAAACCTTTTGAACTGTAACGCGTTGGGCTTCCTCGCTTAATTTGACTTAAGAAGGTGGCGTATTATCTGGGCAGATTTAAGATACCTGAGCTACTCGTACCAGTGACCTTGCACTTGCATTATTGTCATACAGCTTACCTCCAGTGCAAGTTGATGGAAGAAGAGGACCCGATTATCATAATTTGATAGCATACATTAAACGCAGTAGAAGGCGTTCGTGTTCGCAATATATGACACTTAAATAGCATGGCTTGCTCTAAGCAGACCTTATATCAATATTTTATTGAGGGCCGTGCTCCATGCTTTTTTGGGAAAAAAGGGGTACCAACAGTAGCACCCTTTTGAAATGTAGCGACGTACGTCGATAAAAGGGCGCTTTATTCACTAGAGAGGGCGCCATTAAGCTACGATAAACATCATGTTTCAACCTCCCAGTAAACACTTCGATATCAGTATTCATAATAGGTAAATCAATAATAAACAAATAAATCACTGTGCAGTGCTTAAAATGCACAAGTGGATAGAGACGCGGGTTCGATTCCCGACTAAATCTCATTGTTTCCGCGCCCGGCGGAATACAAAGTGTATTTATGTTTACCGCCTGACATTGCGAGCTGTTTGTTTTGCCGAGTTTTCTTTTAGACTCTGTTTGAAGGGAAGACCTGTCGATGGTATAACAATTTTTACGGATATTTTTATGTTATATATACCTAATTCTTCTTTAATCAAAACTGACTGTGTAACTGGTAAATATACAAAATCCTCACGGGTCATAAGTCTTCGTCATATTATGTGTGTCATCTGTGCAGAGATTTTGAGCGTTTAATTGTTAACCGATTGTCAAATATATTGTTCAATTTTAAAATTACGGTTAACTACTATTAAGATTTAATTATTGAAGTCGTATGTTGGTTTTCGCCGAAACTCCTTTTGAATATTGGACGGGATTCAATCTTGCACCAGCGTTCTACATGGTACATGAAATCGTAATGACGTAATAAATTATGAACGATTCGGATATTCCCGATCATTTCGGTTTCGGTTACACTCCGCACTGGCACAGCCCTGGTCGTTAGTTTGTGGTTTTATTCAGTGTTGGGAGCTTTTCAGGTGTCCCGCGGTTGCCTTTCTAGGCTACATTTAAAATGTATTAAATAGAAATTCGGGCCTTTTTGGAACCAATGTTCCGTGAGTTGAACCATACGTTTATTGGTAAGCAATATTAACGTAATTTGGCGGTGACATTTGAGTTGACGGACTTTTTTTCGGAAATAGCCAGCACACGAGGTGACGAACCATCTGATGGTAAGAGGCTATCGTTACCCATGAACATTAGTGACGTCAAAAGTCTGATGGCTTGCCGGCCAAGATAGAGAGATGAAAAAAAGAAAAAAAGCCGTTTTAACCCGTTGCAATCTCTGAATATAAAGTACGCCAGTTTGTAACCTTATTGACCACATTGATCATTTCATCGACATGTTTATACCTCATACCACTGTATATAGCAAATATAAAAAGGCAGCGGTGTAATGTTTATTACAGTTTCTAAACTTTCAAAACATACACACTCATTAGCTTTGATTTTACTAAAAAAAATTGCAAAAGACTATAGTAATAAATCTTATTATAATTTCACCACTGCATCACTATTCTTGAAGACAGATATGGAACAATAATTTTTATACATTAAGGTTCTTGTTTATTAACGAATGAGTTGTTTGTAATAACTTGCTTCACCACAATCAGCATGCATTACTTCGCGTTTTCTTTCACCATAACTGTAGATATATGGAGAAGAAGCCGCTGCGAGGAATACAAAATATTCAAGAGGCGTAATCCCTTGAACGCCGAACGCCTCGCGTTGAGGCGAAGGTATGAAATATGTTGAGCAAAAATACCACCAGGCGCCTCTTTAGTGATAACGACGCGATGTTGAACTGGATTAGCGAACACAGTGTTATGCCTTGCTTCTTGTGTTCTGTATCTCCCCTATAAGCAAAGTGGGGATCAAGTTCTTCTCGTATATCTCATAATAATGGATCTGCAAAGACCACTTTTTGATTCAGAGGTCCGTTTGAGAAATATCCAGCTCTAAATTTCTAACTTTGGTTAGGGTCGAGTGTCTTACCCCTGCCAGATGAATGGTAGGTGTTGGACATGTGAAAAATTCACGACAGTAGATAATGATCAATTTAAAAAGAAAACTATCACGGCTAGAGTACTACGGGCCTCACATTGCGCGTGATCTGACGCGTGGTTTTACTTTATAAATTGTTCATTCCATAAGGTGGAAAGAAATTAATAGTATCTAGTATTATTATTTACTATTTTTATTACAATTTATTGCTTTAAAAAGAACTTACAAACTATCTATCTATCTTCTACTAACATAAAAACATTCATCTTTCACATAAAAATAGCTCTAGTCATATGAACCGAAACTCACACGACAAATGGAACAACTCTGCCATGTAGTGTCGTACGACAATACGTCGTGGTCGCGTCGTATCTTATAAAGGTGTTTACGGCTATTGAGACGTTGGGGTAAATAAAATTCCTGGGTGCTAGAAACGAAATGAAATTGTAAGAGATGTAGCACTTGTAGCGAGGCTTTAGAGGAACATTTTACACTTTTAATAAACTTTATATGAAATAATATTGTGTCATGGTGAGTACCATGCTGCATGGTGAGTACTGAGTACTGATGGCAAATTAAGCTATTCTTAGTACCTGAAAGACATACCGAATCTGTATATTATGCATTTACACGTGGGTGAATATCAGGAATGTGCATTTTTTTCAATTTTTGGTGGTGATATTTTTTCTTCAGTTTTCGTGAAAAATGAGGACCTGGTATAAGAAAAGAAAGTGTAACAATTCGACTTTCTTTTCTTATACCAGTTTCTCATTTTTCACGAAACTGAAGAAAAAATTTCAACACCAAAATTTGAAAAAAATGTACGATTCTGATATTTACCCACGTACTTTGCGTTTTCACTGAAGAACTGTTTAATTCTGCAGAACAAAGAAGTTTCGATCAGGTTTCTGAGATTAGAAAGATAAAAAAGATAAAAATTGTAAGGTTTTGTTACACTTTTTTGCACCATTTATTCTTATAATATTACGAATTGTACTTTATTTACTGGAATTTAAAACTATAATTATTAATTTCACTATCCTCACAGAGTTTCATATCGACGGAACTAAACTTCTAAAAACCTGGAGCGACGGTATTAATCGGCTCATACATACGAGTACTACATGGTGTATACAGGTTGGTGAAGCGATGAAAATTAAACAGTTTATACAGGCTGTTAGTAAAATGCAGATGACACTTTGAGCTAAAGCTTCACTTTGACGATACTTTATTATAATGAAGCAATTGCCAACTTTTGAGGTGCTTTATTAAAGCTCTTAGATTCACTTTTTCTTCTTTTTCAGTTACGATTTTAGTCTATTGCAAGTTTTGTTTTTGTTATTTGAATATTATCAGTTTCTAGTAGAAAATAATTACTTCCACATTCAGTAAGTAGTCTTGTTATTAAAGTTCTCCTGAGCCTTTACGGTAATATTTTTTTTAGATTCATAATAATAATAATAATAATCCTTTATTTCAGAATGAATCCATATATTGTTAGTACGTTCGTTTTACAAGCTAGTGTTAGTAAACATAACATTTCATTAAAATTAAATAATCAAAATAATCAAAATGAATAATTCATTGTCGTAATAATAATACATTAATAATAATAATAATAAAAATCATAAAATCATAAAAACTTCTAGAAATCCTTATGAGTAATATAAAAAATAGAGAGATAATGCATGTCAGTATTGTGAAATAATTATAGGGTTGTTTTGGTCCCTTCAAGATTCGCAACCTTATTTATCATACTTTCTTAAATAACACGATTATTCTTGGTAGTAAAATGGACAGGGGTTATGATAACGAACGCTTCTTCGTCCGAAGGGTTTAACTATCAAATTACTATAACCGCATAATCTAACGCTTCACACTCATAGCCCCACACTAGGATTCCCTGTGTCGTGGGTGCCATGGACAACACTAGACAAGGACACTCACACATCTCTATGAAGCGTAAAAAAAATCCGCTATTTTTCTATGCTAGCAAGCACAGGGAATAGAACATTTCCTCTCGGTTTACTTTACATTTCGCAAAATAGAGAAAACTAAATAGAAAGGTTCGTGATACGATGGCCAGGTGGATTCTGTCGCAGCTTTTCCGGTTCGATACACTGACACGAAGTGTGGAAAATATTTTTCTATCACCCATACGTCCCTACACTGACATTGGCTGTAAAGTAACTATTATTAATATCTATACTAATATTACGAGTATACAGAGGAAAGATTTGATTTTTTGTTTGCATTGAATAGGCTCCGAAACTACTGAACCGATTTGAAAAATTCTTTCACTGTTGGGAAGCTACACTATCCCTGGGTGACATAGGCAATATTATATTTTCAAAAAAATTAGGGATCCTTAATAAAACTCCAATAATCCAAGGTGTAAAAAAAAATAAGAAAACCTAAGCAAAGCGAGGGGGCCGGTTACTCGTCATGTATAAAAACGTCCCGACTTACTTCCATATTGAGGCCATCAGACATCCCGTCTACTTCTAATTTTACTGATAGATGTCATTAAATAGCAGATTTTTAAGAAAAAACAATATTCTTGTCTGTGTAAGAGCAGTAAAAGCCAAAAATAAATTTTAAGAATTTTTTACTGTCTATCTCTATTTGCTTCCGCATGCCAACATCAAGTACGATGCGTTTTTAACAAATGTATTTCTGAAGGTCTTAGTTATAAATTGGTGTCTGGAGTATGTTTTTTTTTTTGATACGTTGCTTAGAAGCCGAGATATTAATATTTCATCATTCCACGCGCAGAAAATGCGGAATATACCTATTATACGAGTACAATAAAACCATGAAATACACACATTGGATTATACTTAAAAGACAGCTTAATAAAGACAGTAACACTGCTTTAATAATTTACTAGCAATCATCATAGCATTGAAATAAATTATACATAAATATTTCCACCGACCTGAAAGAGCCAAAGCAAAAACAGAACGTTTCGTGAAAACAACCGCATTGAATCCATCAGCCTTTTTTCCATTCAAGACTATTGAAAGTCCACAAACGCATGGCACAGTGTCCAATAAATTTGATCGGAGTTGGTTCGCGAGCGATTGAGCGATGCCGCGATCCCATGCGCCTGTCATGTCGAGTGATGCTCAAACAGTGAATTTTCATCGAATTTTTGTCATATGGAAATAGTAATTGAAAATACCGTCCAGTGGAATTTTTTGTGAGAATTCTGGTTCGTTGCTTCTATCCGTGCCATGGATTTAATTTATTGCTCTACTCTTGGAGATGACTCTGATTGTAAGTAATGCCTTGTATATTATTATGTCGTCTGAAGGACATATTAATTCTTATTGTCAGACCGTGACTTTTATGCAATAGATGTTTCAAAACATTTAATTATTGTTTTAGACAAGTTTTCCGTACATCAGGGTATAGCTATTGTGCCTTGTTTAGGTTTATCATTATTTGTCGTGACTGTTACAACCTGTTTCTTTTCATGCATGTGTACACTTTCAAATAATTGCGCTCGTGGGAAACTAAATTTCAAACAAAAGCTTGTACCTCATTTCAAAACATTAAGTATTGAATTTTCAAAGAGACATTCTTGGGTGTGCTATTGAAAATACTTCCGCACAAAATTTCAAGCTTCAAGAACTTGGTTTAGAAACTTTAACAACACCAAGAACCCTTAAAACAAGAAGTGGGATACCTCTAAACAAAATGTCGATTATCTTAAAGAGTATTGATATCACGAAGCTGATCGAATTGACGATCTACCCGGTCCTCAGAAGCCACTGTCTACCATACATATTAAAGGTATCACCAATTCGTTGACCAGAAAAAAAATAGAGGGAAAGTAATAAAGTACTTACAGTGAATGAGATTCCTTCAGAGATCCCTTACTTTGGGTGTATTTTGGTTTTCTACTTAGTTACCTACATATCTCAAATAATTTATAATACTTAAAATATAAAGTTTTATAAAAACGTTGTTTCAGTTGCTTCATGTACTAAGTACATGCGATAAGTTTATTGTAATGTAAGAAAATTTAGGTAGGTTACACAAACTGGCTTGCTTTTAAAATAATATATAATTTTGGTAGACATTTAACTCTTTAATGATAACTCTAATAAACATAAATCTCAAGTTTATCTAGAGAACGAGGAAGTCACAATAATTTAGTGAGAGTCGCGGTATGCGTTGGAGTTCGCTTTTGCAGTCGTCTGGTTCTGTATAAATAAATAATAAGCTGCCATTAGGCCATGCCATGCCGTCAGACATGCAGTGGAATGAATGAGAGTTGAATGAATTTTATTTATTTGTAATGATCGTATTGTATTGTTACTGATCCAGTGAATGGAACACGTACATATTATTATACATTTGCTCAAAACCCTACTGTAAAAATCTTATTCGAGTTCGATTCCTAGTTTATTAGTTTACATTGTTTTGTAACAGTAGGTAATGATTACAGTAACCATTTTGTGGTTTTTGTGTTGACAGAATGACTATTACCCTTTTAAAGTTTGCCAGAGTGCACGAGTGCAGCGAGGTCTATAGCGATCCACTAGAAAGCTTTATTTACTTTTCGTTACTGCCGGCCCATTTCGTGCCCACTGCCTCACGGATTTTCGCTGCGCGTCTCGTTATTTCGGTAAAGTAAGCCCACGGAAAAAATATTCGATTGGTGTGCTCCCTGGCCGTTTTTGTTTCCTATTTTTTCACTGTTTGATGAAGAGTGCGGTTTTGATAGGTTCAGCCATTTAGTCCGAGCTTTTTTTTTGGAGGGTACTTTTGCGGAATCATTTTCTGTAAACAAAACTATAAAATTTGGTTGGCTGGCTATTCCGGGGCTGGATTTATCTGAACGTAAATTTAAAAAGTAATTCCCGACAACCATTTTCTAGAGTTTATCATGTTCATATCTTGCCGAAATAATTTAGTGCGCCCCTCAACTATAAACTGTGAGTGGCAAGTCGCCCGGCCGGATTTAATTAAAATTCTAAATTAAAAACGGTTTGCTCCCGCGGCCGTGGGATTTGAGACGCTGATGTTGAATATTTTGAAGCAACAGTTTTTCTGAGTTTGTAGAAAACGTTCTATAGTTCCTACTGGTCAATTGTTCACCTTTGGAGGGAGGTATGGGTTAAAAAATGTGAGGGCATTAGGGATGTTGTTTATAAGTGCACGCATGTACGCTACATGTGTGAATTAATGAATTTTACTCTATGTAATTACACCTCGATAGTTTAATCACATCTTCAAACGTGAAGTGTTTGAATAGCAATATTATGTTTTTCTAATATACGTAAGTAACCCTTCTTACATTTCTCTTATCTTATCTGCAGAATTGGAAATATGTTTTAGTTTTCGAATAATTGTTATTATTACATAATGTCAACATTAATCAATTTTAAAGTGAAACTTGTAACTAACTCACTATTTAAAGTAAAAATCCCTTTGAACCAGCTTTTAGAACGGATAGATTTCTTTTTGGAATAGAAACTGTACAGAAACGTGGATTGAGATTGGAAAAAAGTTATATTTCAAGTTTACATTTCATCTGATTCTGTGTTTGCATCTCATGCTATACGTACATACGGACGGACGGACTTCAGGAAGAGTTATCTATTTTGTGCTTGGTTTTAGGAGATTTTACATTAATAAGACTCTTTGAGTTAAATATGATAACTACTGATAATAAGAAGTTTTAAAACTCGATATTTTTAAAGATTTCTTAGAGCAATCACGCTTTAGAATCATTGAATTAGGTTTTCTAGTTTTTATGGTTTATGGTTTAAGACATTTATTTTCTCATAAGATTTTATAAAAAATCAATTACTGGGAAATTATAGTTACAAAAATACAATAATTCCTAAGCCAGATCAACGAACAACTGAATTTTTTAAACTGAAATTAACAATAATATTCACAACTTATAACGGTACACTCGAAACCAATTTCAAAATTCCAAGAAGCTATCGTGACAAACAGAAAAATAAAAGCGAGTGAGGATTATATTTTTAAATGAAACGTACAAAGCCTTAAAGTAATCAATGAGCGAGTTAAGTTCGGCTGCTCCGAGCGCAGTTCAATATAAAACCTGACGAAGTATCCCATCCAGTTCCCCTTACAACACGGAAAGCAGGTCAGCATCGGGCACCGGTATTAGGATTAGTTTCCCGTTTCCTTGTATTTCCTTGTATTTTACGCAGTTGCTCCCTAAAGTCCCCACTCTCAACGTACAGAGCTGCACTTTCCTCGGTATTGACTTTATATACTCGGAAATTCTACTTTGTGCTTATTTTAACAAAAGCTATTGTTTTTGTAGTTGAACCTGATTTTTAAAGTGAAACTTTTATTCTATCGCCCCAAAATTTTTCGTCCATCTATCGTATGTATGGAGATTCAATGATTTAAATGAATATTGCTCTTAGTTTTTAATATGCGTCTATTATCTAAATGATTGTATTAATTATGTACGAGTATTCCGTACTCTAATACGCAAATTGAAATTAAATTTTATAATTGAATATTTTGTCTACTATTGATTTCCCATTAACATTCCCATTTTTCAATAATTAAGTTAAGATTAAAAACGCAATTTTAACACCCTAAATCAAATAATTTACTAAAAAATTTTAGTTAAATGCCTACAAACCGAAAAAAGTTTCACTTTAAGCGGGATGAGTTGACCAAAGACTCTCACTTGCATCGTGGTTTCATAAAACCGCACTTTCATTTGATATAGGTGTTATTGATTATTATAATATATTATTGATTATATTTTTTGATCAGCGCTAACTTTATTTCCATGCAATAGTAGACCACTTTACGCCTGTACCGTAAACGAAAACATTTGAAAACCAAAATTATTTTTACACGTTCTTCATGTACACGTTCTTCATGTAACCACAATATTTAAAACGTCTGATAACTCACAATGAAACAAACCATTGTAATTCCAATTTCCATATTTATACGCAATCAATACAAACAATCCCATTCAAACTTAGTTCGGAGCCGTGTTCGAACTCTTCAATTTCCATTAAAACTATATCAAAAACTACCTATATATACTTTCAAAACCAATTAAAACCGTACCGACAGACAACAAAACACTTTAACAAACTCCAGAGGACATAGTTGCCGAGTATCCGAGTATCCGAGTATCCGAGTGTTGGCAATTTAATTAAGAATTCTAATTAATTTTAATTGAATGCTACTCGCAGGCTTATTTTCCGGGTGAAGAAGTTTCGATTTCTATTACGATTCATTTGCATTGGTAACGTGCATGGAGCACGCCATACGATTAGATCCTTCGAACAATGCATACCTATGGCGTATTATACTTTCTATGACTTGAATATGTCACTATTATTGCCGTAGAAGACATAATAGTAAGTACATCATTGTATTACTAGAAGATAGTAGTTGTATACCAAATATTTGTATTTTATGAACTTTGCAATGATACGATTCGATTCTTAACATTCTGTCTGGGGCTATAAGAGAGAGAGAGAGACTGTCATTGAGACCAAGCTAAAGGACGAGGGAACGGCGCCAAGTCCTACTGTCTGTGGCGCGGTTTCCTAACGGACCAACTACGTACGCACAACTAGTGGTACGGCACAACTAAGTGTTCCCATCGGTACAACTACATTATTGTCAATTAATCGCAGTTTCCTAACGGACCAACTACTCACTAGTTTAATTCTGAAGATTTTTGGTGGTATTGTTTTTGCCCGCCTAGTTAGGCCTCCTTCCACGATCAGATTCTGAGCTTTCTGTGTGAACAGCTGATATCTGATAAACAGACACGAGCCTACTGGTCAAGGGTCACCGTCGACCAAGAGCATCAGTAATAACAAAAGCATCACCGATGCAATTCTAGCCGAGAAAGAAAAGAAAGAAATTATATTTCCATGAAAGTGCAGTTTTCTACACATAATATAGGTGGCAGCAGGTCAAGGACTTTTTAGTTTTAGCCAAAATATTATTCAGGATTAATTTTAAAATATATCATATATATAACATATCTTTACATAAATGATTCATGTTAGAAGATTGTTGAATTATTCCATACATTACTCAGCAAATAATTCTTCTAGCTAATAGGGACATCCGAGCAATTTACGGCTAAGTTGCCATATGCGGCGTCTTAGAAACGCTTTCAACAATTTATTATTGAGGCTATTCGCGGCAATCGGGCGGGCTTGGCTGTTCTTCTCAGAATATAGTGTTACGGCTTCTTGCGGTGGCCATACATTTTCAAGTTTATGGAGGAACAATACAGTTAGCCATTATTGTCTGACCCCTTTAGTATCGCAGAACGTATGTTATGATCATAGCTGGCAAATGAGCTGCTACCTCCAAAAAAACGTCACCTTCACCTCTATGCATTTATGTCACCAAATAGTTACTATTATTTTGGCCGTAAATAAATCGTAGGAATGTTGAATTTCCTTTCGCTACCGAAGCACGTTAAATAAAAGGTGATAATCAGTTTTTTTAACGTTAAAGTTAATCTATAAATTTTGATTCAGTTATCTACTCTTTTCTTTCTGATATCTATCTCGTGATATTGCGTGATCCGATGACTATCAAGTAAATATTACTAAAGTCAATGAATGAAACTGCTTCCGTGTGAAGTGCTACTAAGTGACTATATCAGTGTTTCTAAGGACATCCGAACTTTACAGTTCTTAACGATTTGTGATAGCAGACATTTCTACTCTTCTATCAAAGTTAACTGAAGCCTTGTGAAAGACAACAGTTTGTTATGGGCGTTGGCAGCAATTGTGTTTCTTCGTTTTGTTGATCACACTGGACACTAGGAGCCGGGCTACGATCTCGCCTGACTTAACTATCTATCATACTTAAATTTAACTGAGTTTTGCTAAAAACAAAGTCCAGGTTCAATTTCCTCCCCCATTTATCACCGACGTCTCAGCAAAGCTGCACCAACAGCATGAAATGAGTATGAGAGCGTGGCACCGCGGAAATGGGACGTTTTAAACGACAACCGTCTTATATTCGCGACAGAAATGTAATTTATTGTGAAACTTCATACATTTTAATGACTCTGTTATTCTAGTAATGATACTGTGCTGTCTCTGTCTGTTGTTCTAGTAATGAGGCAGAAGAGAAATTATTTTATTTACCAAGTATCGCATTTGCCATGTAATTGTTAAACTGACCATATTCTGTAAAAATATTCCCAATAACTACTAATAACACGCAAGTTTAGGTTTTCAAGGGTACGTCTTATGTTAAAATTCGTGAGGATGTATGGATAGTTATTACTTTATCACGTGAAGACTATTAACTGAGTCGGATTTTCATGATATTTATCACACGGGTAGACGACGATAGCGCTAGTCTATATCTATACTAATATTATAAAGAGGAAAGCTTTGTATTTTTGTATGTTTGCAACGAATAAACTCAAAAACTACTGAACCGATTTTTAAAATTCTTTCACCAGCGTGGGAGCGGGAGAGGGAGAGGGAGCGGGAGCGGGAGCGGGAAATGGAGAGAAAGAGAGAGAGGGAGAGGGAGTTGGAGAGGGAGAGGAGGGGGATGGGAAAGGGGGAGGGAGAGGGGGAGGGGGAGAGGGAGCGGGAGCGGGAGAGGGAGGACACGGAAACTATAACGGCTAAGAACGGCTGTACCAATTTTAATGATCTCTGATTTGTTACATTCTTAGGCGATACGAAGTTCGCCGGGTCAGCTAGTAACTTATAAAGTGAAATTGTGTCATCACTATCAATCAATCGAGCAAAATTGCAAGGTGCCATCAATGTTGACAGCATCGAGTCTTGCTTAGCCAAAGTAGCTTTTTAACCTAGGTAAGGTATCGTCCCTGCCCGTCGAGGACTCTCAGGTTTAACTGCAAGCCGATATAGATATTAAACCAACGGTATCTTCAATCAAAGGTACTGGTCAGCAAATCAACACTTCCACCTCTGTTTACACTAACAGTGGGTAGATAACGATGTGTAAATACGATGGCACCGCAAGGACGTGCTAACGATTTGTTATTGAAACTCTTCTCTAGTGGTGATATTATTGAAGTTTACTAATTCAGTTTGAATATAAATGTAACATAATCTGTAACCTTTTAATTTATTATGTTTGGATAAGTCATTAAAGATCATAATCGCAACTGGCTGGCTGGCTTCAACCCTTTAATGGCCCACTACTGGGCATGGGCTCTCCTCGTGAGGAGGCCTAGAGCATATTCCACCACGCTGCTCCAGTGCGGATTGGTGGAGGGATTAGTGGCCAACCCAAGTGTCGGAAGTTTTCATGCCACCCGAGGGCCTCCGACATGGCTTAACGACTATTATCTTACGATTACAACCGGGACCGACGGCTTTACGTGCCCTCTGAAGCACGGAAGCGCTCAAGAATTTTTGCCACTAACGGTCACCCATCCAACTACCGACCGCGCCCGCTGTTGCTTAACTTTGTCGATCGCTTAGAATCGACGCAAGCCGCCGGGCTATGAGCGCTTCAACTTTACTCTCATTAACATAATCGCAACTAAAATCAATGAAATAAGACAACCCTGTAGCCTAGTTGGTAGCGACCCTGCCTGCGAAGCGAGGGGTTCCAGGTTCAATTCCCGGCCGGGACAGATATTTATGTGACAGATAATATTTGTACTCGGATCATGGTTGTTTTTGTGATGACACACAGGTAACACCTACTGCGGGGGTATGAGTGTGTAAGTAATAATGAAGTCATTAATTAAGGGTAACACAACGCGTTTGTTAGTTGCAAGCTAGTAAGCGTGGCAAAATTTTAATAAAAATATTGTCTGAGAGTAAAGTACGTTATGTACAACAGTCGTAATCTTAACGTAATACATGTTTTGATGTTTATTAAATAAATATCATATAAATATGAATTATCCATTTTCGTGCTTTAAAATATTATGTACAGGTATGAAAATAAAGCGAATCAGTCGCAATTTCCAGCACGAACAAATTTTATTTCATGATTAAATCGTTAATGAACATGTTAATATTGGAATAATTCAAGCGATTTATTTCAACTGCTGTTTTAATCACACGAACAATTCGTTAAGCCGTGTATTCACTGGGGGACAAAGGTCCCGCGAAACGTATCGTCAGAGATCTCGATGTGTCGTCGAGTGACGTCATTCGATGATCGATTAACGAGACTGTGTGTGTCAATCTTTTCATTCAATTTTCTAATTTTGTGCTACATTGATGCTTCCCTTCACATAGGCAAGTAATAATTAATATGCAAATTAACTTAGAAATGGCTACAGGATTTGAACCTGAACCATCTGGCGGCCGCTGATGGCAGCCAAGTATGGCTCAATATCTCACCAACATTGTTCAATTATTATAATATCGATGGCCCATAGAACTTTAAGTTTGAAATTTAAAGTCAAAATTGTAACCAAAGAAATTGTTTAAAAATCCTTCTTCTGTACTCAACTAATCATATTATAAGGTAATTTAAACTTTTAGATTCGCTTGTTTAGTCGGTGTCTTACGTGGGAGAATCAGTTAAGACTATTTGTTTCAAAATTAAAAATATTTTTACCATAAACATGTGAAAACGGGCATAAAAGTTTGTGTCACTGAAAAAAACGAATCGTTTTAAACACAGGTTTTAAAATCTGACCAAAAATAACGTATAACTCGACAAAATTATTCCAATTAGAAATGCTCATAAAACTTAGAAAAGTCAATATTGCATTTGAATCCAAAACTATCTACGGGTTAAATTCTAACGAGGTAACATCACGTTTAATTAACTCGTACTAATGATAAGTAAACGCTATCCAGACGTCTTATTGAAAGCTAGACTAGATTTCAGCTTCAATGAATTGAATGGGTGTAATTATTCGCTACGTAGTGTACACAAAGCTCGCCTGTGTCAGCTAGCCCTGGCAATACCCGGCGCAATGTCCGTTGCCATAGAGCAAAGACAACGGGTTGCCATGAGACGAACAGAAAACGAAATTAAAGGTAATTAATTAAAAGGCTGGAAATGCTCTTGATAATTTTATACTCAAAATTATCTAAGATGCCCCTAATGATAGCTGCCATTTATTAATATGAACTAACCTTGTATGGGCGTCTTTGAACGAAATGGAATAATCATTTACTTGACATGAATAGTTAGATACTTACAGACAAAGGAATCTGCCAAAATTTATAAAAAATCCTTACTGGTTTTCATTGGCGTTATTTATAAACATTTTAAACGTTATAATCTAGTAAAAATCTCATCATATCATAATTTATGTTATTATTATTATATTATAATTATTTTATATTACAATTTTATTTAAAGAGGTCTAAAACTACACTGACGTACAGTGATGTGACAACTTCAAACCACTTATAAAACCAATCATGATCGATACATTACTACGAGTATAATCGAAACTTAAAAATAAAAATGAGTTTATTTTATTTCTCTTTGTGAATAAGTTACTTTTCACAATTTAATTTCTTCTCTTCTATAAAGACATGACCAAAAGTGTTTATTAAGATAATCTATAATCGCAACCATTTCAACTAATAAGAATAGGATTAGAATATTCATTATTCAACTGAAACCGGCCACTTAGCTGATATAATTTTTTCTACTTTATGAAAAAAGAATTAAGACATCAAATAAACACAGTCCAACAGCAAAACTAAAGATTTTCATTTATAAAAAAAAATACAGTCAAAAGAACATCGGGAGATAACTTTTGCGCCATCCTATAGATTAAGTATTTTACGAAATTAACAAGAATTAATTCATTGTAGATTTTATTCCTGACGCTCATAATGATTTTAATGTTATTAAGAAACTGAGTGGGTGGGCTTATTCTATCATGATACCTAACAGTGAGTTTTTTAGGAAAAAAATATTTTATATGTCAAGTACATAAATGTCACGATGGGGAACTGAATCCACGACCCCTGTTACAAGGGTTATTACCAAATAGGCTACTATGTCGACAGAAGTTAAATACACGTTTTGCCCCTATTACAAGATTATTTATGAAATTATGATAGAATAACTTTAAATTTTGAATAATTTTATCGGTTTTGGGTTACAATCATAGACCGTATTTTTTTATTTTTGTTCAATAAAATATCATTGACTTATATAATTACAGTAACTGTATGTAACCTTGCATGAAAATGTAACATATTTGTAATTGCGTAATTTAAATTTAGTTCTGAATTATATCACAAAGTATAACAAGTTTAATTAACTGGGGCGCGAATATACGCAAACTGGAAGCGCCCCATATCTCTTCTTCGTATCCTTCCTATATTTATTCCTTTAAAACTTAAATCGGTTACAGCAATTAATATTAATAAACAGTATTATTTATTAAACAGCAGATTGTACCAAGTAAACTTAGTCGGCTTCAAAACAGAAGCTTACTTGAATTTATTGCTTGGTAGTGAAATTAGTATGTAGAAACATTAGTAGAAACAAACTAAAGGTTACAATCTCTTTAAAATGTAACGCAGTACTGGATTTAAGCACAGACCGACCTTTTAAGCTGGAGACTGACTTGTACGGTTTGTTTGTAATGTATTATCCACGGCGAGCGCCGCGTGCTTCACTCGACTGTCGGTTTTTTCGCGAATTCCCTTTGAATGTTACAAACTACAAACTAATTTTACAAGTCAGTCTTTGCTTTAAGTTACAAAAACTCAATACATTGCACCAAATTGGTACAAGTCCGTCTCCAGCTTTAGGCCCAGTGTGACTATGATTAACGGAAATAAACACAGCAAACTCTTCTCATCTGGTGGAAAGGATTTAGTAGAAGGTCACACAATTTCACCTAGAATTTTTATAAAAAAAAAATATGAAAAAAACTTAAAAAAGGAGAAAATGGGTAAACTTTGTGATAAGAAAGATTTCATCATGCATTTTAAAGTAATAAGATTCCTAGGCTTAAACCCTAACGGGGCTTAAATTAAACCTGTTCGTAAATTATAAATTTCGTTAAGTGAGCCATTTTTTCCTATGAGAAAACAAACAAATTATTTGACTTTGACTTTGATTTGTGCTTGCCTCGCTGGTGTTTTCTTTAGTGTCAAGTTTATGAATCATGTATAGGTCCTTCTGTCCGAAATGCTTTAAGTCTTTTCTTGCAGTCAGTGTGAGCAGATTTGAAATTCTGAAATTGGCGTCAAATTGCTTTTTCAAAGATAACAGCACAATTTTGGATTTTAAAAAAGTGTGGGATGGTTTTTCCAGATTTCAATCATTCACCAGTTTCACCACGTCCAATTTTGGGAAAAGTAAAATGTGGTGAAGTGGCGATAACCAATGAAGGGTTCCGTAGTTTATCCACTATTACTCATTAATACTTAAGCTACTCCAACCGTGAAAGTTTTCCTTTGCAAAATCCTTAGGTGCTCTGTTTCTTACACTCATATCTATAGTATTCTGCGACTCCTGAATGCTACAGCTAGAATTGTTGTTACGTACTCATACTCATTGAAATATATTGTAACTCGTACCACGTTTCGGGCGGTCCCTAGATCGCAGTACTTCGATCGGGCCAGTACCACGTCGTCACTCACAACTTCGCGTGTCGTTGGAGCCTTATGAGGGTACTAGAGCAACGCTGCTATTCATTTATAGTCATCACACCTTCCATACAGCAAACAGCTATATGATTTAAGATTGAGGTCTGTAGTGTATGTGCGATAGCATACATACACTGTCTCGTGTGTCTCTGTATTAAATGGCAAACGTCACTGTCACTTACGAAGTGGTTACGTACTCTGTGGTCACTGACATGGCAGAAGCTGAATGGCGCGTACGTACAACAGTGAGGGGCTATATAAAATACGTGGGCATTGTCGAGCCAGTGAAACTATAATTATATTAATACACATCGGATCTCCTACAAGGTCCAAGGTTTGAATGCAGCACGTAACTGGTTGCTCTAGTAAATCAGACCTTAACGTGGTTACAACGTATTTAACCGGTGCATGCCATAAATTAAATTAGTGCTTAACTAGGTATTTTCAGAAGGTTCACAAATCAACGTATTGCTGACCAAGAGAAACTGTCGAAAATACGGATATAAAATTAGTTTAACGGGCAGGTTTATAGAGGCCCCTAAAGGAGATTTATAGTGGGTTCCGTTTAATCGCCTCGCTCCGTCACCGGCAGCCTAATTGTGAATTGTGTTTAAGACGTGTTATTAGAACTTATGTTATTTTATATTTGAGACAAAAATTACCAGAGTTTTAATGATCGCCGATGATGACGTAGCAGTTAATTCTTATGTAATTTTTATTGCATTTCAATTTTAAATATTTTATTAACATGTACACTGTTATTTCATTGATCAATAAACTTAAACTGAAAGTCGCGTCAACGTATGTACAACTACAAAAAGAAATCCATCTTTCACTACTCCTATTGCCGAACTGGTGTCAAAGGTCAATCCAAGGTAACAATTCTCACTTGTTTTTGCTACGGATAGAATTTCATAATTATTTGAATATTGATATTCATTCTAAAGAATTTTATATTACTTAATTATATTGAATAAGAATAATAATAAGAAAGATTGGTATTTTGACTTATTTTTATCCTTTCTTAACGGTTCCCCACACAATATAAGTGGAACATCTGTACAGAATTTTACGCTTCTTCATATAGATAATAAACCAATAGTGGTTTAGGCTGAGCATTGTCTGTCCGTCATAGCAGTAAGCGTTGTATTACGTAGATCTGTAATAGGTGAAAAAACGTCGAAATTTTGCTGTAATAACGTAATCAGATCATTAACGGTATGTTACTCACGTGCCCTTATTGCGCCCGTGTGTTTACCACCAATAATAGTTTAAAAAAAAACACGCTTTTATAGAAAATCCAACTAAAAAAAATAGAAAAAGATTTTTTGAAGTGAAATTTAGTTTTTTTTCTTTCTTTTTTTCTTTCTTTTTTCTTTAAATATTGAACTGTCATCGATCCTCAATAAGTCTACGAAGTTTGAAAGAAATCTGACCGTTTAAGGCTAATTATAAAGCGTGTACCTAATTAGGTTTTCTTTCTTTTTTTCTTTTTTCTTTAAATATTGATTTATCATCGGTCCTCAATAAGTCCACGAAGTTTGAAAGAAATCTGACCGGTTGAAGTGGGTCAAAATCAAGTTCAAAGAGAAGTTACAAGCAAACAAACAAACATACAGGTGAAGCTAATATAAAGCGTGTAAAAATCATACATCAACCACATTCGAGCGCACGAACGCTTTAACATAGTGGACCAATTACAGTCTCTGGAGTCGAAGCGGTCGCCATGACTGAAATCGGTCAGAAGACATCAGGACAAAGCAAACAAATCAAAACTCACGGCATGTCCTCATGTACACTGTAAGTGCGTGTCCTAATACATTCCTAGTCGTACGTATTGTGTGGGGACATAATTTCTCGGTAGGTAATTGAAGTTACGTGCCATCGAAGGCCGTCGCTTTAGCCCCGTGCTCGCGGGGATTGCGTCCGCTTTAAGCCAGATATATCTACACATATTCAACTACACCTTGAGATGGATTTCGATTTCATTATTCCCTTCTAGTTTTATGTACAATTAGATTATCTTGAATTTTATAGATGTCTTTACGTGTAACGTTCTCTAGCAACGTATTTATATGTACATAACAATAACATACTTATTATCCTGCTATTCCTAGCTCCTAAATTAAAGTTAAATTAGTTTGACTTAAAATTAGTTAAAAATTTGTTTTAATGTCTGTATTTCAACGTTTTAAGATGATTAAAGATTAAAACTCTTTTGTCTATTTTCTTGTCACACATAAAAATTCAAGTCCAAATTGCATCGAGTTAGCTTAAAAATAGACAGCGTTTTGCGAAAATTTTGATATAACTTTTAGCACCTCACCATTAAAACTTTGTAAAATCGACGCGAAATTTTAAACATTTTATATTCCGAACTCGATCGGAGCTATTCTGGATAAACCCATCACGGCCTTCGGCCTTCAAAACAAAATGTCAGCGAAGCAGCTGAAAATCCTTTGTAGTTCTGAGTAGCAAGTTTACCGCCAACCTTCTACCGCCTCCTGCAAGAAAAATGCCAGCTTTTCACAGTTGAAATGGACATTTTAAATCCAATCATTTATTCAGAAGCTGCATGGAATGGGTGCTTTTAAAACTTTTCAAGCACTTCAGAACAAGTTCGAAGTCGTCGCAATCATATTTAATTTCTTTATCGGATTCAAAGGGAATACGAATTGAAATCCTGTGTCTTCGAGCAAGAGATTTGTAAAAGTTGTTTTTGGTCTTGGTTCTAGGAAATGTACCTTAAGTCTGTCTGGCGATAAAATATTCTTTGGTACTGACTAATAATATCTAGTACAGTAAACTAAGAACATTTTATTCATTTTACAGGCTTTAAGTGCACTTACGCTTACATATAATAATTTATTACCTACGTGTATTTTGTATTGCAAAAGAATAAAATAATCTTAAAGCATTGCAAATCATTAATGCCTAGGGTATCCGAAAAGAAGTGGTTTACCTGACAACTGTTGTAAAGTGACAGATCAAATATTTATACCTATTAAAGATACTTAGAGACATTTAGACCTAAGATGTAAGTGCGAGTGAGCGCACAATATGTCAACAAGTGTAGCGAGATACTGCAACTTCTATAATAATAAGCAATACCTACTCTTATTTTATCTCTTTACTCTTTTTTAGAGAAATACTTAAAGGAGATAATACAGTTCTTAAAAAATCCTTTGAGAAAACATAGTAACAACACGTAAAAGCTTATCTAAAATGGTAATATCGTGATAAAGGTACCAGAAAATTCGACTTAATGTGTGCCCTAATCCTTGGTTGGCAAATGTTTCCGTGAACATCATCAGAAATCCGAAGCATGAAGTGGTCGGAAGCGCTTCAATAACTGCGGCAGCCGGCTGAGTTCTACTCAGCGTTGAAATCTCACCAACTTTGAGATTGCTACGTGTGGTCCCAGCGACGAGTGGACGGCGATAAGGGATCATCATCCTACTAATATTATAAATGTGAGGAAGTTTGCTACTCTTTAACGCATAAACTACTGAACGGATTTTCGTGATACTTAGCTCACAGGTAAACCATTATCTGGAATAGATACAGTACTAATTATCCAGGATAACGCGGGCAAAGCCGATCGCGGGCGGAGTACTAAAGTTTCTCATGTTGTAACGAAGCATTATTGGAGAAATTTTAATATTATAATTATGATAATTTACGTACACATGAAATGAAAAATGATATATTTAGCAACCATCATTACAACTGTTTCAGCACCACTAGCTCCCACACTAGGATTCCCTGTGTTGTGGGAAGCTAGGATTCACTCTCTCGTAACAAAAGTGGGTATCAAATTAAAATATCTTAAGTTAGTTAACTAAACCACTTAAAATTTTAAAGGGTTGCAGCAATTTAATAGGTTTACAGCAAAAAAATCTAATAGGTAACTACAAATAATCGATGGTTTTATTGTGTTGATTTACATAATTATGTATTCCCGCTTTCGCTTCCAACATAGAACTTCTTTCCGAATTTATATTAGGAAGGGAATCTAGCGACAAAGCCTCGACTAGAACTCAATTACACACAACACAAGCAACAAGCCAGGCGAGTGCAGCTCCTGTAGCAGCACTAAGACTTTCAAAGCTATTCAACAATAATAATATTACAATGTCATTATTCTATGTACTCATACAAGTGCTTACGTATCATTACGTCCAATTCCTCCTATGTTAGGTTAAACTAATTAAAATTATTATTTGATTGTTTCCACCTCCAAATTTCAAGATTCAGATCTTCAGACAATTTTCCATGCTACCATTAGAGATAAGTTGTTAATTTTTGACTTCCGATGGCATAAATAGTTGGGATTTTTGGGTTGACCAGAAACCAAGCAGAAATCCTCTAGCACAGATCTGTTCCAGCTAACATCAATAAGACTTCACGGATAAGGCTTCTGAACAACGCATAAGACTATGTCGTCAGATCTCTACTAAATGAAATGAACTGAAATAATCTTTTATTCATGTACGTATCACTGATACACTTAAGCACGTCATTTTTTAATCTACTAGCTTTTCGGAAAGGTGCTTTGTTATGGAGGAGAAGAAAAGCCTTAAAGAAACTCCTCAGCACAGTTTGCAAAAGTTTGCCTGACCAGCTGCCATCCAATATTTATCCAAATTCGTCCAATATTCGTCCAAAATTCTTCAATTAGCTTTACAACATGGAAATGTTTCCACGCTATTAGTTACATCGCACGACGGGTAAAATTAAAATTGGTGTTCACTTAATTTGCCTGAAAAACGATCTTGATTCTAAACAATTTGTCTCTTGTTCCAGCTCAAACCACAACCGAAAAGTCAACAGTGACACACGTGCTGCCGCTGATAGTGACCCGGGCGGAGATTGGAGGCGAGCTAATGTGCAACGTGTCCTCTGCGGCTCTTGACAAGCCTATCGTGAGGCGGATCAAGTTGGATGTAGAAGGTAAGTAATGCAAGAATACTTTTTCAATCTTCAATTGAGATGACATTGAAGTTATTATTTATTATTTCATCAAATCGTCATTGTTTTCTGTTTTAAAGTTTTGCTGTTATTTGGTTGGAATCTATATCATTATGCTTTTACTTATCTTAATTAGATTTTTATAAGAGTGTAATGTGTGTTGTATAATAAATATAATGAGTGTAGTTGAGGAAGAGTATAACAAAAATGTGTGGAAATTCCAGTCAATTTAAGCCCTGAAATACATCTTTATTTCATAGCATTTTATAAATGGACAATCTACTTTCAACTTATTAATCTCCAATGATACAACATTCATAAAAATAATTAAATGTTTTCATTACGTTGTTATATCACAATTTACATATTTATTATATTACAACGGAGTTTCCTGATAAGTCTTAAGACTTGTTTCACTTTGTTTAATCCTGGATCGTCAATCACTTTCCAGTTAAGTGGCGTTAAGTGTAAAAGTGGGGGAAAGAATCTGAATAATATTGATTTCATGGTAACAGATGGCTAAGAACATCCCAATTTCTTGCACCTTTCTCCTCGTTTAAAGTTCCCTCCCTAATTATTCTATACCTTTTCTCACCTCATAAATATGGAGGAACCATAGTTTAATCTACCCCAGCACCGCTGGATGTTCTCGAATTTTAATATGATTTACTGGCAATAATTCAGTCTTTAGTCTCCTCACTTTTTCTCCGGATTATCATAATTGTATGGTTCGTGGCTCAGTGGAGTTCAATTTGTAAATTGGACATCGAGTTTGAGTAGAGCAGAAGGAAATGCGATTCCCAAATTTTACTACTTGAAGCTACTTTTGTATTTTGTTCTGAATATTTTTTGTGTATTTTTTACCAAAACTCTTGAAATCGTTCATTGCCTTAAAACCTTCTAACTGGACAAAATTAAGCTACTTCTGACGAGATACAAAAGAAAATAATATCTGTTAGTGAAAAATCTGACAAAGATGAGTCTACAAGCCTTGACTTTAGTTACAAACCTATAACTTGCTCAAGAAGCATGGATTAGTGATTCTACGCGTATCACACTGAAAGTGCCATGAACTTGTAAATAAAGTCTCCCTATATCAAGCAATAAGTTCAGTGAAACGGCCAAGTTCCTTTACACTTTGCGCTACCGTGCTAAGATCACATTTAGTTGGATTACATCAGTCACGAACACTCAAGAATATTAAGGCTTGGCTACAGACCATGACTAGGAAGTAATGAAATTAAAACTAGACTAACACCCCAACTCAGAGTCACTAACGGTTACTTAAATCACTCCTTAGTACAGAATTTGTATCGTGATTCCTTACTAAGGAGCGATTAATGTAACCGTTAGTGATTCTGAGTTGGAGCGTTAGTTACAAAACAAGCATGAAAATTTTGTCATTTATAGTGTTTGTGAAGAAGTTGAAAATTCGTAAGATAGAAATTACCATTTCACGAGATAATCTTGTTCTGTTCATTGAATTCCAGTGCCTACCTAACAAGATTCCATTTTCAGTAATTACTTCTAACATTTCCGCTAAGCTTATAATCCTCAATTAAACATCTCAAAGGTCCAAGGGAACAGAAATTACGCACCGAACGTTTCAGTTACATAAACAACAATTTTTCTGTGAGTTAAGATAGGCCTTACCAATAGAGAGAAGCGATTCGATTACATCAACTTGTCCTACAGTTGAATGTAAACTATGAGGAAAGACTTTAGGGTGCAAAGTTGCTAAGCACATTTTTCCAACTGGCTATGTCAACTTTAGCTGAAGGATTTACTCGCCAACGCTAAGACGACTAAAGCAATTTTTTCTGAACCGTATCTTCGAGGGCCGTGTTGGGGTAATTATCCCCATTAATTAAGTGGTATCAAGAGCGGCCCTAATGAAAATTTATTCCTTCGCAAAATTAAACTTGGGAAAAGAAGGTTCACTTGAACGTCGTCAGATTTGCTCCGAGTTTAAACGATTTTTGCTATAAATGGCTGAATGACGAAAGTTTTTCAGATAACGCGGGTAGCGCTGAAATGTGTTTTTGGATTAAAACGTTTCATCGTGCTTTAGATTCGTTTCAGTGTTCCATATTTTCTATGGATGTTTGTACATCAATTTGTAACTATATCTAATAACGTATAGTACATTCATTACGTTACGATACAGTACCTAAAGTGATTATTTCACGGGAGTAATGTTGCGCTACGCTTGGGCGATAAAAAACGAAAATACAATAAGTACCTATACACGAAAAAAATATAGTTATTCATTTTTCATAGAAAATTAATACAGGATGTTCATAAAAGTCTAATGACAAAACTGGATCCTAAAATTGATTGACCATACTAGGCTAGGCCAGAGATTAGGAGAGTTGAGAAGCCTTGCTTTCCAACACTACATCCAAAACAGGTTAATTAAATATTAACCCCGGAAGTTTTGTTTCATTTGACATTCATAAATATTCTTCTAATTCTATTTTTAAAAGATATTACGTCACTAAGTCCAATCCCGACAAAGTGCCTCTGAGTGAGACATGAACTTTAAATATTAATGAGAGCATACCATAAACTAAAGTGACCGGGTATCGGATTTCCGTTATAACGGGATTACAGGCTCCCAACTTGTAATCCTTTAAATTAAATTGAACAAAGGGCTTCGATTAAGTGTACATACAAGTCCCAAGTTCGATCCCTAAAGTTGGAGTTGTTAACATATGAGTTGTGTATGGGTCTCATACAGTGGGACAATTACAATATATGACTTGGCTTCATTCCATTAATGACCCACAGCTGAGCACGGGTCTGTCTTCTTGACGAGGCCTATAGCTTCCTGCACCATGGTGCTCCATTGCGGATTGGTGGAGGGGTTAGTGGCCAAGTGCCAACCATCCTGCGCATATTCGGGGGCTATAAGATGTGCCAATACAGGTTTATCTCCCAAGAGTCCTAGAAATTGAGGAAATTTCTACAGGGAAAGCTTTTGCGAAAAGTTGCAGTTTGCAAAAATGTAAACGAACATCTAGAAGCCGAACCCTGGTAGACCCCTTCTCCTGAAGGTGCTGGAACCTAACCTTGTGCCCTACAGTATCGTAACGGTCTTATTTTACAATAGTGTGACGACCCCTTAAATTATGTAAACATCGATAATGAGAAAAAACTTTACATTATTATATAGAAAGAAAATTGTTTCCAGAATCTTTCCCTCCAAAGATAAGCTTTGGTAAACTTCTTTAACATTAATATCGTTGATGACGTCATCTATAATATTGAATATCACAAAGTTAGCTCGTTATGGTAAGGACTCGGCCACACTCGGTAAATATAACGTGCCGCCATGTAACGTACCGACCACTGACATAAATAGTGGGAAACTCCAGTTATTATATTTTCTTGTGCCATGCTTTCAAACGATTTAATTATATCTCATAGCTAACGCCCAGTAGCTGAGAATATTAAATAAATTTTAATCTAAAATATGCTTTGGTGCTTGGCTTTTAAACTATTCACAAAATAACACCCGCGCCTGAAACGAAAGAAATAAAAAAAATGCGTTATTTTAATTTCTCCAAGCTTCTAAATCATCTGTTGATATAAAATGCATCATATCCGTACAGTAATGTTCGTAGACGAACAAAAAGTGATAGTTCAGCTTCAGACATGCAAAGAAATTGAAAAGGTTTTTCTTTCCGCAACTGAAGCACTGACATGAGGACGTGACTGGCTCGTATTTATGATTTTATTCCTATCACTGAAAATTTTGTAACACGTTTAGTTTAATTATTATATTCTGAATGTAAAGTAATATCACTAACATTATATTGTTGTGACCTCCTGACAATCGTTGGGAACTGACTTGAGGATTATAGATATTACTTTAATACTGTTAATAATAATTTATTATCTACGAATAAACTGTGAGCTATCCATCGATATTATAAAACATGCTGAAAGTTATACTTATTGCTAGCCAAATTGCGTCTCACACTCTGTGGTCAATTAATTACTCGACATTCCTTGCCAAATGAGAACTTGCCTTAATCCCCGAAAATCCAATACTGTACTTATGAGTAGGTACATCAATTTTAACTAATCATTTATCTTCTTCGTCTTTATAATTTAATATTAAGTTTCGGTCTCTCATGTGTTTTATTAAACGTTAAACTTTGCGAGGGACGTGACGTCACGTGACATTATCGGTGCGAGTACGGCAAAAAGTTCAAGCAGGAAATTCATTTCTATACAATTGATTTTAATACTCACGTTAAGGGTCAATTCACACGTCTCAGAAAATACCAAGGGTTTTCTGCTAAAAGTTAAATGAAGGAAGTATCTTCATGCGACACTGTAATTTCAGTGCTAATAATATTGAATTCAGTTTACAATACCAAATAGAGATGAGTCATAAGTTTCACTATGTGCCTGTTTGTGATATCGTAGCTCCTAAACGAGTAGACCGATTATGATGCGTTTTTTGTTTGGAAGCTGACGTGTCGAGATGGTTCTTAGCTACAATTTATGATAACTGTTCAGGGGCTTCAAGGTCATCCATTAAGAGGTTAGAAATATATATCCATGGGCTGCCATGACAATATAATATTAGGTGCGTTGAACTCCAGTTAGCTATTTTATGTTTTAAATCAATCTACCGTTGCCTCACAGTCTAAAAAAAATACACATAATTTCGTAATAAGAAATCAAACTTGAGACCATTAGCTTCAAACACATACTACTGACCTATATGGCTATATGACATATTCGTTGACACCACGAACTGACTTACCACTGAAATCCACAAGAACAATGACTCCAGACCAAAGACAAGCTCATCTTCCAAAATATACTTGAACGAACCATATTTTACATATAAGGGCACATTAACCCATCACTTAACTAACTTGTAGTCGCACTGAAAGCAATTTTCTGGGCGTACCCGATAAATTGCCAGACCCCATAGCTAATAACTGGCAAGATAGTTCGGTTTAGTGATGGGAAACTGATGTCGACATCGATTGATACGGTCGTCACACTTCTCAATAGACATCGTAGGCACAGCAAGATTTTTTTTTCCTGATTCTTAAGCAGCACTCTATCATTGAAACTGGAAAATGTTTAAAACATAATTTTCCTGTTATACATAACACAGACTATTTTAGCAAAGGTTTAGTCACCTTTGCTAAAAGTTACTAGAGATGCTAGCGTATGTAAAGAATGTCGATAGCGTGATTCAGGTGGATGTGATGTCGCGATGTCGCTTTGATTCATAGTATTGTCACAGTATTGCTATTAAGGAGATTAACATTATAGAATTGTATCGTTAGATAGACGTTACTAACCCTAACATCTATTCTATTTCGTAACATAATACTTGATTTTGTAAGTAAATAGAATAAACCTTATTAATTATAATCATTTTATAATCTTAAATAACAAGAAACCTCGTGCAGCGCTGTTTTTCACACTCTCCCTCTTCCTTAGGGGTCGTTTGGGAGTTATAATAAATTATGATTTAATTGTGGCATTTTTGTGTTCCAATTTAATTAAAGATTGATAACTCTAACGATGTCATGAAGCTCCTAGCACATCACTATCACGGTAATAGAGGTCGGAAATGTTACCACCTTGCAATATCAAGGAGGGTTTGTGGGTGGGGTGTTCGCACCAGTCCGACGCCCACCTACAAGCTGAAGTGATAAATGAATTAGGGACTGCGTGAGATGTACAAAAAGTTGGTGCGTTTACCCGGCCGCTCCAGAGATTTCTTAGTGAAAATTAGCTGATGGATCGTTTGATGAAGTTTGTTTCATGTTACTTAAAAGTTTTCTAATTCTTTTAATGAATGTAAGGAACTATCAGGATGGTGTGAAATTAAATGGTGTTGAAAACTGTATAGTGACATTACTCATCCGGTAGCGGAAGGACTTTTCTGTTTAAAGTTAGATTGAGACTTTGGAGGTTAGAACATATACCTCCTATTCGTCCTCTCGTAGTACCATTACGAGGTAATACAACCATGTCAGACAAAATTTACTACTACAGGACCCACATGGAGAGGCTTCTAGATAGTGGGAATAAGCGCCAGTGCTTCTTGTAAGTCACTTATTTTTAACAGAGGATACTTGGAGCTTATCTTATTAGTAACACCAAAGGCATCACCGATTTGTTGCTGGCAAAGAAAGAAGAGTGAAAAACAAAAGAATTGTTACTTGCTCTTATCCAATGGGACAAGTTTTAACACCTCTTCGTAACAGTAGAAGCAAGAAAACACTCAGATTTACCACTTGCTTCGGCAGTACATATACTGAACCCCTTACCGACCGGACGCATTGCTCAACACAGTCGATCACTTATACATAATTGACGATCCCCGTCGAGAAATGAGCATGTTACCTACAGATAAATTAACGTTCCAACGACTCATTAATGTACATTGGATTCCCGCTAGTAGATTTTTCCGAATCTCTCGCGAATGTACTTAGCTACTTAAAATACCCCTGGGCACCTTTCCATCTCAATCCTGGCCCTAACCGGGATAAACGCGTGGCGATATCCACCTTTTATCCTGTGAGTAATAGGCCAATCATCACTCTCGATGAGCTATGGAACAAGGGATAAACTTTAAGAGATTTAGGGCAATTAATATAATTCGTTTGCGCGTTACACGAACGTTCTCTTAAAACTTAGTGAAGATATTAACGCTAAGGTTAGTTTAAAAACAAATTAAAATCTATTTTACGGTAATAAATTATTAAATAAAACGTGTTCCAATTATGATCTCAAACATGCGCATTGTGCTAAACCATAGTTGTAAATTCCTCACTAATTGACATACCTAATTATACTATACTCAGTTCAAATTATTTATTTTGGTTCAATACTTTATTAATATTTTTGGGCTTTTATAATAACACTACATGCCAGATTACATAATAGACTCGCTAAGCTCGAAATCACGCAAGAAATGTTTGCTACTAATGTGTCACCCATCCAACTACCGCTCGCAGCTATTTAACTCGGTCGATCACAGAGTGCGTTTCAAGTAAGTCTGCAGTTCGCTATAATGTTAGTAGCATTTCAATGCAATCAGGAGACACAGTAGTGTCTTGCACCAAATACACTCTCAACATTATTTTTGTGTGACACTACTATAGTCTATTTTCTCGAGACCTACGTAAACAAACACTCACCAAATTTTTTACTCCATATTTTCAATTATTAGCGAAACGTCAACACTTTGTACATTCACTTATCATTTTGTTTATTACTTGTTTCCATATAACACTTTAATGAGTGTTTTAAATTTCAAAAGCCATAATTACCAATTACAGGGAGATAATAATAGCCATGTTTTCACTTTCATCAAAGCTAATAATAATATAAATTATAAGTTAATATAAAAATTGCATTTTATATAACATTTTTAATTTAGAAAATTCTATTTCATTGCTACCAAATTAATAGCGAACTGCAGACTAACGTGTAACGCACTGTAGTACGGACACAAGCCTCCAGATTAAGATCGCTTCAGCTTGATAAAACTTGCTACTTTCCCATTTCTCGTATAACCATGGTTAATCTTTATTCCGGTATTAGGTTAATAGGCAATTACTTTGCCAATCGCCTGTGACTCGGACCTTGCCCAATTCATACGCATTAGTCCCTCGAAGGCTATATTGATAATAGGGTAGGCGTGTCAATTACTGACCCTGATTGCCTTTGATTTGGTACGTATTGAAACAGTTTCGATTTTGTTAGGGCTTATTCCCAATAGCTAAGATGTATGGCGGATCAGGGCTGGAGCGGCATTTTAGCGCCGTGAAAGGGTACTGTTCACTTCAAAGTGGTATTAAGTGCCCCGAATTAATTTTGAATACGGTTCAAATTTTCTCTAATATGGATGACGGTGAACTTTTGAACAGCTTATTATTATTTGGAATAACTGAAATGTTAATATCCAATTTTCTAGTGCATTGTGTTGTTTCATTTATTTTGTACTTGTTGATTTTTAGGAGAATTTTGGATGAAAGTTCTAACTAGCTAAGATAACGAATTATTTTTTATACTTTGTTTCACAAGAACTAAAATTTTGAGGAATGTTGATTTGATTATGGATTTCGCTTATATTAATAATAGTTCTGTGAAATTAACTCCTACCTTGTTTAATAATTTAATCCGGCACTCTGGCAAGCATGATCGCGAACATCTTTACAGTCTTGGGTAAATGTTTCATGTATCCATATTTTTTTTATTTTCAATCAATTCTATTAAAATCACCCCAAATTATAATTGGAAGTTAAATAATATAAAGCAAGCTAAATGTTTCCTAGTAGAATCAGCGGAGTGTTCTGCCCTAATCGATATAGACATGAAACGAAATTATTTTTCCATTACGAAGGAAGGTCCCATTAATAAGCTGTATCGCTGTGACTGTATGGACTTTATATCACCGACTTTTGAAAGGAAAGGAAGCGGTCGCCTTATTAACGGTAATGGATTTCAGGGGTTAATTAGAAAATTTTTCCCAAAATATTTACGATATGATATTATTTAAATGGCTGTTCCATTAGTGTTATTGCTTGTAATTTTAAGGTTCAGCAGATTGCAGGATGAAACTGAACCCTGTTGGTCTTTTTGTTTGTCATTTCATTTCTCTTTTTCTGGAAGGAAGCAATAACTCTGGAATTAGATAGACATATTATAAAGTTTGGTTATCGAATGGTGAAAATCATTCTAATTTTGGAAGTCACAAAAAAATAATAAAAAAGTTGAGTATCTATACTCCAGTCACATTCGGTTTAGACTCGATGTAAACAAACCTTTAAAATTCCTTTGTAGGATTTCCACCAACCGATTTGTATTTCGCACATCAAATAACTATTATACAACTAAATAATCATTAAAGTTTGTGACGTCTTCATTATTTTACCTATAACAACAACACACTAAGAGAAAACGAGGTAAAATCAACATCTTAAAACAATTTTTATCATTGAATAACTCACGCTGGCACATCCTTAATTACGTGAAGCGACTTCAAACCTTTTCACAAAATTATTATTTTAATGTCTGCCTGCCTATAACTATAACTTTTTTACTTTGTTTTGTTTACTTTAAACTTAATGTGGGGGTACTTTCAAAATATGGTCGTTCGGACTGAAATCGAAACAATTTTCAATGAACAATCGAACAACCACCTAGTAAAGATTATCTTCCAATTACTTTTACACTTAAACAAGTACATAAACAACATTAAAACATGGAGTTCCATCCATCCATCCATCCATCAGCCCTTAGAGGTCCACTGCTGGACATAGGCCTCCCCTAACTTGCGCCACTCTGACCGGTCCTGAGCCTTCTGAATCCAGCGGATGCCCGCTGTCTTCTTCAGGTCGTCAGTCCACCTGGTCGAGGGGCGTCCTATGCTCCTTTTTCCGAGACGTGGGCGCCATTCGAGGACCTTTCTTCCCCAACGGTTATCGGTCCTTCGCACTATGTGGCCAGCCCATTGCCACTTCAGCCGGCTAATTCTTTGAGCTATGTCGGTTATTCTTGTCCGTCTACGGATCTCCTCATTTCTGATGCGATCACGTAGAGAAATACCGAGCATAGCCCTCTCCATAGCTCGCTGCGCAACTCTGAGCTTGTGGATCAGGCCAATAGTAAAGCACCACGTCTCGGATCCGTATGTCATCACTGGCAACACACACTGCTCGAACACCTTCGACTTCAGGCACTGAGGTAGTGTTTTGGACAACAAGATATGACGCAGTTTCCCGAACGCAGCCCATCCGAGTTGGATTCTACGAGTGACTTCTTTCTCGAAGTTGGACTTACCCATCTGGATCACTTGTCCCAGGTAATTGTATTCGTCTACAACTTCAAGAGCAGCGCCGTCAACAACAACCGGTACGGGTGTGACATGGACATTCGACATGATTTTCGTCTTGTCCATGTTCATCTTAAGACCCACCCGTTGTGAGGCGCTGCTCAAGTCCCCGAGCATTGTACCACGTTCTTCCAGGGAACCCGCCAGGATGACTATATCATCGGCATATCGCAGGTGTGTGATGTATTCGCCATTGATGTTAATGCCACGTCGTTTCCACTCCATCAGCTTGAACACGTCTTCCAACGCAGCGGTGAACAGCTTTGGGGATATGACATCCCCTTGCCTGACACCTCTCTGCAGTTGGATGGGGTTCGTTGCTGTATCGTGTACTCTGACGGACATGGTGGCAGATGAGTACAAACACTTCAACACCTCGATATACCGGTAGTCGATCCGGCACCGCTGGAGAGAATTTAGTACCGCCCAGGTCTCGATAGAATCAAAGGCTTTCTCATAGTCCACATAGGCAACACACAACGGCAGATTATACTCCTCGGTCTTTTGTATAACCTGCCGCAGTGTGTGTATATGGTCTATGGTGCTGTAGCCTTTTCGGAATCCTGCTTGTTCGGGAGGCTGGAAGTCGTCAAGCCTGCGTGCAATGCGATTTGTGAGCACCCTCGAAAACAGCTTATAAACGTGGCTCAGAAGTGCAATGGGCCTGTAGTTCTTCAAAAGGGCTTTATCGCCCTTCTTGAAGAACAGCGTCACCACACTTCTGCCCCACGCTTCCGGGGTAATTCCAGTGTAAATGACGGAATCGAACAGTTTTTGGAGCGCCACTAGAAGGGGTTTCCCTCCAGCTCTTAGAAGCTCAGTTGTGATTCCGTCATCTCCCGGTGCCTTGTTGTTTTTAAGCTGTTTGAGAGCCTCTCTAATCTCATACAGGCTGACGTCCGGGATATCCTCTGTGTAGTGTCGGGTGAGTTTAGCTCTCTTATCGCTCTCCTCGCTAGAAGGTGGAGCTTGAGAGGAGGCATACAACCGTCCGTAGTATCTCTCAGTCTCTCTCAGAACTTCCGGTTTCGACGAAACCATGGTGCCGGACTCGGTCTTCAACCTCGTAAGCTGACTTTGCCCAATAGACAGATCCCTGGCGAACACTTTGGAGCCTTGGTTTCGCTCAATTGTGTTTTTTACACGATTTGCGTTGTGTTTTCGCAAATCGCGTCGCCTGCACTTGGAGATCTGCTCATTGAGCCGTCGGTATTCCCTCATAGAGGTTGGAGACTGCACACATAGTTCTCGTCGATCCCTCATGAGACCGAGAGTTTGTTCTGAGAGAACCTGAGATCTACCACTAGGGTGGGTCTTGAAGTACTTCGACCCTACCTCGTGGACAGTTGTTACCATCCTGGTGTTAAACTCGTCCACTGACGTGCACGATTCTAGGCACGCAAAACGGTTTTGCAGCTCCAGTTGAAAGTTTTCGGATCCCTGGATTTGGACGGATGTTGGGCGGAGCGTAGACTTCGTCAGGCGTGACCGTTCCAGCTTCAGATCGATATTTAATGTGCCTCTCACAAGTCGGTGATCGCTTCCGGTTTTGAACCTGCTGATCACAGAGACATCATTAAATATGTGCCGTTTGTCTGCGAGAATGAAGTCTATCTCGCTTTTCGTGGAACCATCAGGGCTTATCCAAGTCCACTTGCGTTGTAGCTTCTTTCTGAAAAAGGAGTTCATCATGAAGAGATCTTCCTTCTCCAAAAAGTTTGCCAGCAAGTGTCCTCGGTGGTTCCGTCGTCCAATTCCGTAGGGACCCACCTTCATCTCGGCGCCGCTTTGCGAGCCCAGCTTCGCGTTGAAGTCCCCCATCACAACATTGAAGTGAGCTTTAGAGGTATGTATGGCTCTACTTATGTCCTCATACATAACCTCAACCTCATCGTTGGGATGTGTCGAAGTCGGCGCATATACCTGTACAACCTTCAACGAATACCGTTTGGATATTCTGAGTGGTACGCTAAGGTACGCTACCCTGGCCGACACGCTCCCAACTTGCACAATGTTGTTGACGAGGGACTTGTGAACGAGAAACCCGACACCACCTTGGGAGAGATGTTCGCCCTCCCGGTGATAGAACAAGTTTCCGGATTTGAGTATTATCGTGTTCTCCCCCTGTCTTCGGACTTCAGATAAACCCACAATACTCCAGTTTAACTTGTCTATCTCTTCTTCCAGCTCTTTTACCTTGTCGTCGGTCCTCAGTGTCCTGGTGTTGTATGTTGCCAGGTGCAGAAGTCGTCGTTTGGATTGGTAGCCCGATCTCTGCCGGCGATTCTTAGCACCCCCTGCCCCGCCGTTACCATAGCCGCTACCGTAACTAGGAATAGCGGGGCTGCCGGGGACTGGGGGCCGAGGCTCATTCGTGACTATCATGCGGGGGTTTTAGCCGATAGTCACCACGCTTGGCTAGTGCGTGTTGGTGACCGCAGGTGACCTGACTGGTATTCGTCACACACAGGAAGATGCTGCTGCCCACCTTCCTGGATTTGTCCTATTAGTCGCCTTTTACGACATCCCAGGAAGAACGGGAGTGGTGCTATTCTACAAAGTGAACCCGGACACCACATGGGGTTACAGACAACAAACATGGAGTTACAGAGTACCATCTAGTTTTACTAAAGTCCTTAATTCAAAACAACTGAAATATAACCACAATATGAATTTATAAGTGTCACTGTACCACACTGATTAAGTCAAGTATGTTGCCAGGTGCAGAAGTCGTCGTTTGGATTGGTAGCCCGATCTCTGCCGGCGATTCTTAGCACCCCCTGCCCCGCCGTTACCATAGCCGCTACCGTAACTAGGAATAGCGGGGCTGCCGGGGACTGGGGGCCGAGGCTCATTCGTGACTATCATGCGGGGGTTTTAGCCGATAGTCACCACGCTTGGCTAGTGCGTGTTGGTGACCGCAGGTGACCTGACTGGTATTCGTCACACACAGGAAGATGCTGCTGCCCACCTTCCTGGATTTGTCCTATTAGTCGCCTTTTACGACATCCCAGGAAGAACGGGAGTGGTGCTATTCTACAAAGTGAACCCGGACACCACACGGGGTTACAGACAACAAACATGGAGTTACAGAGTACCATCTAGTTTTACTAAAGTCCTTAATTCAAAACAACTGAAATATAACCACAATATGAATTTATAAGTGTCACTGTACCACACTGATTAAGTCAAAAAATTAAATATTCAAATTACTTTTCACGGAAGCTATTAACGACATTTCACTGAACAAAAAATGAGCTTCATTAAATTGGAAATATTAATTTCAGTGTTTGATTAGTATCTATGAAAATAAAAAATAAAGATCCCCAATTAGAACAGTTGTAAATACTTGAAGAAGTTTACACTAAAAGTTTTGGGCATATCGCAATAATTTAGAAAGTTTTTTGATTTAATTTACTGTTTAAACGTTGTTACTTTGATATCAATATTATCTTTAATGTTTTATATCTCGTTCTTATTTTAGACACTATATTATTTATAATCGTAAACAAAAATTTGAAAGAATCAAAATATACAACCAGATCAGTGTTATATGAATTGATTTATCATGATGAAATTGAATGATGGGCAGTTTTATCACTCTGATTGACTCGATCTCGACCAAAGTTTGTAACTCTATCGGACGGAACTGATCCCTCAAAGACCAACAAGGGATCAATACAGATTTTATGTGTGTCCCTTCAAGGGTCATAAAACAACATTATGACGGCATGGACTCGCAATCGCTCTGCCGGGAATACAACAGTTGTAACATTTTTATGTCGTCTTAGATTATTTGTTGTTTTATTGTTATCTGCTGGCGAATTTACTTCAACAAGGGTCTATTTTTGACACTTCTTCATTATACGAAAGTATGGAAACTTTAGTATCTTCCAGCAAAAAGAAACTTGAATGCCTGTCTAAGAAAATTATTGTGGGTAAATTAGATTTTAAGTCGGTTACGTACCAAAAGTAAAAAAAAAAAAAATTCTCTTTTTAACCATTAATTTTAAACACTGGACAACATAGGTGACAGATATTTCAAAACCATTTAACCATAATAATATATTATCATTGATAAATTAACGAGACGTAACTTTTTTGACCATACCACCATTTCGGAAAGGTGAAAGAAACTGTATCATCATCATTATCACAATTTCCATGCCATAACATCCTCCCCTGTTCCAGTGCCACCGAGCAAGATCGCGATCTCCGGGGTGGGCGAGCACGCGACCCAGGGCACGCTCCTCACGCTGATGTGCACGGTGTCCGGCGCGCGGCCGGCCGCCGTCATCGAGTGGTACAACGGGACCCACAAGTTGACGCCCGACACACAAAATATACAGGTAAATGTCATTGAAGTATTGTTACTCACATATAGAAGCGACACAATGTATGTTCCAAGGAATTGGCGCCGGTCGGCTGCAATTTTCAATGGATTCGTTCGATTTCGAAAGGAGAACGGGGGCTCAATTCTGAGAATAGAAACTCCCGGCGGGATACACATTTTGTTCGAGAAGTCTGTTCTATGACATTATACTTCAATGGTAAATGTGTAGCGCTTTTAGGATTACATGTCAAATATGGTGGACTTTTTGTTTATACTCGTAGTAGTAGAGAATTACTCGTTAGTCGGTACAAGCTTCCAACTGTTATGAATCGTTGTCATAGATTGGGGGTAATCTATGATCGTTGTACATGATTAGCTGTAAAATTATTCAACAGATGGCGCTAGTATTATTTTCGATTATGGAATTGCAATTTTATTTATGTACTACATAGTTACTTTACATACACACTCACAAAATACGTGTTATACAAAATATATTGCACGAATTATTTATCTGTTATTTTGGTGAACGCTAGTGGCAAAAATTTCTTGAGCGTTGTTATCATAGGATAACAGACGTTAAGCCATGTCGGAGGCCTTCGGGCGGTTTGAAAACTTCCGACACTCGGGTTGGCCACTAACCCCTCCACTAATCCGCACTGGAGCAGCGTGGTGGAGTATGCTCTAGGCCTCCTCAAGGGGAGAGGCCCGTGCCTTGTAGTGGACCATTAATGGGTTGAAGCCATTTATCTGTTACTTACACATCTACCCTGAAACGGATTCGGAACGTGACCTTTTAGGGCCGTTGTTCCTATATAAGTTGTTTACTTAATAATTAGACTGACACAACCTTATTTTTAACAAAATGAAACGGATTAAGTATTACCGTATTTTTCGTTGAAATTTAAATGTACCATTACAATGAATTTGAGCCATTAACATCCGAAACTTGTAAATCGTTATTCGTGCTTAGAACAATAATTAAAGAGCTGGTTAATTTTGTAATTTATAATAAGGAAAGTTCTGACAAATCATGGACAGGAGCGCAGGTAACGCAAACGGCGGAACTTTTGTAAAAGTAAAACAGAAGCTTTGTGAATTGTAATTAATTTAGGGTCCCCCGGACCTCTCGGGACCCTCACTCAAATATTTGAATGAGCGGCGGCATATAATCAAATTTAGATCAATTATTTAATTACTGTAATGCTGCTGCTGTACTTTTTCAATTTCCCTGTCGAATTCCGTTACAGTTTTGCACGAAATCTTTCTTCCGCTTCCACTCTGGGGATGAGAATAATGCGATTACGTTTGAAATAATTTGGCTTCGAATCTTAGATTTTTTATAACATTTAATTAAATAAAGGTACTTACGATGATCCTGTAGCGTAGTTGCTAGTGATCATATATATCCTACCAGATACAGCGAGGCGAGATCTACTTGTGCCTATCGCTCGGAGCTGACATGTGGAAAAATCAAATTCAGAATAATTTAGTGCATTATTGCATTTTGCTATAATTTTGTTAGCCGATGGACGGAATTTGCGCATCTTGATCCACCGTGTTCTCCAGAAGAACACGACGCGCACAGAAGTGGTGAGGAGCAACAATTAATACTCTAGATATGTATTCTGTTATAAGAAGTGATAAGTACTCTAATTATTTACATAAGTCTAATATGCTGTAATTTCTTAAATGCTAAAACGTTCACGAACTTCCGACTTGCTGTAAATCATTCCAACCCATATGGGTTATCCTCTTTAAGGGTGTGCTTATGCGCTCATAGCGCGGCGGCTTGAATCGATCCTCAGTGATCGACAAAGTTAACCAATAGCAGGCGCGGTCGCTATTTAGATGGGTAATCGCTAATGGTAAAACATTCTTGATCGCTTCCGTGTTTCGGAGGGCACGCAAAGCCGGGACTGGCCCGGTTGTTATCCTAAGATAACAGTCGTTAAGCCATGTCGGGTGGCTTGAAAACTTCTGACACTTGGGTTGGCCACTAACCCCTCCACCAATCCACACTGCAGCAGCGTGGTGGAGTATTCTCTTGGACTCCTTAGGAGGAGAGACCCGTGGTCAGTAGTGGGCCATTAATGGGATGTCGCCGCGTCTTAAATTTTTTCAAATAGCATTTCTGCTTGATTTACGGATCTTTTGTTTATATTTTTAAGATAGCTAAGACACAAAATATTTGGCCTACAAAACTTTTTACTTTAAATTTCCTTCTGTTTGTTTTACCTACAACTACATGGGACGAACCGATGCTGGACAACTATGGGTTCAATTCCCAGCGATGGAAGATTGAATGATGACTTTGAAGTTGTGTTTCTTGGTCTGATTGAATCTGTTGTTTTTCTTTGTGTTTTGTCCATGGCACCCACGACAAAGGGAAACATAGTGTGGAGCTATGAGTGTGTAGCATTATTTATTTATTTATTGTTATTTGCTACCTCTATAAAATGTATTTAAACCCAGACGACCATCTCCATTCATTCCGATGTCCTCGCTGGCCAGTGACTGGCACCGACAGTCCAATAAGTCAAATTCAATAATGTTCACAAATGAAATGCCACAGCGCGGTGCCAGCGATGCGGACGGTAGAAATTCATACTTTTATAGCGTCCACGGTGAGATTCCGTTTTATATTAACTGGCCGGTGTCGTAGTGACACAACGAATATTTTACTAAGAAAAGGAAGAAAAATGAAGCATGAAAACTTGTGTTACTATGTGTTATGTTCAACGAACCACGAATATTATTATCTATACTAATATATAAAGAGGAAAGATTTGATTTTTTGTTTGCATTGAATAGGCTCCGAAACTACTGAACCTATTTCAAAAATTCTTTCACTGTTGGAAAGCTACACTATTCCCGAGTAACATAGGCTATATTATATTTTCAAAAAAAATAGGGATCCTTAATAAAACTCCAATAATGTAACCCAAGGTGTAAAAAAATAAGAAAACCGAAGCAAAGCGAGGGCGGTTACTCGTTTATAATAAATCAATATTATAAGTATATCGACGGAGTATTTTGTTGGCCCAGTGTATCTGCCGAGTCCTCGGTCCCCTGACCTGATTCCATTGTTCGTTAGTAAACACAATAATTCCGAATGTTAGACAATTCACTGTTCAGACACTTCTTTCACTAATTCACAATATCATTCACTGTTTCTATTTCAACTGGCTTAGATTTTTGAATCAATCTAAAAAGTCTCTGCGCTCCCGCAATCTAGAATGTCCACATTCGACACTATTCACGTGTGTGTCGATCCGAGCGCCACCACACGGCGTTTTCTAAACTAAACTAGCACCAATGGAAATCGACTAGGCCGAATGGCCAATGGCAAGACGTGCTACACGGGGATGTCGTGTCAGTTGACAAACTGTACTCATTACGTTATCCAATAAAATCGTACATAACAGAAAGATGTCAAGTCAATAGCAAGTCTTTATTCATTTCTTTTACAATACAAGATTAAAGGAAATGCAAAATACAATCAATGTAGTATCAATTGAGTGTCTACATGTTAATACTCTAAAATTCTAAATGAATTTACAATTTAATTCAATATTTTTATCGACAAGTATTATAATATTCATTGTAAGTACGCACAACACTGTAGGGACACAACCGTCCGCCCCGAGTTCCTAGTATAGACTAATAGTTTGTACCAAGTTAGGTAGTCGATTATTACATAACATCGAGTAATCGAATAATACAATAATCGAATAGATGATCGATCATCAAGCGAGGCGTCATCTAGCGACACCAGCGCACAAATCTATACATAACACTATGTAACACGAACATCCACGACCCAAGAACAAATATTATATTTAATTTAGAATCTAAGAACCTCTCGTTTTGTAGGTTTTACTGCCAACCAAACTACGGGATCATCAGTATAATCATTACCTAGTATTTCTTTTGAGACAGAAGTGCAGAAGTAGCGATATTACTTCCCTAGATATTTTTTTCCATAGCAGCACTTAAGTCGTTTTATCATAGCGCCCACTTTATTGTTATTACATTCCGAGGATCCTCTGAATGCAGTGTTCCTCCTGGTTATTGAGATTTCAATTTACCGTAGAATGTTTACTTCCACCGAAGAAACTGGTTATTATTATTTTCTTACTTTTTTCTAAACTTATTTTACAGTAAATATAAGAGTCAATTAATGTAAGGTGGTGACTCAGTTATTAATTTGCATATTCAGTGCAATAATTCAATAATACATGATTATGTATGGCACACTTTTTAGTAGAAAAACACGTACCTATTGAAATCCTGTTGCATCCTGTAGTGTATCGATATCGAGTAGGATATCGATATCATTTTGTAGTTTTGCAATCTAGTTGACAGATGTCACTTTTCTGTCGTCTCGGTCACGCATCACGCGGAGCGCACATTGAGTCAGTCACGAACTGTCGGGCGCGGAGTGTAGACGTGGTGTTTGCAGCGAGCCGATATTTATCTATATATATTTATTATGTAATTAAGTAATAATTAATCATTGGCGTAACCGCGTTTCCTAGTCTATTACATCGAACCAGTGAATATACAGAATTAGTGGTACAACGGAACACTACATATTTTGGCGACGAGCGTGAAAAGACAATGTCGGTAAGTCATAGACTTAAGTCTGTGCGATAAGTACTAATAATTTGATTTTGCTTTATTACGTAAAAAGGAAGGATGCGTTGGAATGCGTGCAGATATTATGTCTATTTTGTAAACGGGATACGAACAAATAATCGTAAGTCGTTCGTTTTGTTATGATCGTTGAATATTTAATATAAAATCAGTACCGGATTTTTTTTTCGGAATAATATAGTATAGGAGTTTATAGATTTACTATTATTAATAGAGAGATAAATTATTCTTGCGTGTTCTAGTACGGGTGTCTGGAGGACTATATAATTATAAAATGTATTTAGATAAATTGGAGTGAAATATTGTATTTTCACAATAAACAGCTTACTCCTAAATACATTGTATAATGGAAAGCCATCGCGAGTATGGCACAGTGTGCTCCGAGCGCGGAATTGGGACGACTGACTTGTGAGAGCAGGTAGGGGTTGTTGGCGGGCCCCAAACGCCACTTCACATATTTCGGTCGTCACCTAATGAATTGAAGTGGCATGTCACCACAATAGTATATATCTTGCAGGAAGACTTAATGCCTACGAGCGTGTCCTATATACGATGTAGGGTAAAATTATTAAAATAAAATATGTTTATAACCCGGGAAATACTGCCGTAGATTCCTGCCATAAATATAATGTGCTACCAAGGAATTATATTACTTTTATACTTAAAATTATTATTGGCTTATTATTTTAATTATTTGAAATTCAATGTTATGTAGCAATTTTGATGACACTGGAGTCCTTAGAATGTTAAGTTTTATTGCCGCCTGTGACAAAGAAATTTACGAATCAGCCCATGAGTTGGAAATTAAGAGGTTCGCGGAGCATTTGCCTCAGCACTTTTGTCTACAATTGTGCCTGCGCAGATGACAGCCATTTTAGTTCAACTATGTGCCGCGGTTTATAATAATGATTCTTAATTTCAGGCTCAGTTCAGGCCAGTATTTGTTGGTAAAACATCTTATTCTTAAATGTAAGGGTTAGTAAATACAGACATACAAATTAGTTACTACTTACTATAAACTACTTAAACTGGGGACAGGAAATGGGGGTTTCCACGCCCGGGCGCGGTCTGTATTGCATCACTTGCGTGCGGACTTGCCCAGTGCTTGAGAAATGGAGGGACCCATCTGTCCGCTATCGTGTCTGGAATGCTGTTGGTGCTCTCGCGATTCCAGATTGTACACGCAGTGCGTTGTACGCCCTCTGCGTGTGGCTGATCCGCAGGCTGCTCGTGTAAAAGGACTGGCGGTACGCTTTGAGAAGGCGTCGCCTTTACAGCTTTGGCTTGCAGCTGCTGTGATTTGGCCCGTTCTATCACACGGACCTCGGACGCTCTTCTTTCTCCCTCGCACCTATCAAATTCTGGGACTATATAGCTTGGCAACATTGAAATATTATTACTAGCGTATAGAACAGATACAGCGAACATCGGGTTCCGTTATAGGTTCGTATTAGGACGTATTAGGTTCATATGGGACGTTGGAAATGTTCCTGCAATTTTTAAATGAAAGATCATAAGGAGCGTTTGAACTTGGCAAGCCACTGGCGTGTTAATGGACTAAATAAGCTTGCTTAGGCTTGCCGTCTTGGTTCGGCAAGTGTCATGTACAGGGTTACTCTATGGCAAGTGTGCAAACGAGGCTTCTGGTTTGGAAAGAGAACGGAGGGCAGGCCGGCGGTGGAACACACATTTTGTTTGAAATGTCTTCTCTATGTATATACCTCAATGCTTGGCAATAATATTTTATGAACGATTTTGCAGGCAAGCCTATATGATTGGGTTTGTAATTAAAATTTCTTACCTATGATATTAATTTCGATTGGTTAACAGATCGATGTAGTTACCTACACTGACTTACCTATTCACATCTATTTGCCAGGTAGCCATGCACAGAAATAAGTAGGCAAGCCTACCTAGGCACATTCGGTGTGTTAAAAACTATCAATTGAGATAAAACTCATCCGGTTATCACAAGTGGTGAAGCACTACTGCTTCAATTTATTAAAGTAGGTTTTTTGGTAAAATTCTAATGGCAAGATCAGCTTTAAGTTCACTGGTTCGCTCATTAGAGAGCTTCCTGTCGCCGTTAGATGGCGTTAGGAGTCCTATTTGAATAGCCGCACGCGGCGCTGCGTTCGCGCCGAATGATGGCAGGAAAAAAATCTGTCGTCCGTCTTCTTCCTACGAGTTACGAGGTGCACCCTTCAATTACATATACAGTAAAGTGCGTGATGTGGTGAACTAACACAAATTTCAACGGATTATCTATCACCACGCCAGCCGGCTTCAGCGTCACCACCTCATCAGCTACGTTGGACTGCGTGGGATTCATACCAGGACAGAGCAGGGTGAGTGGATTCAGTTGCGCTTTGGCTGATCTTATGCCATTATCAATAGGTTTGACAAAATAATTTCAGTTGTACGCAAGTACGCGGTAGTGTAGCTATTTACACGCTACGCACCACCAACAAGAGTGAAGGTGATGGAAAAATGATTAAATTAAATTAAATTAAAAATAGCTGTGAACACTTTTCGATAGTAAGTACTACTAGTTCTTATTAAATTTTATGGATGAGTGATCGAATCATCATGTCGAATGATGGCGATATGCATTAAATTACGGTTTTGCATTAAATTGCGATGATCTAAATCAATGATGGTGAGAGTCGCATTAAATTGCGAGGTGCATTAAATTCCGAGGTGCATTAAATTGCGAGATGCATTAAATTACGAGGTGCAATAAATTGCGAGGTGCATTAAATTGCGAGGTGCATTAAATTGCGGTTTTGCATTAAATTGCGATGATCTAAATCAAGGACGACCCGTGGGGCGCAATGGTTGCCGTGCCGGATCGCCGTGCCGAGGGTCCTGGGTTCGATTCTCGGCGAGGTTGTGGTTCTCGATCTGGGTGTGAACGTCTTTGTCTGGTGTGTTCCCCATGGCGCCCGCGACACAGGGAGTCCTAGTGAAGGTTCGACATAATATTTGAAGTGAATCTACGAAGAAAACTGAAGACGCATCTAAATCGAATTGAATTGAAATCGAATCGAAAGGCGCCACAATGCCGCCGAAGAAAGAGGGAAAAGAAAGTGAAGATGAAGACGTTGATATGCAGATTTCCTTTAAAGACTTAGAGAAGTCCATGACCATATTTCGGGGAGTACCTGTCTCTAAAGTAAGGCGGTTTGACGTAGCCGCTCTAACTCCGTCATATCTGTGCCAGCGTTTGTTGATCTCCGGTTGACGCGTCGCGTGGTGTGGGTAAAATTTGTTCTCTGGACCATATTTACTGGAGACGACACTTACCCTGTTGAGACATTTCTCGATGAATTCGAAGATACTGCCCTGCTTATAAAGTGGACTAAAATTGAGAAATTGATCTATGCCAAACGACTTTAGACGGAACTGCAAAACTTTTTAAAATATGTGATTGATGGCATACGTGATCTTGAGACCAACAAATCCATTCTGTATGGTGCGTCGGATGTTAAAGATTTCCGGGAAAAGCTGGACATCTACAGTGACTTTAGAAAGAAGGTGCCAGGCAAACCCGCCCAAACTGGCCATTCAACTGTACATCAGTCAAACTGCAAGGTGCCTCACGTGAAGAGATGCTCTAACTGTGGTGACATAGATCACCAATCACCAGCCTGTCCGAAGGGAGTCAAATGTTTAAATGCAACGGATTTGGCCATAATTCTACTGAATGTACTAATAGTTGATAAAAGAAGACGTTGAACATCCAAAAATAAAGAGGAAGAAAAACAAATAAACTTAAACATTGAAGCTGAGAAAGTCCCCTACAAGAAGGTTAAACTTAACGGAAGTGACTTTACATCTATGATAGATACCAGAAGCAACGTTAACCTTATTACAAAATCAGAATTTGAGGAGATTAAATACAGTGTTAAAGATTACAGAACAAAACCAATATGTTTAACCGGAAAAGCAGAAAACAAAGTTGATACCGAAGGAATATTTACAGCGAAGGAACAGTTTGACCAGTATTACATGTGAATGTTCACCGAGACAGCCTCCGAGCTGAGCGGACGCTAAAGTAGAACGTCGTTATTATGGCCGAGTTTAATTTGCATTAGCATTGCACAACGTTTACTTTATGGAGAGCACAACTGGGTACAGTGTGTACTGATGGACTGCGATCGAGCAGGTATTGCGTGTGTTGACCAGTCAGTAGCGCGTTATGCCGGAGCCAGCGAGAAGTGCACGTGGACTGTTTTCTATGCACAGTCATACCCTTTGCGAAGAGTAGCACCCATGCGGCTGTGATGGTTCCCTTCTGATGAGATAGGTCATGGTGCCAGCGATTGGCGGATTTATCACGCGGGTTTTAGTAAGCGCGGGAGGCGCGGGCAAGTTGTGGAGCCGGAATGGCTGTGAGTGTGCAATGCGACGTGTGAATTATGGTTGGTTACCCTGAATGCCGCAACGCGATGTAAATCCGACTTCACCGCGTTCCATTAGCGATTGGTTATGTTATTCCAGCGACATAGTAATCTGTTCAGAGCCATGTGTGTTCGTACTAAATTAGTAGCAAGTGTAAAACACGTGTTTCAATGGGTTTCTAAGTAATTCTGATGAAAACTGTTAACAAGCTTTCAAAGAACTCAAAAAGGAACTGTGGAGCACACCTGTACTTAGAATTTACAATCCTGATCTGCATACCGAATTATACACAGACGCCAGCACTGATGGATATAGAGCCGTACTCTTACAGGAAAGCCCGAATGGTGACAAACTTCACCCAATCCATAATATGAGCAAAAATACTACCCCGACTCAGAGAAATTACCATAGTTACCACTTGGAGGACTGGCTATCGTGGAAGCTATCAAGAAATTTAGAATTTACCTACAAGGGATACATTTTAAAATAGTAACAGATTGCTCGGCATTAACGAGGACCTTACAGAAGAAGGATTTACCACCAAGAGATGCCCGCTGGGCTCTGCTACTAGAGGAATATGATTACGAGATCGAGCATAGACCTGGATCAAGGATGAAACACGCTAATGCTTTAAGTAGATATCCAATTTGTTTAATGATTGCGGAAACTACAGCATATATCAAAAAAGCCCAAGATGAGGACGATCACATAAAAGAGTTGAAGAAAATTTTAAAGAAAGAGCCTTATCAAGATTATATTTTACAATAAAGACATACTCTACAAAGTGAAAAACGGAAGTAGATTGATTGTTGTACCTAAGGAGATGCAATTTGAAATAATCAGAAGGAACCATGAAAAAGGACACTTTGGATTTACTGGGACTGAAGAATTAATAAAAATTAGAAGGATAATAATTAACAATTGTGTTGAATGTATCCTGATAGCAAACAAGAAAGGGAAGAGAGAAGGCTTCTTACACCCGAAAGGAAACGCCGAGAGGAAATGGCCGAGAGGAAATTATCATCGTTGTGTTGAGTAAACCCAGTGCGGATGACCCTACTAAAGATCGGTACTAAAGGTATCGCAGAGTACCTAACGTCCGCCGCGGTATAAATGGAACTCACCAACGAAGCATTGGAATGACTCCGTTTGAATTATTATTTGGAGTTAAAATTAGAAAGAAAGATGAAGAATTACGGAAACTAGAAACTACAAAAAAAAATTAAATTAAAATAAGGAAGGGATGTAGTGTATCGATATCGAGTAGGATATCGATATCATTTTGTAGTTTTGCAATCTAGTTGACAGATGTCACTTTTCTGTCGTCTCGGTCACGCATCACGCGGAGCGCACATTGAGTCAGTCACGAACTGTCGGGCGCGGAGTGTAGACGTGGTGTTTGCAGCGAGCCGATATTTATCTATATATATTTATTATGTAATTAAGTAATAATTAATCATTGGCGTAACCGCGTTTCCTAGTCTATTACATCGAACCAGTGAATATACAGAATTAGTGGTACAACGGAACACTACACATCCTACTGTTATCGTCATAATTAATTATAAGTCAATGGCATTATTTTTTACTGACGACCTGTGTGGCGCGATGGTTACCATGGCGGATCGCTGCGCCAAGGGTCCTGGGTTCGACTCCCAGCGGGGCGGAAATTTGAATGATGAGTTTAAATTTCTGTTCTCGGTCTGGGTGTAAGTGTTCTTGTCTCTGTGTGTTTTCCATGGCACCACGACACAGGGAATCCTACTGTAGGGCTATGTATGTGAAGCGTAATTTATTTATTTCCTGTCACCCAAAGAGTAAGGTGATGCGAACGCTCTGTTGAAACTATATACTTTATCACCTAGTTGATTGTTCATTACGTAATTAAATAATTACACGTCACTGTGACAAGAGTGCCGACGCTGATTACTAATCAGCCGTTAACTTAATCGTGATCTCAGTAGCGTTTGATTGCCAAGTAATTAACTTAACGACAGCCTACTCATTAAATAATTATGTAATTATATTGTAATGAGTATAAAGCATTTGTAAGATTGTTAACTGGAATGTTGCGAAGGTTCGACTGCATCGACCATCGATGATGGTGATGATGATGATGCAAGTGATTATTGCATAATTGCGATGATTTATTAGAAATCTCTGACAGTCAATAAATCATCAGAGGATCCACGGAATGTAATAACAATATAGTGGGCGCTATGATAAAACGACTTAAGTGCTGCTATGGAAAAAAATATCTAGGGAAGTAATATCACTACTTCTGCACTTCTGTCTCAAAAGAAATACTAGGTAATGATTATACTGATGATCCCGTAATTTGGGTGGCAGTAAAACCTACGAAACGAGACATCTGATCTGACAGTCAAGTTAATGTTGTAAATAAACAAAGTTAAGTTAAAAGTCAAGTTAATATTGTAAAAAAAATAAACTGGTTTTGTCTGCGTGAAACTGTAGAGGCCGTTAGAGCCATCATTATGCAATGAAATGTGTTTCATGAATATCAGCAACACGTAATTTAGTAAATTAGTTTTAAACCTACAAAAAATTTGCGCTTATACGCCCAAGGCCTACCCCACATCGCCCCTACCATCAGATAGGATTGTAGTCAAGCATTAAGTTATAATTTATAAAAAGAAACAGAAAAGGCATTACTGATTAGTTACATACTAAAGTCATCACTAACTAATCACTAGTTTTACAGATGTCATGTGTGACTGTGACAACTTACCACCAAGTGGCAAGTCTCTTCGTCGGATTATTTGATGCCGAGGAGAGGAAAGACACTAAACAATGACAAGATGAAGACTTTGAAGACAAATAATCTAAATTTTACTAACAAAAAATAACCGACTTCAAAGTTACTCAAAAACTACTTGTCATATCTCGTTCAAATTTATGTGGGACTACATGACAAGCACCTGCTTTCGATTAAAAAAAGAATCATCGAAATCGGTTGGCGTGATATTGAGTTATTCGTCCATTTGACGCGCACATACTTAATACAAATTTAAGACTTATATGGTTTTATCATGGATGTCACTGTCAGATCTAAAAAAAAAAACAGTCGAATTGAGAACCTCCTCCTTTTTTTTAAGTCGGTGAAAAAAACATGTGTGTACATTATTACATAAGTACGCACGTAAGAATTTATACTTACTTCTTACTCCTAAGTACTTCTCGCTCGCACCCACGATCCGTCGCGCGCTAGCAATCCAAAACTACTCCAGCGAATGCTGTGCTCCTAGTATCACATACCTTCATCATGTCGCTTTTTGGCTGTCACATCGTAAAAATTTTACTCTCATATTTTTTTCCAAACACTCCATAAGAAGTACAACTTCAAAACTGTGTATATTAAGTAAACAAACAAGTAAGATTGAGTGCACACTGAATTCAAACACGGTGCAGTGTAAAGCAATTGTTGTTGAGAAAAACTTGCCGAAGCTTCGAGAGGAACGCTTGTTCCGCCAGAATCTAATTAAGGGTAGTGAGGTACTCGTAGCTTCGAAAAAACATCGATAGATTTTATTTATTTATTTCGTCTGTTGAATTCAAAAATAGTACTACAGGCCGACTCAATACTATTTGACGTTTTGTAACAGTCTACGTTTCGATTTTCTTGAGGAGATTCTTTCAGTTGGTTTAGTTCTTTAATACTTTTTTATTTAAATACTTTCAGAGGTGGTTAATTTATGGCATTGTATTGGCCTGTTATTAAAATTGTATTATACCTATTACGAAGAAACTCTGTTCCATTGTGATGACCCACATGACACCTCTCTCTTTATTTATTTCTTAACGAGTAACCACCCTCGCTTTGCTTCGGTTTTCTTATTTTTTTACACCTTGGATTACATTATTCGAGTTTTATAAAGGATGCCTAATTTTTTTTTGAAAATATAATATAGCCTATGTTACTCGGGGATAGTGTAGCTTCCCAACAGTGAAAGAATTTTTCAAATCGGTTCAGTAGTTTCGGAGCCTATTCAATGCAAACAAAAAATCAAATCTTTCCTCTTTATATATTAGTATAGATTAGAATACGCTGTATATAAGGGATTATTATTGTTGAGAAAACCTTCGAAAAGTTTCAATGAAATCTAATTAAGCGTTGCCGTGTCGCGAACTAGAGGAGACTTTGATCAAATATTGGAATAATAATAAATTTACTTTGTGATTTAATCTGTAAATAATGTAAATGTAATAAAATAAAAGTAAATTTATTTTAATCCTTTTTCATTTTTATTTAAAATACACTTAGAAAAAAGTTTTATCCTAAGTACACATTTGTATATACATTCTGCTAAAAGTATAGTGCTAAACTAATTAGTAAAATTTATTTTAATGGTTAGCTCATTATTATATTTCTTGTAAAATATATGCCATCAAAAACAAAACTTGTAAAAAAAACCAAGTCTCGCAACTCAGTTCTTCTACCGTAAAAAGTTGAGAGATCCATGTAATACCAAGTCGGTTAATTTATTCAGTTCCTACTTAAGGGTCCTTCTGTCTTAAGTTATCACGTAATTAGCTAATCTAACAAGTAACAACATCTTATAGTGACCATATTATCAATATTAAAAATCTTTTATGTTTTAAATAAATAGATCGACTTGGCCATCGCATGAAAACACAATATATCTCACAAGTAATACCTACATATTATATTAAATTTAATTGTTTAGTGCGATTGCCAAGTCAATCTATTTATTTAAAACATAAAAGTTTTTAATATTGATAATATGGTCACTATAAGATATTGTTACTTGTTAGGTTAGCTAATTACGTGATAACTTAAGACAGAAGGACCCTTAAGTAGGAACTGAATAAATTAACCGACTTGGTATTACATGGATCTCTCAACTTTTTACGGTAGAAGAACTGAGTTGCGAGACTTGGTTTTTTTTACAAGTTTTGTTTTTGATGGCATCTCATTTCTTTTTGTAGATAGTTCTACTTTTTCCTTTTACAAGTTACCTTTGAACATAATTATATCTAGGTACCTATCTACACCTATTATTCCATTATATTATATACAGGTACACTGATTCATTCACTGCAGATGTTACTTTGTTATACAGGTAGATACAGTAATTCATTAACTGCAAATGTAACTTTGTAATCCTATATATTTATATGGAATTACAAAGTTATTTATGCAGTTGATGTATCTAGAAAACTAGACCGAAATTGCAAAATGTTTTAGTTTTTCCTTGATCTATACACTAAACACTAATTGTGTTCCAAATTTGAAGCTTCTATGTCTGCTAGAAGTGCCTTAGAGTTTTGATGATCGGTCAGTCAGTCAGTGAGTGACGAAATTAAGAAACTTTGACTAGTTATAATTCTTAAACTACTGGTTCAAATCAAATGAAATTTGACATATAACGTGTTTATACAATGCCTGCTTGGTTACTAAAAATTCAGGCTTCTAGCTTTATCCACAACGAAGTTATAGGGGGTCGAAAATGGCCTGAATTGCTTCGAGAAAAGGATGGTACGGCCGTGCCGCTTTTTTGCTCGACTTGGCGGGGGCACTGCCGTGCCCCCAGATCAAAAAGATGAAACTAAAGAAAAACATTTTGTACTTTTTATTATTCTGTCAATAATTAATAAAATTTATTTCTTTTACTGCTTAGCTTAATATTTTAATTCTTCAAGTTTAAACCAAAAATACGAGTACCAGATGTTACAAAGTTTCGATATCGATAATAATACTATTCCCCCACCTACTAACAACCTTGCCTGCTGTACAAACCGTATATTATAAGACCTAGATAAGGTACCTATACAGTTTACAGGCATCCCCGGGCAAACTTCATGCAGTTATTTTAATAGGGGATATTTGTTTCTGTGAATCCCGTTTGCCTTTCTTTCTTACTTCAATAACAATTACGGTTTAGCGGGAAAATAAGGAAAAAAAGTAGAATAAAAAGATAAAAAATTCTTTATAAGCAAAGCAAGCCCTCCAGAGCTAACTAGCGCATAATAAGAAGCTTCGGGTTTTACAAACGGTTTGGAAATTGAGAAGGCCTTTTCTATTTCAGGCGGAAATCATTTCGACAGGTTTAAGTATCTGTGGGGTTTTAGTAAATGTACCTTCGTGGCCCTACTAAGTGGAAGAAATAGGTATACTACTTAGTAGACTACAAAAACACCCCTTACTAAAGTGCACATTAAGATTCTTTGGGATCTCATAAAATTCATTATTTACACGCTTTATATTAGTTTTACCTGTATGTATGTGGGATTGATAAAATATTAAGTTAAAGTAAGATGTAAAGAATGTGAGGTGCGTGGAAGGGAACGTAATGAGTGAGTGTGAATGTAGAGCTAGGCTGAATGACGATTTGCTAAGACGAATGAAATGGAAGGAAGAATGACGCAGTTGAGGACTGAACGTTGTGAGAGACAGTTGTGTGCGATTTAACACGAAGACGAATTATTGTAATTGTAGCGGTTGATTTGCTAGTAAAATCTTTTCTACAAGCAATAAAGCGTTGTGGTGTCGAAGACGTCGTTTTATTGGAAGATAACACCACATGTATGTTTGTCTGTAACCGACTCCTTTGGACTTGATTTTGACCCACCTGAAATGGTCAAATTTAATTTAAACTTGGTAGACTTATCGAGGACCGATGACAATTCAATATTTAAAAAAAGAAAGAAAGAAAAAAACGTAAATTTCATTTCAAAAAATCAAACTATAAAATCAAAAAATAAATAATAGTAAAAAAAGTTAAAAACACGCTTTTATAGAAAATGCAATTAAAAATGGTTGTCTGTAAAGTCGGTATACGGACAGAGATTTAACGTGACAACGTCTGTTCGTGGTATAAGTTTTTGGAACATAGAATTAAATGAAAATCACAATTTTAAATTCATAATTCACTGACATAATTCGTTGACACCAGAAACGCTCGCGTAGAAGAGAGGCGCAAGGCGCGCACCGGTCGAGCGAGCCTCTCTCGCGCGCGCATGGTAACGTTCCGGCACATCTTACACAGTTTTCGTGAATGACACCCGAGTCAACCAATTTATAAGACGTTATCACGTCAATAGAAAAAAAAATTGAACTAAGAATCGTGTAATTGTAATAAAAGCGTGGGGTGCTTTTTACGACATTCTATAAGGATAAGGAGATATAAGGATTTTCTACAAAAGCGTGTTTTTTTTAACTATCATTTAATTTATTTTTTATTTTCAAGTGCAACCCTCATAGCGTCCCATAGCAGGTACCTCAAAAATCCCCTCGCGTCTGCCCTCGGTCGAATTTAAGTACTCTAAATCTACGTTACATTTTCTTTTGCATGTATTACTTCCATCCAACTGTTTATTACATAATAATTATGTAGTGTGTACTCCCAAGTACAATCAAGTCACGAAGTGTTTGTAACTCTATCTCCATCTTATGTTTCACTTTAAAGGCCTCATTTAAAGGCCTCAAGCTATAATCGGATCTACACGGTTATTAATAATATTAATATACTATGAAACATTCCTAAACTTGTTTGGTAGCTACTTCTCTCACAAGTTTATGTACAATGAACGGATGTACAATACATTTTCTGAAGTAATTTTTTTTGCTGCTGGGTTGCTTAAATTCTGCTAATTTCCCATGTTCAAAAATACGACCGAAATATTTTAAATGCTTCTTCAATCCGCCTCGGCCGTTATATAGCAGTAGTTAGTGGCTAAATATCATTGTTAGTGGCCATGTGATAGACTTTCAGGTGCCATAAAACTAAGGTGCTCTAGGGCTTGTTTTGATGAAAACCCATACCATTAATGGGTTGAAGTCAACATGTAATAAACCACATCATATGATCAAGACGAGTAACTATAAACTTTCTGTGAACCACGTACAATTTTATGCAAGCATAGTACAATAATCAAATGAGTCGGCGAACTCGTTTTTTATGTAAAACAGGACGACATTGAGCGATGACCGGATTATTTATATTTCTTTTTTCCCCTCGTTGGCTTCACACTCGACTGGATCTATTAAACGATGAATAAGTGAGCTGAATAAGATTTCAATGCTTTGTAATATATTTGTTTAGTGCTTTGTTAGTCTTCTTCTTATAATATGGCCTAGACTTGCTTTGGAGCTTAAGGACGTATGATGTAAATATAGTAGTGTGGTGACATGCCACTTTAATTTATTAAGTGCCGACTGAAATATGTGAAGTGGCGTATGAGGCTTTAAACAACCCCTACCTGCTCTCACAAGTCAGACGTCCTAATTCCGCGTTCGGATTATTATACAATGTATTTAAGAGTAAGTTACAATTGTAAAAAGTACAATATATCATCGGGGGGCACGGCAGTGCCCCCGCCAAATCGAGCGCGAAGCAAACACTGCCGTACCATCCTTTACTGGAACCATTTCGCTGCATTTTAAGGCCCCTATTTGATAACCTCTGGATAAGACCGGAACGCAGAAATTTTCTTCATCTAGTAAGCTATAATCACATACTTAAAATCCAAAATTTCAAGTGTGTAAGTCATTTATTTCCGAAGTTAAGCGAAAGCAAAGTTTCGCATTTATGACACTCACTCACTCACTCATGATCCTGATGATCATGAATAGAATTAGTACTTCCCATAAACTCAGAGAGCTGAAATTTGGCACAGAGTTAGGGTTTAATGGCCACATAAAGGAAAAACTATAAAAACTAGGATAATCGAAGATCTGGAGTACCCGGTGACCCTGATTAGAAAACACAAGAGCCCAACCAAACTAATAAGAAAATCTAATAAAATAAATCAATATGCCCACGTTTCTACAAAAAGAAGTGAAATCCCCCCAAAAACATTATGTAAAAAACTAGCCAAGTCTCGATGGAACTGCTTGTTTATCTCTAAAAAGTAATGAAATCTAGACAAAGTCGTGCCAAGTCTAAGGTTCCTTACTGAGATTTCTTTATTATTATAGTTAATGTTGTGTGGCTTGGCCGTTGAAGGGTACACAAGGGTACAAAACCAGGTGCTTCATGACACCATTGCACCAATCTGTCGCCAGAACCACGGCCAAGTCACAAAACATTAACTATAATAATAAAGAAATCGCAGTAAGGAACCTTAGACTTGGCACGACTTTGTCTAGATTTCATTACTTTTTAGAGATAAACAAGCAGCTCCATCGAGACTTGGCTAGTTTTTTACATAATGTTTTTGGTGGGATTTTAATTTACCTAAATACATCTTTTAATTTTATATAGTCTTCCATACACCCGTACTAGAGAACACGCAAGAATACTACTGTCTCTCTAGTAAACCTAATTACATCTACAAACTTCTATATTGGTGACGTTATTATTTCTATAGTAGCATCCATGTCTCGTTTTTAACCCCCGATGAAAAAAGAGGCGTGTTATAAGTTTGACGTGTCTATATATCTGTATGTCTGTCTGTGACATCGTAGCTTCCAAACGAATGAACCGATTTTGTTCTAGTTTTTTTTTCGTTTGAAAGGTGAAGTGTTCTTAACTATCTTTATTGTAAATGAAACTGTCGGGGGTTTTTTTAATTTTAATTTAAGATTATATTTGGGTAAAGTTTACCTACTCGTACATAAGAAAGCACTAATACAAAATGAGCAGATCTTTCGCTAGATTTTCCACTGTTCACACTAATATAAAACTTAAAAGTAAGTTTGACCTAAGTTGAAAAATAATCTAGTATATAAAATTCTTGTGTCACGGTGTTAGAAGTTGAACTCCTCCGAAACGGCTCGACCGATTTTCGTGAATCTTAGCGTGCATATCGGCTAGGGTGGAGAATCGGACAACATCTATTTTTCATCCCCCTAAATTTTTATTTATTTTTATTTTTTGACAAAATTTTTTGTTTTTATTTTTTATGATACACAACATACAAAAATAATAATATTTATAAAAAAAAAACTTTTGACAGAACGAAGTCTGTCGGGCGGGGCAGCTAGTATTAATATAAGCCACATCACCGCCCCGGCAATAGGATAGGATTAAAGCGTATACGAATAAAATAAGAAACCAGAAACAAGCGGTCGTCCGCCTCAGCCGGGAATTGAACCCGGGATCTGTTGCTGGGCAGCGTATATATCTACCTTTCGCAAAGTCAAGTAGTTGTCGTCATCAGTTGGTTAAAGCAAGTTTTAACCACCAAAGGTAATATAATAAGGGCAAGATCCTAAAACCTTATTACTAACCAACTAATAATAATAAACGGATAAAAAGATTATAAAGTCAACTTAGGCGGTACATACATGCCCAAAACGTGGGTAGGTAAGTATTTTAATATGAGGGTATCAATCGCTGACACGTCGCGCGTTCTCTTTAATTAAAACCACCCTCAAGGAAATTCAATTTCGTACACAAGGGCCTTAGGGATCTAGGTACGCTGGATATGCTTTATAAGTACGGGGTAGAATTAGTTTAAGGTATACAATTTATTATGAGCTGTTAGAGGCTCGATCCAACTTAGAGACCAAGCCAATCCTTCCTGCCCGTTTAAAACTAAGCCAGTTGAACAGAGTAGGCAATGGCGCCTGGTTCCTCATATTCCACCCAGTTAATTTTTGCGGTAACTACTCATCAGTGGTGTGGTGAGCCACTTAAAGTGCGTTCAGTACATCATTCCTTAATCCGTACCACTTTTATAACTCGTCAGCTTGTCTCCAGCTCTGAAGTAGGTACTATATTTCCTACCAGTTAATTGTATGCCACGGATTTTTACCACTTTGTGTGTTGTTTCCCTTCTTTTCCGAGGCAATATCTACATAATTTATTCATCTTCCCCGTTTAACTTCTTTTTCCTTTCTTTTCTATTCTTCTCTTTTTCAAGGCCGGCAATGCATCAGCGATTCCACTTACCATCAGGATCTCAGTTCGTATGTTGGCTATTTCCATAAAAAACCTAAAAATGAACAAGTTCCCCTTATTTTAATGATCAATGGGCTCATCTCAGAGGGATTCGAGTGTTGTTATAGATATATATTGTAATCCATCTGTTAACACTTTCTAGTACTAAAATATGTTTGAAGGTGTTTGTATAATGTGTGGTTTATTATAAATATTCATTCACTCTGACGCCCCGTAAGCTTGTGTTTAATTTATACAAAGGATGCTTAAAGCGTGCTCCCAAACTCGCGAGAGAGCTTTAAAGTTCGTAAGTGAAAATGATAAGAAAACGTTAACTAATGAACAGCGCTAAAAGTTTTTAAAGATCTGTATTCAAATATACTACGTCTGGTACATCCAAATCTAGCTGTTATAGAATGAGTCGTAACGATGATTATTGATTTCATCACAGTAACGGTAGGTACTTACGAGTATATTTCTGGGTTATGAGGAGAGACCCGTTATCATTGAACCAGTAATGAGTTTAAGCCAAATGAACACTTCCCCAAAGCACCCGTTACAATTAGGTTTTGATCATCCTGAAATTCAGCGGCTGATGATTCGCTGGTTTTTCCTGGTCGCGTCCCTTTTTATAAACTATATTCTTTTATTCTTGTATAAATATTCAGTGTTTTTTACAACTTTAATAAATATTATGCAGAAGCCACATCAATCCAGCCTACATCTGCAGCGCTAATGGGCCCGGGAATCAGGTCACGTGATGCAATTTTTCATTCTGTCAGTAAGATGCTAGACGCTTCGAAGGCTTTTATATGAGATACCGCGCGCGGGATAATGCTATATTCTTGTGGTTAATGGTTATTTTTACGGTTAGAAAGCAAATAGCGCGCTACTTGCTGAATAATAATAATAATAACGCTTCACACTCATAGAGCCACACTAGGATTCCCTGTGTCGTGGACAACACATAGAGAAAAGAACATTCACACCCAGACCGAGAAAAGAAATCCAAACTCATCATTCAAATTTCCGTTTCGCTGGGAATCGAACCCAGGACACTTGGTGCGGCGCACAGTGGGAAATATCGGAAAAAATTCTACGCACGCGCCAATTAAGTCGTACCATCGTAATTTTTTTTTTGTTATTCTTTAAATATCCTTAACTTTACTATTCAGATGCAAAAATTACACTTTTCTGTAAACAAAGTTTCAGATCGACGTATATGAACCATTCGCCTCAATATTAAATAATTGTATAGGAACTAATTTGAAGTAAAATGGTCTGAAAAACTGTGAACTTAGGCACCCAAAAAACATATGAATAAATTTTTTCAGATTTTTCAGACCATTTTACTTCAAATTAGTTCCTATACAATTATTTAATATTGAGGCGAATGGTTCATATACGTCGATCTAAAACTTTGTTTACAGAAAAGTGTAATTTTTGCATCTGAATAGTAAAGTTAAGGATATTTAAAGAATAACAAAAAAAAATTACGATGGTACGACTTAAATTAGCGCGTGCGTAGAATTTTTTCCGATATTTCCCACGGCGATCAGGCATGGTAACCATTGCGCCACACAGGTATTATCTACTAGTCAGGCATGGAGTATTTTATTTATTAAACAAACTGCATCAAACTATGTCTGCTCTAGCCTCTCATGCTGATGCAGTAGTTTGATATCTACTTCAATTCTTAATGTCCAGATAATATGAAAAATTTTCTAAGTTGTATTTTGTATTTATAAAGCCGAATTAGTATTATACAAGGTGTAAGTACCGGATCAATCTAAAGAGGAAGATATCTTAAGGGTTGACCTACCGGATGTCAAAAATTACTTGAGTAAAGGTGTCACCGTTTTCGAGAGTTAAACCTTTGTTTAAAATTTCATATATTCGGCTCTCTCATTTTACTTTTTACTGTTGAGTCCATAAATGTGCAAATATTTTGATTTTTTTCTAAAAACTCTTAAGATAGCAGCTCTATCGTTTTCATTGTCACTATATTTTTCGCCTCAATAGTCACAAATCTCTGACTTAGGATTTGAATTACCATAATAATATTTCTTTTATTTCTTTATCATTTAAGGGGCATGACATCTTTGAAAAATTTCTATTAAAATGATAAAAACATAATAACCGACATCCAAAACGCCGAACGGCCGCCCAGGATACCTGTTAAAGGTACATTAAGTAGTATAATAAATAAGTAAATTCAGTAGTTCTCAGAAATACTTTTCTCTAAAGTACCTACACCAAATAAAAGATTAAGTTCTGAGAATACATTAAAATATAAAACTGTATTATAGATTCTGAACATTTGCACCTGATTCCAAGAAAGCATTAAGAAAAAACGTTTCCCATTAGTAACCAGAAAGATAAAAGATTTAAAAAAAAAATTAATTTCGTGATATTAACTGGAACTTTCAAAGGGTTACTACAAGAGTTACAGAATATAACACTAATAGTACTTTGCCATGTTTACCTTTAAAATTGTATTTATAAACCATATAAGCTTAGTTAATTTTAAGCTTGTTTCTAGGATTGCAATCGTTTGTAACTCATACAAATCTCATTTAATGAGAAGTCTAATAACTCGTTGACATGACGAGGGTGTAATGTAATAAAAATATAGTTACTAGTATAACACCTAACCTTTGGAGCGCTCTCAGCGATATATTTTATTTGAATAAATTGAAAGTTTTCACATAGGAATATCGCACAGATTAAAAGCCACTCGGTATGCACGTGACACGTCAGTCTTTTTAATATTTTATCTGTGACATGTTACTTGTATGTTTTGCATTGAACGACTCTTTGATTACTGCAACATTTAATTTATGTACTGACACAGCTTAAACACTCATTCGCTTTTATTTAAGCTGTGGTTTGAGCAGAGTGGTTACAAAATAACATGCACTTTAAAGTCAAAAGGGATTTGAGGTTTTTTGTGTCTATGTAATTTGAATTATTTCAACATTAAGCTGACTTCACATCTTAAAAAAGTTAACGAACAAATATTTGTTATTTTCGTTGAGAATAAACTCTGACGTGTCTTCACTATGGGACTTCACTATTCCTTTAATATTCTAAATAACGTCTAAAAAGTATGACATAACAGGCCGTATTAATATACACGTAACATAATAATATATATAAAACTAGTTCACAGATGCATAATTGAATGTTGGTATTGTTGATCGATGGTATTTATATCCAGTGGTAACGTAATCTTTACAAAATCAGCATATTATAGGCTCTAACTAAAGCCAAGAGGAACTGTCGGGTTGGAAAGCGATTACGGATCCCCACCAAGAGGGTCCCGCTCCCAAGTTTCCACATCTAAAATTTATCAGTGGCCTGGAGTAGATTTAAACCGAGCGCCGGCCTAATTGTAATTAAAAACGAAATTAATTAAAGAGATAACGCAGAGCAGCTCATTAAGTATTTACCACTCATGAAAGGTTCACAGAAATATTTTTATTTTTAGTTATTTTTTTATGGAAATAGCCGGTAAACGAGCTGACGATCCACCTGGTGGTAAATGGCTATCATCGCCCATGGACATCAGCAACACCAAAAGCATCACTAATGCGTTGCCGGCCAAGAAAGAGAGAAGAAAAAGAAAGAAAGAACTGGCTCTCAAGCCCCCAGCCGTAATACGACGAGTCGTTTGGCGACTGACTTATGCTCAAGGGTGGTAGCTATCCAGGCGATCCATGGTATAAATGGTATAAATTAACAATTAAAATCAATATTGTCAATATAATCCCTTGAGGGGCCCTACCACCAGCGGGCCGGATTTAGTCGCCTCTTACGACACCCTTCTGGCGTGAGATTGGGGTTAGTATTCTAAGCCGCCCCAATACGGCTAAATGTTGGGCTGTTGTCTTCAGACTTATGTATACAGTGTTAAAAAATGTGAGCCGTCACGGGACGCCTGGCAGATGTGAAACATCGACATTATTTTGTAAAAGTAATATGCAGAAAAGAACATATTGTGATAGGAACTAAATATGTCATAATGATAAAATAAAATATTACGATTTTACTATCAGAAAAATAATTTGTTTTCAAGTAAAACACAGGTTATGTTTACTGTAGTAAACAACACTGTGTACACTACGGAGTATACACTATAGGTATTCGAGCTCAGTGTAGCGAGAAAGATGGCGACGCGTCGCCACGGCATGCGTCGCCACGCCAGAAATCGGTTTTACGTGCGGCTATAGATGTTTCACATCAAAAATTTAGTGTTAAACCTTGGGTGAGATCTATAAAATGAACTTTGACTTTACTCAAACAACACTTATTTTTTGTTCATATATTTGTTAATAAGAATAAATTAAAAAGGCACAGCGACTGATCAAGAGATCTGACCGCCCTAGGCTAATTATGAGGACGCGCCCCCGCCAAAAAAGTAGTAAGTAGAGTAGTAGTGTGAAAATTTTAAGATGGTTCATAAAAGTTTTCAGATCGATCTGCAAGCGAAACTAACGTTGTCCTTTAATCTGCATGACATTCAACCTTAGGGTGGCAAACCATTTATTAAGCTGATCGTACATAAAGGCAAAGTACCTCATTAAAAAAACACGGACACACTAACGCGCTGTCCTACGTAGGCGAATCAACGCGAACGCGAAGCGACACGGCGCGAAGCAGAAATAACAAACACTCGAGATGTATTGTTGTATTGATGTGTCCTACGTGACCAAAAGCACGTAGGGGGCGTTGCGGTGCGGCGCGATTTGAAGCGAACGCGATCAGTTGGTTTGATATTTCCGCGCGAACTTCAGCGGCGCGGCGTATGTCAGTGGCGGTGAAGTGACAATTCGCGCGCACGTAGGACAGAGTCGCTGCTTCGCTCCGCATCGCACTGAATTCGTATCGGATCGCTTCGCGATCGCGTTCGCGTTGAGTCGCCCACGTAGGACACGGTGTAAGGAAAGGACAATAAATATCAATCACAATATTCGCGAGTGCGTGATTCATATGACGGACGCACGACGATTTCAAAAGAGATAAGACAAATGAATGAAGCGAGGCAAAATATACCTACTAACTATTAACCACACCGGAGTGTCCCCGCACATCGTTGATGTGTTTCATTGCGCGCGGCAAGCTGCGCTGAGTGCCTAGTGCGAGTTTTGTTTAATTCGCCTCACGCGCTGTCCTACGCGCTGTCCTACGTGGGCGAATCAACGCCAACGCGAAGCGACGCGGCGCGATGCGAAAATAACAAACAGTCGAAATGTATTGAAGTGTCCTACGTGACCAAAAGTACATAGAAGGCGTTGCGGTGCGGTGCGGTTTGAAGCGAACGCGATCAGTTGGTTTGATATTTTCGCGCGAATTTCAGTGGCGCGGCGTATGTCAGTGGCGGTGAAGTGACAATTCGCGCGCACGTAGGACAGAGTCGTCGCTTCGCTCCGCATCGCACTGAATTCGTATTGGATCGCTTCGCGATCGCGTTCGCGTTGATTCGCCCACATAGGACACGGTGTGACGTGGTCGAATCAACGCGAACGCGAAGCGACGCGATGCGAAGCGAAAATAACAAACAGTCGAGATGTATTGAAGTGTCCTACGTGACCAAAAGCACGTAGAGGGCGTTGCGGTGCGGCGCGGCTTGAAGCGAACGCGATCAGTTGGTTTGATATTTTCGAGCGAACTTCAGCGGCGCGGCGTATGTCAGTGGCGACTGGCGGTGAAGTGACAATTCGCGTGCAGGTAGGACAGAGGCGCCGCTTCGCTCCGCGTCGCACTAAATTCGCATCGGATCGCTTTGCGATCGCATTCGCGTTGAATCGCCCACGTAGGACACGGTGTCACAGAAACGCGCGTATAAGTGAAGATTATTAGAACGAAGTTCCTTATCGCGCGTTGCGAAAGGGGGCTAGACGGAAAAAATTAAGAGGAAAAGTTGTAACGACACTTTTTGTCGTCGTTTATTAATTAAAGCGAGTACTAGGCGACCAGAAATGTTCGAGGGTGCGACATCAGTGATACTGTACAATCATAGTATGTGGCTGTCTTATTTACTCTTCGGTATTTTGCATAGGCACAACAGGGATATCTATATTACGATCATGCACATTAAGTTATTATTGCTATTTCTCTTGTCATGCCAATTAATATGCGCTAACAAGACACTTGTCAGAGCGACAAGGATAGAATAAATCTATCACTGTCACTCTGACAAGACACTTGTCAGGATTGTTTGGCAATAAACAATATTAGGAGTTGATACAAAATGTATGGAAAATGTTTTTAGCGTTTTTTGACACTTCTAGTGCTCATACCTTAAATGGTCCCATAGAGTATTTTGATTCCCATACGAAGTAGGATCGATACGCATATTTTTTTTTTTGGATTTTAGCACTTTTTTCGCTGACCGTACATTTTCTCAAAAATCTGTGAATGCAGTTCAGAATATCTTAAAAACTTATGGATAGTCTCGTAGGAACGTTTTCCTATAACTATAATGGTTAAGGTACCTGCCCTTACTGACCCGTCTCAAAAATCCATCCTGTATATAGAAAAGACATCTCAAACAAAATGTGTGTTCCACCGCCGGCTTGCCCTCTGTTCTCTTTTCAAACTAGAAGCCTCCTTTGCACACTTGCCATAGAGTAACTTTGTATATGACACTTGCCGAACCAAGACGGCAAGCCTAACACCGTGTTCCCTCGTAGGACACCGCAACTTCCTCTACGTGCTTTTGGTCACGTGGGACACTTCAATACATCTCGACTGTTTGTTATTTTCGCTTCGCGCCGCGTCGCTTCGCGTTCGCGTTGATTCGCCCACGTAGGACAGCGCGTAAGCAAGCTTATTTAGTCCATTAACACGCTAGTGGCTTGCCAAGTTCAAAGGCTCCTTATGATTTTTTCATTAAAAAATGGTGGGAACATTGCACAATAATTTAATTAAATTAGTTTTAGTTGATTTAAGTTAATATTTTGTTTTCTTACCGATGATAAGTGCAATGCACACCCCCGAACCCGATGTTCGCGGTGTCTATTCTATACGCTAGTAATAATAGTTCAATGGTCCAAACGTGTTAAGTGATAAAAATCTACTTAACAGAAAATAGAAAAAAATCTAAATTACTTGTCTACTTGATTTCTAAATTTTAACTACTAAATTGTCCGTTTACAACTTTACACGTATTAATTTACTTAAAATTAAGTTAACTACTTAGTACATATAAACCGAACATTATTGCGAGGCGGATTAATCAAAACGCGCACTAGGCACTGAGCGCCTGGCAAGTGGCACTCCGTTGCCAGCTCACCCACTCGCTCGACCACCGATCGATTCGAGTAACAAGTCAGTGTTTGTTTTATGCGCGCTTTTTAAAATTTTAAAATTTATTGTTAAAATCAGGGACTCGTCTCTAGGGACTAGACTGTCTTGGTCTAGTTGAAATGTGTAGCCTGTGTAGGGTAGATGCAGTGATGCTAGATTAGTGCATGCGAAGACACGATTTTAGCGCGCCCCCCCGATCCTCGCGCCCTAGGCTGCAGCCTAATTAGCCTAAGGGTTAATCAGGCCCTGAAAAGGCATATAAAACAACTGGTGTCAAGGTTGACTTAGGACCATTATTTTTGTTCAGATAATTTTAAATCTGAGCAAAACCTGAGTACCGTTTACAGAACTCACCCTTAGTTTAAATTGTTTCTTTACTTACTCTTAACTTTTATGTTAACCGTGCAAATGCGTGTCAGGCCACGCACAATGTAGGGTTATTTTTACTTAAATAGCCGTGATAATTTTCCTTATAAATAAAATAAATAAATAAATAGCGCTTCAACTCATAGCATAGGATTCCCTGTGTCGTGGGTGCCATGGACAACACACTAGACACGGACATTCACACCCAGACTGAAAACAAAAATTCAAACTCATCATTCAAATTTCCGCCTCGCTGGGAATCGAATCCAGTACCCTCAGTGCGGCGATCCGGCATGGTAACAATTGCGCCATATGGGTCGTCATCATAAAATAACCTATTTTTGAGATTTTTTTCACTTTACCGTTTAGCCAGCAGGGGAGGGGACACTTGACTCTAACCAAAATTAGCACTTTAAAGCCAAATATTTCGCAAATGGACCCCTAATGCCAAAAATGGTCTTAGAAGACCCATAATATTTTTGGAAGACCTTTTTAATGATACCTCACCCTATAGGGTACGCGACGAATAAAAAATTAATCCTCACGTTCCCTATAGGGGAGGTACCCTGAAAAGAAAAGTTTTTCAATATTTTCTGGAGTTTTAATACCTGAGAATCGCGGCGGCGGCGGTACTTTTGAGTTCGAACGTGAATCCACGTTCCCGGTAATCGACGAGTTAATAAACATGTATATCCATGCCAAATTACAGCTTTCTAGCACTAAGGGTCTCGGCGCTTTGCTTCGGACAGATGGACAGACGGACGGATGGACGAACGGACATATAAGGACGAAACTATAAGGGTTCCGATTTTACTTCAGAACCCTAAAAACGAAGTAGGTAACTCGTATATTCCTAACTGTCACGTCCCTTACATATCAGTAAATTATAAATACAGGAACAATTGTCAGAATAATCATATAAAGAAAGTAATGTGAAGCGTATTGCATAACGAAAGAGAAACATTAAAATTGATATAGAAGCTCCTAAAATATACATTATTCTAAATGCTAGCAATAAAACTCTGTACAAGCTTGTGAGTTACTGAAGCGAATATTCGTATGCGACGACCACGACTTCCGTCAAGACATTCTTACGACTCAATTGGTGATATGTAAAGATCATTATCTCTCAAGACCTCTCATAGACAGATGGTTTTTTATCGCGGTATGGTAGCTTTCTCAATAACGACCACTAGCTTAATAATCATATCTCTTCACAACAGATACATATATGGAACATATTTTACTACACATGAAATACTAGGACTGAAAAGATATAAGTGGTTAAAATATTTTTAAAGAAACGCTTTTAAAACTGTGCTACTACCTCGAAGTTACAATCCATGGCAAATACTTTAGCCCTCTCTCTCTTTAACATTATTTCTACTACAAGAAGCTGGCAAATAGTTGTAGCTTTCAGGATTGATGTGGATGTGGATGTCTTCAAGAAAAAAGTGAATAGGCTTTTACTAAGTTAGTGCGCTCACCATCATGGACCACATCCGCACTTACTATCAGGTGGGATTGTGATCAAGCATTTACTTATTGGCGAGTTAAAAAAAGGAATTTCGGTTGTCATTTCCTAGACGTTAATGTAATAGAGAAAGGATTTGGTGATGGTATCGTGTCATGTAAACGACACTTCCGACGTTCTTGTACGTGGAGGAGCGATGAAAGTGAGTACATAATTAATGGGTCCTAATTCGGACGGTGTAATCAACTGATACACTCGAGGCGAGAGAAAAGTATACTTTAGCAGAGCTCCTAACTTTAGCACGCTCTACGAGTACTTATAAAATGCAGAACATTCGACAGAACATGGCGACAGAGAGAATTAATTACTTACTTTTATGGCCATACCAGCAGACGAACCACCTGATGGATAATCGTCGCTCGTTGAAATCAGTGACGAAAATCTCCCCCCCCCCTTCCCCCGCCCCCTTCTCTTTAAAAAATATTTAAAATCATTAAACGTCATGGATCTATTGGGTCTGCAATTATAAAGTTAAAACTTCGAAATTCGTATTCTATTTTTTGTCTTTACCGTACCTTACCGTCTACCTTACTGTCTGTACCGTACAAAGTAAAACGTAGGTATATACATTTATTTGTCCCGCAGTGTACTCCTGAAATATTATAATAAAAGCGTCTTATTAAAGTTGTTCGCGCTCATTTCAAAGGAGTATTGCCTTTGCATTTAATTTGAATTTCGCTTATAATTTTTCGCAATCCACGCTTTCACGGCCAACAGTGTAATCGGGCTAATTACCTGAAAATACACTTGGTAATGACGGACGTTTCGAAGGAACAAGTGTGGGGTAATTTCTTGGAAAGGCGAAAATAAGGGTTGGAAACAAAAACCTTCACAGCGTTGGAGCACTCGTTGCGTCCTTTGGGAAGTTCTCTATATAAACTGAAGATATTTCTGCAGTAAACTTAGTCTGAGTTGGGCCATATCGTGATCACTGCGTGTCGTTAATTTATGAATACTTCATGGAATCGTCTCTAAAGTTGTCGTAAAATTTTCTATTGTTGAAGTCAGTAACACGCTATTTATTGATTACAATTAAAAGTAACAACTGTTTATATTTCTACTCGTGCGCTGGCATGTTTTATTATTTCAAGCACAGACGTTAAAAAAAACGGACGTAACCTTGTCTAATCGAGAGTGAAGCATAGAAATGGCCGATCGCTTACTACGTGTGCGTAATTTTCGGGTTACCACAATATGAACATTTCCCCATTTTTTCTTTAAGTAGTAGTAAAATATATACACTAAATGTATTACTTACTGAATAGTTATTCCGTAATGTTCGGTTTACACGTATTAAGTAGTTAAGTAGATAACTAAATTTTAAGTAAATTAATACGGTAAACGAACAATTTAGTAGTTAAAATTTAGTACGCAAGTAAACAAAAAAAAAATGAAATTTGAATTTGTTTAGTTTGAAATCTATTTTTCTGTCAAGTAGGTGTGTGGGACTTATCTCTTAACACATTTGGACAGACACTTTTTAGTTAAAATTTAGTAAAAATGCATAAGTAATTAAGTAGGTTGTGAAGAATTGTATGAAATAAAGAGCTTTACTAAATTATTACGTTTGGACGCGCACTAAAAATTATTCACTTAAAATTTAGTTATCTACTTAAATACTTAATGCATGTAAATTGAAAATAACACATTCCACATTCAATAAATGCAAATTATTATATTTGATGAGATTAATTAATTTTATTAATTGACAACAGATTAAATACACTGGTTTACCTACTTCACTTATAGGGGAGGTATCTAAAATTTCTCAGATTTTGTTCTACCATTATCTTAACGTAATTAATATACTTACTTGATCGATAGCTTTTTAATATTGTTAGTTAGTAAGCAATGCCGCGGACAGACGGACAGACATGGCAAACATATAGGTAAGGGTTCCTTGTTATTTAGTACGGAACCCCAAAAATATATACTTTTAAACTAAAGTAAGAAACTCGAGCATTATAATTATATACTATAATTTTCCCACACATTCTGGGTATTTGCATATGCAATATTGTTGGCAACACTAGCTGATTTTGTGGTTACAATTTTTCTAGTTTATTTTGTTAATAACTTTAGGAAAAATAAAAGAAATCAGTGATTAAATTACAAGCTTACTTGTGAAAGGTGATCCCTTTATGTTTTTTAACTGAATTATTATTGTTCTTGCAACTTTTAACAACACTCAAAGGCATTTTTATTATTCTTTATCAACTCCCGTTGTTCGTATGACTCGAGTGCGGTCCGGCGCCGGAATGGCGGCCGATAGTGTCCATGTGTGCGTGTTTACTTGTACGAATAGAGAGTTTGTATTCCGATGGGTGCTTCACTGAATTTGTTCTTGAGATTACGTCCGTCTTTATTTAAGGTCCGTGATTTCAAGGTAAATATTCCAATTTGGATCTAGATATTTTATTTCTCAGTAACATCGGTGTACTCAATAATTTTTTATAATACTAAGAAAAGGGTATTTTTCACCTTGGAGCCTTAAACTTTAAGAGCGATAAAATGTTTCAATCTGAATCTCGGTTTAAATCACCTTAAGTTAAAATTTAAATGCATCAAGTTTTAACTGGTATCTTCATTCAGGAAAAAAAAGGAAATAAGAAACAAAAAATAAAAGTTCATGGAAAAAAGATAGTACAATGTAGTCAGAAATTTCTTGCGCTTTAAACCTTGAAATGCAGCCTACTAACAGTAATCGGATTTAAGACTAGTGAGGGGACAAATCGGTTGTTATCGATATCGATAAACAGATCTAAGATTTTAATGTATTAAGGTAATTTGGCTACATCTCTGATAAGTTTAGATTACACTTAAATATGGATGATATAAATATAGAGTACCTAATAGAAATACCATGTAATATCTAATTAAATGAACATGTTTTGTCCTATAAATAGAGAGCTATATTTTATTGATGTAAAGGTATGGCTTTGTTTCTTTTCTTTTTCTGTCACCTAGTTTTACAAAAAGTTTATAAAAAAATAATTTACACTTATCATAATATTGTATCATAATTATTATTTTTATCGATTAGATTGTCACTTCACTAAAACATTGGAAGAAAAAATTTGATCCAAGTTGAATTCCGAGTATTTGCGAGTAATTAATTCTTTAAACTGCTGAAGCGCTTGTCTGGTCCTGAGAGTGCTCAGATCTTCATAATTCGCATGTCGCACTAAAACAATTTTAAATTGCTTATTTTTTTATTATGAGCTAATCCGATAAAAGGCTTAACTAAATTACGAATCCCAGGCAGTCTCGTGCAGATCATACCAGACCTGAATTCTTAACGAATCGTAGGTCTCGTTAAAGTGTAGAAGGCACACACGTTCCTAACGTACACTATAATCTAAGGGCCAGAGTTTTACAGAGTTCTGCTCTCTCCCCACTCCTCTATAGACTGTACCCGAGTGACATGCCTAGACATCCGAACGTGGATCTTGCCCTTTTCGGAGACGACACTGTTCTGTACACCACACACCCTGCATCACCTCAACCTTCCAAGCGGCTAGCTCCCTAGGCCAGTGACATAAGACATTGAGAATAGAGGTATTAATTTAAATAAAACTTCAAGTTTTTCCAAGCTCACCCCTGTCCACGTCAAGCTGTTAAGGCCTTTACGGCCAACAGTATAAACTGTCCATTCAGAAAAAAGTGGTACTTACTGCCGATATTGCGAAGTACGCGAATGAATTTAATCGAATTCGATAAATAAATTAACAACACTTTAAAGTACATTTTAAACATATGTGGAATAAATCAACAAATGGAATATAAAGTAGTATAATAATTATGTTTTTGCATGATAATATTCCAAAGTGCCATTAAATATATCGACAATATTTAGTCTATACATAGACAACTCTATGATACCAAAGGAAAAGGTAAAGCCACTTTTGAAGCGTAGTGAAATTCCGACCAATTAATTCCTTTAAACGCTAAACGCGCCGTCCCCTGAGAATGGAGATTATTTATTAATTTAATATTTACGTCCACGCCTTTAAAGTTTTCAGCTTATTGATCATTTAAGCAAAGCTTTGATAAGAAAGTTTACACACACATAAACATACACATACTAACAAATAAGTTTTTAATTCAGTAAAAAGCCAATCTTTACAGATTTGAAAATCTTTATAGAAAAACTTTAAAGAAATGGTTACTGAATTAAAAACTGTAAAGGGCGAGTTATAAAAATATTTGCCAATCTTAAATAGATGAAATTCCCGACAGCTCTCAGACATAAATGAAGTGGCTCGTTCAAATTCAAATACTTACTGACTAAAGGTACTTGAGAACAGTATTTCTAGTACCAACAAACTCAAGCCAACATTTCCACGACCGGGCCTCAAATCATCGTAGTATTCGTAGTATTCGGTGCGTAAGCTATGTAAATTAATTACTTCAGAATAAAAATATTATTATGTTTTAAGCCCCTACTCAGAGTCACTAACGGATACTTAAATTGCTCCTTAATACAGAATTTGTATGGTGATTCTTTACTAAGGAGCGATTAAAGTAACCGTTAGTGACTCTGAGTTTTGGCGTTAACTAGTTAAGTAATATAATCGTAGACTTTAACTAAGTTTATCTTATCGTGGTCTCTAGATGGGATTGATAAGTCTTCGAAAGTAGCAATTAATTTAAGATCGTCTTCAAATATTACTATGGTTATATACTAGTATTTAGTATTTATATTTTAGGGGTTGGAGTTGCCATTTAAGTAATATAAACTAATATCAAGACTTTCTTTTGTTTCATGTTCTTGGGAGCAGACTAAGCAAGTGGAATCAGTAAGTATAATTATTCATTTATTCATAGTACCTACATAGTATTTCAGGAACCTCTGACAATACTATTAAGTCACTGTTGTATCGACGTGGTGTCGTATTGATCAGAGCTTCATCATCACATTGTGCATTGCATCCATGCAAACACACACATCAACATGCCTCAACACACCTCACACACACCACACATACTACACACACACACATATTTCATGGTAATTTAAGTGTAAGTTTTCTTAATAATCAAGCTTAAAATATGTATTTTTCTGCGGAAGAGCGAGACATCCTGGCACAGGTACATTTTTTACTTAAAAGGATGTCCCAATAACGGAACAATGTATTTTGTTAAACTCATTTTTTCAAGTAAATCATTTTCATTTCATTTAATTTCATTCATCCATCTAACCCATAGCTGACTCTCTCTCGCGCTCTCATAATTAATCAATACATAATTGTATGCCAAGTGCACATCGGAATTCGCAAACTTCTGATAACGTTATGCAGAATTACCATCACTAATCCGCACTGGAGCAGCGTGGTGGAGTGTGCTAGGCCTCCTCAAGAGGAGAGACCCGTGCTCAGTAGTGGGCCATTAATGTGTTGAAGCCAAGCATAACTGCAGAATATTCATGTATTAAGGATTTACTATGTATACCATTAACGAAGCAAGTTATAATTTGCGTGTGGGTACCCGCATCAATGTCGTAAATGAGAATCTTTTTCAATCATCAAAAGTATAAATACATTTTAATTTAAATATCACTGTAGTCATTAAATTATAAAAAAGGAAGTCCTCTATATACAAATCACGTGATAAATTCTCGGCGTACTTCTGAATAATTTTTCAAGAATTTTCGTTAAAATTTTTAAATAAAAAGCCATAGACTTAAATATATAGACACGCTGTTGTTAACAAATTTCGTGTCACACTTTCGTGTCACAGAGTACTCAATCCCAGAGTCAATATGCGCCCAGTGTTGCCAACACCCTACTCCGAAAGAGATCATGGATACATTACTATAACTGGACATATACCATGGATATATTACTCTGTCTGGATTACTTTGTAGAGGTACCTGAGGATTAATTACGTCATAACGGAATGACCATTGTGTTCATCCATTCATTGTGCATCTGTAATCCCAGGATATATCATTCAGCTGTGTTAATTTTTTTTATAAGTGTTATGCACTTAAAATAAAAGAAATGTACCGTAATAAATTACATTGTTTCATTTCATTATCACCTTCAACATCCGTTTTCATGACGTAAGGACAATTTTGAAGAAATTATAATAAAATGTGTTAATACAATAATATATTTTTTTACCACCAGAAAAATTATTAGAAAACATTTGGAAAATAGGACATAACACCCCACAATTATGAAGGATAATCTCAATCCGGTCTGCGATTGGTCAAATAGTCATTCCGTTGTGACGTCATCTGTCTTCAAGTACCTCGAAGTTATGTATCCAGTTAAAAGTTATAATTATATCCATGGCGACAATCATACGATTTATGCCTTTTTCCAGTTCATCTCGGAGTGACTACTATATATTTTTTTAACATCGTAAGTAAACATTAATAATTTAAATATGTATTTGTATGCATTGTTAGAAAATTATGTACGAGTATAATAGGTTCATGATATAATTATTATAGGTTCATAGATTTATCAATAGATGGCGCACATTATAATTACCTATGTCCCGATATTTCTACATTTATAATTTTGTATGTTATTATGTAAATTTATATTATAACTAGCTGCCCGGACAGACTTCGTTCTATCAAAAAAAAAATTGCAATAAAATTATATTGCGACTATACATTGAGATGTAAGCTATCCTATCTTTCAAGTTGGATCACACTGCACACGGTGTGCAAAGGGCAATGAACCTAGTTGGCATACCTACAAGTCCGCAATTTTGAAAAAACCTCGATTCGGCGGCCAGTGATGTAAAATATGTCAATCGATAGAATAAATGATTATGATCAAAAAGTATTCAGTGATGAAATGTCGTAAGTGGTATACTTTCTGAGATATTTGAGTTCAAACCCGTAGAAAAATAAAACATTGGTAATTGTCTTTTTTATTTATTAGTGGATCAACACTATAACTATATACATATAAAATATCACAATATCATTAACAAAACTAAATAAATACATATTTATTCATATTTACATATATACATATTATATTATATATTAAGTACATAAATATTTATAACTACGTATATAACATGTGGTTGAAGACCACGGGCGAGGACATTCTAATTGCTTCAGGTAGTGCTGCCGGACGTGATTCTTGAAGAAACTTTTGGTAGTCTTTTGATGTCTACAAGCAAGTAGTTCCACAACAGTATTGCAAAGGAATTCCCGAAATAAGCAGTGCTATGGGTTTCCTTTAAATAAACAGGAGAAGACACATTATTCAAAATAGCATAAAATGTTGAGAGAATTCTGAAGTTTCACCTGTGTCGAATTGGTAGCCATTTAAGTTAGGAATCAAACTGGGAAATGTGGTCATACTTACGTAAGCTGAAGATAAGTGTATCGAAGTTTTTTTACTTTATTTTCCTACGGTTTTGAAATCAAATATCTCAGAAAGTATATAACTTACGACATTGTATCACTTAATACTTTTTGATCGTAATCACTTAGTCTATCGATTGACACATATTTTATCAATATCCGCCGAAACAAAGTTTTTTACTTTATTTTTCTACGGGTTTGAACTCAAATATCTCAGAAAGTATACCACTTACGACATTTCATCACTGTATACTTTTTGATCGTAATCATTTACTCTATCGATTGACACATGTTTCATCACTGGCCGCCGAATCGAGGTTTTTTCAAAATGGCGGACTTGTAGGTATGCCAGGTTCCATACAAAACTGTTGGAAGCCCTTTGATTAAAATCGGTTAAGTAGTTAAGGAGTCTATCGCGGACAAACAACGTGACACGTAATTTATATATATGAAGATAAGAAGATTTTATTTTAATTTATAGTTTTACTTATTACTTTTCTTTCAATTTCGTTTTGTAGACCGCCATCTAAAACTAATTAAAGTTTTAGTACCTACATTAAATGAATCGTACTATTTTTTTTCTGGAGCCATCTTAGGAAATACGACTTTTATTTACCCACCGTACGATCTCTCACTCCGCGACGTCTGGCAACCCTGTTCCGTAGTGATTAAGTACTCTGTGTTCGTTCTGTCAAGTTTGGTTCAAGATGTCGGTATTAAATATTTGACACTAAATTATTTTTAAGACTGTAAATAAAAATATAGTTACTTACCAATTATGATTAAATAAAGTGAAATAAAGTTCAAACGTAAATAATGAGAACGTTTTAACTGTGCTCAATAAACAATAATACGTTATTAAGTGTTTTTGAACAGTCGGAGTTTTTTTAACGTGACATTTACTTGTGTAGCTTGCTCGCAGCCGACTAAACTGAGTTGGCCCCAGTTGGGGTCAACACAGGTGAACAAAATGTAAGTACTGAACAGCGTGTCTATATTATTTAGGTCCATGTAAAAAGCACTTAAATATTTTACTTAACACGGAAAACGCAAGACGCCTGCATTTCGCTCTCTTATTTTTGTTGCATGCTTAAATACTGTCTTGAGAGAAATGTATTGCGGTAAGGATGCAGCTCTATCGACGGAGAGATAGCGATAAAATATTATGTATAAAACATGGACCTAATATTTAAGTCTATGGTATAAAAATAAAAATCATTCATGCTATGTCGACTTTTAAATTCACTTTAGTGCATTGTGTAGTTTGACGATTTCAGAATTTCGTGGGTTTCATTCATGAAGTTTAATTTATTATAAGGTGAACTGATGCCCTCGAGGCATTACTTAGGTTTTACTAGGTCAAAGGTGCTAACAGCAAGGGGCAAAGGGGCTTGCACCCCTCGTTAGGAGGGAAATTGAATACAGAAGATAAAGACATTATTTTCAATTAAGTTTCTGTTTAAATAAAAACTTTAGATTTATGTATAATGTTTTTCAGAATTATAACGGCACCCTTGCATCAGGCCAAGATTTTATCCTCATCCGTGACCATGACCAAAGCCCAATAATAAATTTATCAAAGACAGGACAGACCGTTATAATATTATAATCGTTATATAGTCTGTAAATGATTGATACGTTTTGAACGAGTTAGTTGTTGGGACTATTCATATTTCATTCATATACATAGCCCACATGGCATAAAATAGGACCGATACTTGGCGTCCATGTAAAAATCAAAATGATTCACATTTAAAAATATTCCAAGCCAGTCTGTAAACTTGTAAAAAGATGAACACATAATATAAATTGGGACAGTGAAATGATTGTGCTTATCCAATGGAGCGGAGAGGACCCAAAGCGGTTGATAGAATTGAATAAAATACAAATCTACGCTCCAACGGGCAAAGACTGGATGTACTAAAGGGTTAAAGCGTACCACTGAACCGGCGGGATTTTTAATAACATCTCCATGCTCTGCGGGAGTACATTAATTATAAAGCCATTGAATAGAACATTCTTTTGAATACAAGTAAAAATAATAATACAAACAACGAATTATCTGTTAATGTAAATATCGTCTGTATTTGTTTTCGTCTGTTGTCTGTATTTGTAAAGTCATAGAACTGTGTAGCCGCTGTTGTTAACAATACAAATGTTAAAAAGTACTTTTCATGTGAACTAGTGAAAAGCTAATAAAAACACAATACATTTTAGAGGCAATATTCGCAACAGCTTACAAACAGAACCATAATTATCGTAGAGTATATCTTATATCGTACAAATGAATAAAAATCAAGTTCAAATGTATAATACGAAATTGTTTAAAGATTCACCATAAAGCAACAAGGAGTTGACACATTAATTATATTGCTTAATTTAATATTTAACAGCTAATTCTAATAACTAAAATTTTACAAATTAATTATTATTTATCAGAAGATCTGTTCTGTAACATCAAGACTAAACTGGTTCACAGGATTTTAATGCACAGCTCAGTGACCTGTTTTCAATATTATTTCGAAATGCTCTCTGAAGCTACAAGGTTTGGTTCGGTAGTATGCAATAGTAGGCATCGTTACTAACATTTCAGCTTAACCGTCCATTACTTCTGAAACCTTACAGATATTGAATCGTTGCTTTAGTCAGAATACTAACTATGTTATTATTTATAGTTAGGTTACACCAAGAAATCCTATGAACTGTTTCCTATTTTGTCGACTTACGATGCCTGTTTTAGTAATATTACACTTAGGTGTAAAGGCTACAAATTTCAGTTCAATTCGGATATAATACAGAGATATGTTTTATCATCGCTTGCTTACAAATTTCAAGCTCCTACTTTATCCTTATGTATAAAACTTGGCGGAGAAAAGCAATCCGGATCTTCATAAATAAACATGAGTTGTTGTTGCACGCTCAAGGATTAAGACAAATGATTAAAACCGTTTAACAGCAAACAGGATGCGGTAAGGAAGTAAACGCCCTGTGACAAACTAAGTGGTAAACACCACATTCGTCTATTTATTTATCTAAGAGGAAACTTAAGATCAAGATGACTGAATAAGGTTTATTTTAATGGCTACATTAACACTAATTAATTACTGTATCAATAAAAAAACAGACGAAACATTTGATGGTCAATGATCACCGCCCAAAGGCATCGATAAAACATTTCTGGCCGAGGAATGGCTGCTATTAGGTACTGGCTCCCCAACACTAAAAGCAAACCATGTGGAAATAGTTCACGTTTGATCCTAAAAGCATTTCAGTAGTCTAGTCTAGACCCTGGCTGAGTATCGGGAACTAAATCGGGTTCTAAAGCCTTGTAATTCTGCATGGATTTTGACTCTCGCAAGCCTTATATATTTATTAAACGTAATCACACTTAAAATCTTTCCAAAAATTGGAAAATTGATGATTTATATTGTCATAGACGAATTGAATGGAAATTGTGGTAACAATTTGGAAATTCCACTATTTACTCCTTAATAACAGGAAGTTATTGGTGGTAGGACTAACAATCGGTATTTGCGATAGATCTTAACCAAGGCAAACGATGATTTCAAAGCGAACCCCTGACAAACCACGAGACACTTAACAAAATTGAAGACCTCAATTACAAAGCACTTCAATAAACAAGACAATGGAAGTCTGTGAATTAGTTTCGAAGGGCCATCCGCCCGATTCCAAACCTCCCTTGGCAAACGAATTTCGTTCTTACAAAAGACATACACGACCATTACAATAAACGCCCGTAGGCTGTTATTTTCTATGCATATTTAATTACAAATTTACAATTCAAATACTCGAACGTAAACTTTGAGATACAAAGCGTAGCTGGAAGGACTCTTAGTTGCCGTAGACTCGAGTTCAGCTTCTGTCGAGGTTATATCAACACTGGATCTTGCTCAATAATTTGCGGAGTTTCGATCGAAGTTCTGATAGCAGATGATATTGATATTACTTGTAATGCTTTAGTGGTTACTAACTATATTATTTAGTTAGACGGCTCCATTACGTGGGTAATCCGTGCTTCATAGTTTTAACTCCCAACGTAAAACGAGATCTGTTATAGGTAAGTTTGACTGTGTCATCGTAGCTTCTAAAAAATGGACTGATTTTGATTCCTCCCAGGCGACACACCTGGCGAGAGATCTCCCTTTGCCAATCATTCGTCTTATCCATGCATGCAGTTAGCCGTGTTCTCAACTCCATATAAAGACAGTGACAGTTTAAATATTCCGAAAGCCTCTCGAGGGTAGAATTAAAATTTTATGATCCCACAACTTCGGAACGCGACGCCCTTATTATGCTGTAACTTTCATCGTTTATGTTCGGTTTACACGTATTAAGTGGTTAAGTAGATAACTAAATTCTAACCAAATTTTAAGTAAATTAATAATAGTGGTGAAAATTTAGTACGCAAGTAAACAAGTAATTTAGATTTTTTTTCTATTTTTCTTTTAAGTAGGTGGGCAGGGCTTATCAGTTAACGTTTGGACAGGCACTTTGTAGTTATTTAGTAAAATGCATAAGTAATTAAGTAGGTTGTGAAGAATTGTATGAACTAAAGAGCTTTACTAAATTCTTACGTTTGGACGCGCACTAAAAATTATTTATTTATTTAGTTAAAATTTACTCATCTACTTAACTACTTAATACGTCAAAACCGAACTTTAACCACTTTTATATCCCTGTCGTGTTCTAGTGAGGTATTCCTGGGAGAGTTTCTAAAAATTCAATAGTAGGTAACACTATAAAGTACCTATTGTACTTTCCATGATAAATATTATATTTAGATCATTAAACAACATTAAACAAGTTATTATTTTTACTTAAATTTTTATTTAAGGACGTTACTTCACATAGCTTTTATTTAATGTTTTTAACACCAACCATTTTGCAGTGTGTCCTCTAGAACTTAATTTACCACCAAAAATTAGCACTTTAAAGCTAGACGCAAACTGATCCTTGAATCGCAAATGGTCTTCACTCCTACGGTTTTGAACGAGCTATCCCTAAATATGTGGGGTACTGTATCATGGGGTAGATGAGAGAAAAAAAATCCGCAATTTAGGTGTAGTGATTTCCTACGGAGATCGGGGTTCTCATGGGAATAACCCTAAAAAAGATATTTTAAGATTTTGTTTATCACTTTTTCAGCGTTATAAATATGTCAACCCATGTCAAATTATAACTTCCTAGTCAATGATATTATATGTAGTAAAATAAGATTTTGTTCCTAATACATAATAATGTATGTATAGGTCTCTAAGCTAAATTACTCGTCACATCATTATCTCTTATTATCTCGTCTCGACATTACTCGTTCTGATAAAAAAGTTTTATATTAGATACGTATATATTGCTATAAGTAGTATTAAGTGCTGTGAGTAGGAACATAAATAATAACCTCGGTTTTATTATTATTCTAAGACCTCGGTAGTTTCTTGCCGCTTCTTCTGCCGGATCACTCAAGACATAGATTGACTTTCGAAAAGAGTTTGTTACAAACCAAATTCTAATTTTATTTACGATTTTGATTTTTATTTGATTTACTAAACGACACGTATAGTAACAACGAAAGCGTATAGCTTTCGTTGACTACCCTTAAATGAAATAGAAATATTATAAATATTTTCGTATAAATTAAAGATTACACTAATTATGTCAATGATATTTAAATTAAATATACAGTGTATTATTTTGTTCTAGTACACTGCTTATGCCATTTATGAATCTTGTTCAGACAATGACGTGTGATTTTTTTAAATTTGTTTACGTATTATGCCATTGAATTGAACTACGAGACATATTCAACGTGAATTCAAGAACGGGAGGCACTTAAATAAGATCACACTCGAAAGAAATTAATATTAGTACGTTAAAATTATTGCATTTTTTATGACCAGTCTAGACGAGAGAATTTGTTGCATAACCTTATTATTTGTGTGTCACTTTGGATACCAAAAACTACGTAGCCGATATAGAAGTTCATAATTATAATCATTCACTTAAAGAAGTTCTTTCACGTAAAGAAAGCTATATTATTATCCAATAGCGTGGGATTTATTTTATTTGCAAAAAAGTTATCCATACAAAAATGTCCACAGAACGCTGTTCAGTTCTTCCCGGTACACTTTCAATACCAGCATTTTGTGTGTCAGTTTTTTTAACCGACTTCAAAAAAAGGAGGAGGTTCTCAATTCGACTATATATTTTTTTTATGTTCGTTACCTCAGAACTTTGGACTGGGCGAACCGATTTTGATGATTCTTTTTTTAATCGAAAGCTGATGGCTGTCATGTGGTCCCATATAAATTTTATTGATATCAGACAATGGCATCCATGATAAAACCATATTAGTCTTAAATTTGTATTAAGTAAGCGCGACAAATGGACGAATAACTCAATATCACGCCAACCGATTTCGATGATTCTTTTTTAATCGAACGCAGGTGCTTGTCACGTAATCCCACATAAATTTGAACGAGATCTGACAAGTAGTTTTAGAGTAACTTTGAAGTCGGTTATTTTTGTTAGTAAAATTTAGATTATTTATTCCCTCTTCTAAAATCAAACACGCCGTCAAATATATATATTAAGCCCCTTATTCAGAGAAAGAAGCAACGTTGTGTTTTGTTTCTTCACTCTTATGAAAAAAGATAATACATAACACATAATAATAATATTATAAGAGTGCAATAGCTTTAATAAGCGTTTATTTATTTTATTTATTTATTGACACACCAACAGCATTACACACAGTTCTTAATATAAGTTTTGTACAAGTTAGCATAATGGCATGTGCATGCCAATTACAGGCGTGAACAGCTTTCGTTACAGACAATGTTATTAACTTTATGAATAATGTTATTAAATTTGTTTATGAATAATTTATTTGTTGTACAGGCGGACACGACTTTTGAAACAACATCGAACCTGACGTTCTCGGCGACGCGGTTCGAGAACGGCAGGAAGTTCATCTGCCAAGCCATGAACGAGGTCATGGTGCAAAACAAGGACCATCCCATACACGCCAACAGAGATCTGGAGGTTTGGTGTAAGTACTGTTACTGTGAAAGAAACAAATTAACTTAATTTAAATTTTGTACAACTAGGGAAGTTCCATTACCACTAAATGAAAAAGAAAAATAAGGAAACAAAATAAGTAAAAACACCAAACTACAGCCCTCCCAACTGCAAGAATAAAATTAAATATCACATAATTTACAATGTACACAATCGCTTATAAATCCTCACTTATAAAATATCTATAAGCAATTACCTCGCTCATAAATGTTCATATCATAAGCTAACCGCGATTGGCCATTATGGAAAAAAAACAAAATAGGCAAATAGGTTAAGTATCTCTAATAGTCTTTAGTTTTTATGCACAGAATCGATATCTTTTTCAGGATATCCTTGAATTCCTTGTATTGAGAACTTCTATGAGAATTATTGTCAGAAATTAAATGTATTAAACATTTTACAGATCCACCGATAGTCCACGTTGGGCCTCCGAACATCACCGTCGTCGAAGGCTCAAAGATTCTCCTCAAAAGCGAATACGAAAGCAATCCGTCATCGTTAAATGAAGTTATATGGTGAGATAACTTTTTAGAATAAATCCACTCACGTCGGAGGCCTCCATAGATCTTTCCCCGGTTTCCACACTTTGAAACATTTCCAATTCAACCGTTTTCCAATCCGTTCTTTAGCTCATCAATTTTGCTTAGTCGGAAAGCTACTTTAACTGGATTGTAATTGCCGTCCGGGAGAGATCTAGTCTGTACTGTCAACGGTTTAGTCTCAAGCTAACCTCAGCAGTAATGGCACTATTTAAACTGGACCAATCTTTTTAGGACGCATCGTCATCTAACTTCGAAATATCTACTGAAAGAAAATTGCTGCCACCAGACATCTGTCAAAATTCAATTGAAAACAAATTATTCATAAATATTTGACTGGCTCATGTTTAATTCACGGTGATAAGATAAAAAGGAGCATGAAAGAAGCACGTCATATTGCCATCTTTGTGGAATATTGGTTGAGAGTACAACGAAGTGAACTCAGCTCCCGAAAATTGAATAAAGCGTCTCATTTTCCGGATGCTTGGATGATAATAATTGGCACCAGCATGCCGACATCGCCTTGACAATTTTATAATGACGCCATTTTCCTGTGTTATATAACCACATTTCTCATGAAAGATAGCCCTACGTTTTGTATTGTAATTTTCCAGATAATTATTTATTATTCTTCCATTAAATTATTTATGTACTGGCTTGCGTTATCATGTTCTTCTGTATTGCTATTGTTCTTAGTGACAACAACATATAATATAAAGGAATATTATTTGAAAATAGTATAAAGTTACAGGTGATTTATTAATTGGAATCATTATTCCATTAATTATTTAAAGGCAATTTCCTTTCTATGCAGTCGATTTTATTAATTTCTGCATCTGAATAGCGCCTTGATTTTCTTTATTATGTAGTATACATTTGCTACACCTCTACGTCTTAATTAAACTTCAAAAGACTTGGTCCTTGAGAACTTAAACCTTTTAACGATAAGAACAGAACTTTTATTCACATTATTCGAGATTTCAGTGTGTCCACTAAATCAGCGGAATTTTATATTTGCTATAAATATTGTTTATAGCAAATATATTCGAATTAGTCTTGGACAAAGTGTCGTTGTAGTATGTTCCGTTCAGGTCCCAATATTTAATTACATAAGAACTATCTGTAAGCCACCAATGCATGGACGCGTCATCTCTTAAAGCAGCCTATATTATGTTGGCCAAGCCTGAATCAAGCGGCAAGTGCGTAATGGTGGGTGATCAACTAACGTGTGGGTGGATGGCATTTGCTGAGTGGAGGCAAGCACCTTTTATTTGTGCACAAATACCGTCAGGGCTCCGAAGTGAGGCGAGCGCTTTCAAGTGCTGGCAAACTATACATGTTGGCACTTGCCATCACTCGATTTGCCAATTTGTATGGACGGTACTCTTAGTACTTATCGTGTATCAGATATTGGCACATTAGTTTCCATTGACCAGGTACCGCAACGGAGAGCGAGTCCACGTGAACGACACCAGCCACTACCAGGGCGGCACCACGGACCAGCACGCGCTCATCATCCTGGACGCCAGGGGAGCAGACATGGGCAACTACACCGTCCAGCTCACCAACGCTGTGGGGAACGGCACGGCTGAGGAGAGGATTGAAGTTAATGTGCTTTGTGAGTTAATGCTGTTCTATTAGTAGTCCAAAATGAACCGATGAGGGCAAGGTTAGGTCCTCAATGTCCATGATTCAAAATGATGTGGAGTTCGCCTAAACTCTTTACTTTTCTTACTGTCCCGATTGCTAACCTAAAATATCTGCGGGAACGAAATTATGTTGAACTTAAATGACTAATTCATCCGTGATGACATTCCAACTTGCTTAAAATATACTAGTACAAAACTATCGCGAGTATCATAGTACTCTTCTTTTCCATGGTTTGACTTGGTTTTCTTTGACACGATACTCTTCTTTTCCCAGACAAACCCCAAGTGCGACTAACAATGAGCTCGCCAAGTCCCATCCTGGAGACTGACCACAAGAACGTAACTCTGACCTGTGAAGTGGTCAGCGGAAACCCTCCCATCCTGGATGAGGTCATCTGGTACCTCGACGGGGAGATCCTCAAGTCTCTGCCGGAGTGTAATGGAACTGATGGTGAGTTCGAGTACATTAAGTCACCATTTTTTATTTTTCTTTCCTTTTTAAAAAACATTGAGAAAAATCAAATCCCATTCATGCGTCGAATCTCTGATCTAAAAAAATACACTTTCTTGGACTGTACTTCATTTACTGTCATTCATTTTCTTTTTGCACCTTAAAATTGCAGAAAACCTGTGCAATGAAATTGACCCTTCCATGCTGTTACTACAAGATACTACCAAGAGCTTCCACGGAAACTACTCCTGCAAAGGAAAGAACTACGCCGGCTGGGGGAACGAGAGTCAATACACTGAGCTTGTTGTGAATTGTAAGTGTTACTAGCTGTCATGTTTGTTGTAGTGGTGATACTTTGGTGAAGGCGATGACGACATTGCAATAGTGTAAATTGGTGCCATGCGTGGTATCATTCGTATTATAAGGCGCTCCATCCACTGCACCGCGCCCCGTCGCGTGGCGCGGGATGGCAGATTTTACCATTGTATGCAAGTATCTCAATTTATATAGAAATCACGCCTAGCACAACACACTGCCGATGCGGAAACGCGCGGGAAGGCGCCCCGCGCGCAGTTGCGTTATCCGTCGCTCCGCGCACCAGTGGGTGGAGCGCCTTAAAGTCTAGCGCTAAGATCGACTTTTAACCGTCGATAAAAGTGGAAAGTTCTGTAGCATCCACCATGCTTATGTTTATCGCGTCAACATTTTCACCAGCGTCCACTTCATGTCCTAAATCAACTATAAAATATGTATTAATTACATAATACTTACAAAACAAATAAAGGACGCATATCGCCAGCATAAGGCTTACAGTAAGTAAATTGTTTAATAAGAGATGACGTCCAACAAACACAATGTCAGATCCACCTTGTGTTGCAGCTTTTCTGCAAGTCTGCATATGATTTGCGTGTCAAAAGTAAATTTTGTTGTCACATCACGCTGAAAATGTTTTTGGTGTAAAATAGATTGCGACAGCTATTTCGAATTGAAATTGAATAGTCACATCCAAGTCAATACGTTGCATCGTAACCAATCAATCCAAAGTTGACCAACAATTTATCCAATGAATCCTAAATTGACGAACAACAACTAATTAAACAACTGAATCGTCAGATCCACCCGGTCCGGCCAAGCTCACGTACTCTCCGTGGCGAGTGGTGAAGGGCAAGTCACTGGTGCTGAGCTGCAGTATTCAAGAGAAGGGAAGACCTGAGGCGCACAGGTAAGTATTCATATAGAAATGTATTTAGACAGTAGACCCGTTATCATTGTTAACGCTTCAGACAAGATAATCACTAGGATTCTCTATGTCGTGGGTACCACGGACAACACACAGAGACAAGGACACACAGCCAGACCGAGAACAGCTGATATTCCAAGTCATCATTCAAATTTCCGCCTCGCTGGGAATCAAACCTTTGGCACGGCGATCCGGCATGCTAACCATTGCACCTCACGGGTCTTCGTTAAGATAGTTGACACGTTATATAATTAGTTAACTTCCTTGTTTCCCCTTGTCCAACCTTCAGGTTCCGATGGCACCGTGGCGGGCGCGTGGTGAGCGACATCGTGTCCCAGAACTGGACCATCGACCCGGTGACGCTGGACCACCGCACCAACTTCTCCTGCCGCGGCATCAGTGCGGGCGGGGAGGGGGAGCCCGCCACCGCCAACATCGATGTTCTAGGTAAGATACATCCATCCATTAGTCTGTGTCCACTGCTAGTTTCTTTATGGAAATATCCGACAAACATGCTGATGATCCGTCTGATAATAAGTTGCAATCATCGTCCATGGACATAGTAAAGTTGGTGTAAAATTGATAGTTGGTTAAATTTACTACCATAAAACATTGAATAAATAAAAAAATCTTGTCCTACTAGAATATTCAACAACAACAAAAGGTATCATTGATGCGTTGTTGACCAAGAAAGAGTGAAAAAAGGAAGAACTGGGTCTCAAGTAGATGCAGCACCTCCCTGAAAGTACCAAATCATGGTGCCAAGTGCCAGTGGCGGAAGTAAAAGTTGCTTCTCTGTATAAAAAAAGAATCAGTATCTGATAATATTAAAAAAAATTACGGATACTTACTTACATAAGTGGGAATAAAATTATGAAATTTAATCACAGTACTTATTTCGCTAGCCTAAAAACTCATATTTTTTTCATTAGATTCTACAAAATTACATTAGCCAAGATATTTCGTATAATTATGACGTAAAAATTCTTCGAAAAAAATAATTTCATAAAGCATTATTGGATAAACGAATAACATAGTGTAAATATAAAAATATTTGATTTACTAAATTAGTTTGATAAATTCAATGTTTTTCTTTCCCAGCGCCACCAAGCTTCAAATACGCTATGAACCACTACAGCGGAGCACTTTACAAATCACAGGTATGTGCACATTTTATTTACTTAGTAGTCATTTATTTTAAAGTGATACGTAGAAAAACAGCTGAAACATGTACAACGAAAGGCAACCGTGCGGCAAAGTGAACGGCCTTTACCTGTTAATGAGTATACCAATAGTGCTTCAACCCATTGATGGCCCACTACTAAGCACGGGTCTCTCCTCTTGAGGAGGCCTAGAGCAAAGTGGAGGTGTTAGTGGCCAACCCAATTGTCGGAAGTTTTTATGCCGCCCGAAGGCCTCCGACCTGGCTTAACGACTGTTATCTTACGATAACAACTGGGACCGACGGCTTTACGTGCCTTCTGAAGCACGGAAGCGCTCACGAACTTTTTTTGCCACTAGCGGTCACCCATCCGACTACCGACCGCACCCGCTGTTGCTTAACTTTGTCGATCGCTTAGGATCGACGCAAGCCGCAGGGCTATGAGCGCTGCGCTATTATTGACTGTACAGTGGTAATTAGTTACAAAAGCAACAACCCATAATCGTCCCACTGCTGGGCTCGGGGTCTCCTCTCACAATGTGGAGGGGTACATGCCATAGTCTACCACGCTGGCCAAATGCGGATTGGTAGACTTCACACACCTTTGAGAACTTTATGGAGAACTCTCCGGTGTGCAGGTTTCCTCACGATGTTTTCCTTCACCGAAGCAAGTGATAATTTACTTTTAATACGCACATAATATTTGAAAATAAGAGGTGCGTGCCAGGATTTGAACTCGGGCCCCTTCGTTCGAGAGACCAACGTTCTAACCGCTAGGCTATCACTGCGAGTATCACTATTAGTTATACTAGCACTCAATACACTAAATGGCAAACATATTACTTGTAGTTCACTTTTATATTGTGTGGACTGAATTAATAAGTTGCCCTCCGATATAGAATTAATATAAACACTAACAAAAACAAAATATCTGAATTATCTAGAAAATTCTTGACTTCTTGTGTTGTTTCAATACGACGCTAGAACATTCGAACTACAAAATTTAGGAATAAGTAGTCCCGGATTGTAGTCATAATTGGATCCCTTTGTAAAGTTTGACAATAAAAATGTAGGCCACTCCCACCGACCGCATAGCGAAGAAATAAAGTTTGCTAACGGCATCTTACAAGGGAGTTGCCTATGTCCAATAGTTTATAAAACTCTTTGAATGCTGCAATTGTTTTGATCTTTTGTTTCTTGGCTGAGTATTATATATTGAGGAATAGTGTTTACTTGTTTTTCTATATTCTTATCATATCCGATACAGTGTCGTAGTAATCTTGGAGTAACAATTATACTTCTTTCATAATTATTTAATTCAATCAGTTCACAAATAAAAGGTATCTCAATTTTAAAAATACCATCTGAACATTTTAATCTATTCGGAAATTTTTGTCATAAATAAGAAGAAATGGCGAAAGAAACTCCTCAGTACAACTCAATACATAATTTGATATAATTTCCAGAACATCTCCCTATCGTGTACGGTGGAGTGCGCGCCGCTGTGCAGCGTGCACTGGCTGAAGGATGGTCAGGTCATCGACCCCGAGAAGACGGACCGGTACTACGTGGTGGAGCGGAAGATCGGGCCTCAAGTCAACAGGAACGATTTTGAGGCTACTGAGTCTACTCTGGTGAGAGGCTATTATTGGTGCTTGAGGCTTTTATTACTATAATTATATTACTGTTAGTAGTAATTATATTAGTAACATTACTAGTAGTAAAACTTTATCTGTTTTAAAGGGTAATGGAGCTCTTTTAAGCTTTCTCTCTATCATTAAGTGTTGCATTTCATCTCGTATTGAAGTTACAAGAGATTTACGCCCCAACTCAGGGTCACTAAAGTTTCCTTAAATCGCCCCTTATTACAGAATCACCATACAAATTATGTACTAAGAAGCGATTTAAGTAACCGTTAGTGACTCTGAGTTGAGGCGTTAGTGTAAGATATAACCTTAAAGTAAAAGATATTACTTGAGAACGCAGAGATCTTAAGATCGGTTTATGAACACGGGCCCTAGTGTGGGACTACGAATGTGTAGCGTTATTCATTTAGACATGTTTCTACATCACAGATGCGTGTAGTGTGTAGTCCTTTTTTCTATAGACGACGTTATTTTTTGGTTTTTACCCACATTTCATTCTTTGTCAATTCTTGGTTTAAACTGTGTTTACAGCTGTCATTGGTTTCAACTTTCACATCATGGAAAATAGAGAGAAGGAATGCCATCTCTGTATATGAAAAGTGTCCGTAAAAACGCGTAAAATTACGGGTGGCGCTGCGGTGCTGTTGGCGGACACTAGCGGCACTAGCGCCATTCATTACGGGTGACGCTGCGGATGCACTAGGCATAACTCAGCAAATTTCACTCCATCTACAACAGTTCATGGTTCGCTATTTGTATCACACTAGCGCCATTCAGAAATGGCCATTATTGGAACCTCTGTTTTCTGTAAACAGCTAGACACTTTTTCAACTTTGAGACGGCAACATATGAGAGGGCCCTCCTTCTATCTCAATGCTCCATGTTTCACATGTCATATATTATGACATTTTGTTTTGTACACATAGTTCACTGTTACTCGTTTAGAAACTGTTGGTAAACCTCACGGACCTAAAAAAAGTCGGACGTAATCCCAAGAACAAATTCAGTGAAGCACCCATAGTAATACAAACTCTCTATTCTTACAAGTTCACACACCCACACACTGACACTTCACTGCTTCAATCGCGAATCAAAAATTACGCACACGTGGTAAGCGGGCGGCCATTGTTATGCTTCACTTTCGATTAGACGAGGTTACGTCCGTCTTTTTTTCAGGTCCGTGGTAAACCTTAATAAATAAATAAATCACACTGTATATGTATGTATCTGAATGTATACATGTGTGTGTGTGTGTGTCCCCGCAGCACTGGAACATGTCAGCGTGGCCGGGCGGCGTGCTGTCGCGCGCGGCGGACACGGCGCGCTACACGTGCCGCTCGTCGCGCAACGCCGCCGGCCCGCCCGTCAACAGCACCACCAAGTTCGCTGTCGAGTGTCAGTACACACTATACTGTTATACAGTTATACACCATTCAACTACATTACTATCTTATTTTTTTTATGCTAAGGATGGACAAACAGGCATACGGCCCACCTGATGGTAAGTGGTCACCGTCGCCTATGGACACGTGCATCATTAAGGGTGCTGCAAGTGCGTTGCCGGCCTTGAAGGATACGATATACACTCTTTTTAAAGAACCCCATATCATAGCGTGCAGATAATGCCTCAGCGTATAGAATCGATGCCGCAAACTATCGAGTTTGCTGCATCGATTCTATACGATTACGATCATCACGATTTACGACCATCGGGTCGCACAATGAGTTGTAGCTCATGAGCTACAAACTCTATGATTGGCTGCGGTGGCTGTGACACAGATTTTGGTCGCGATGTCTGTTCTACTACGTTAATACATTATTTTATTTTTATAATTGCCGTATTTCTGACTGTGTTGCGGCGGCTTATAATACTAACCACAATCCCGGCGGGATGGACGTCGTAAAAGGTTCCTCGGAGGGATTATAAATAAAAAAAAATAAAAACTATAAACGCTTACACACTCATACGCCAGTTCCTTCTTTCTTATTCTTCTCTCTTCCTTGGCTGGCAATGCATGAGTGATGCATATGGTGTCGCTGTTGTCCATGGACGTCGATAGCCACCTACCATCAGGTGGATTGTCAGGTCATTTGTCGGCTCTTTCCATATAAAAAAAAATAATCTTCACACAAAGCAGGATAATCAAACATACAGAGAGGATCGTCTAACCTTTTTTCCCATCAAGAATCTCCTCACTTTATCGCAGTGTTCCATGTATAAATTCTACTTACAATATAGTCTCAATTATAAGATGCGTTGTCAATCCTTTACCTTATTTCATTATCTTATTAATATATCTGTTTGTTATTTGTATGTTACACAGACGAACCAGAAAACATCACAGTAACACCACAGGTGGTCTCCGTTAATGAAAATGAAATTCCCGCCAAAGTTGTGTGTTCCGCCAAGTAAGTTGTTTAGCGCAGTAAAACTGTAGTATCTATTTATAAAAGTAATGTAGGCAATACTTTGTTTTATTTTTAAACAAATGTATAAAGAAAGAAAAGAAAGAAACTTATTTCGTCATGAAATATAGCATGGTAGGTTATAACAAAAAACAAAAACAAGCACGAGCAATATGTAACCTTACCCAATTATTGCGTGACATAAAACATAAAACTTCAGTTAATATTTTTTTTCGGTGCAGAACAAGAAAGATTTTTTGATTAAATTAATTTTACTTTTTAAATATTTATTTTATTTCGTTTTATTGATGCTAAAAAAATGCATAGTAAATTATGTATATTGACTATAAATGATTCCCTTAATTTTTTTATTGGAACTATTGGAAATACGGCATCATTTACCTACATTTACCATTTTTTCACATGAAGTAATTTAAACACCTTTTCATCCCACTCCAGGGGCTTCCCAATGCCGTCCTATACGTGGCGTCGCGAGTCGGCATCAAAGAGTGCTGCTCGGTCTCACTCCAATACGTCGCTCGTGCTATCCTCCTCTAACACGCTGCTGCTGGGCCCGGCCGCGCGCACCGACGGCGGCCGTTACGTCTGCGAGGCGTACAACAGACATGGAGCCGTCAACACCACCGTGTTTCTTGATGTTATGTGTAAGTAGCTTTATTTCATATGTTAGTTCCCTTGGTGTCATGTGTTAGTGTCCTTAATGTTTTTTTTTATGTCATGTGTTAGTTTTTTAGTAGGTCTTTGTTAGTAGTTCTTTAGCTGCCTTGATGTCATTTAGTGTGGCAGCTTGAGTCGTATTAATATTTCACTTTCCGTCTGCAAAGTGAACAATAACGACATCTTGTGAGTTCTTAAGTCCTTAATGCGATAGAAATCAGTTTGAGAACCTATGTTTTCACTTCTTGTTTCAGACGTCCCCGAGTGCGGTATCAAGCAGCTAGAGATCGACGGCAAACAGACGCTCTCGTGCTCGGTGGATGCCAACCCTAAAGAGGTAATGCTACTTTAATTTACCAACATTCAACAAAAGCAACATTCTCTCAACCGTTACGTTCTTAATTTTATTTGATTAGTTTGTAAATGACAGTCCCACCTCATTGTCAGTTGGCACTTCAACGGATTGAACTGATAATGATTACTGATAATTTTATAAACTAGCAACAAACATAGATTTTCGAGGGCTCGCCAGGTTTTTTACCTATTAATTTTGATGTAAATTCTTGTATCTTTTACAATATTATCTGTTTAGAAACTAATATTTTAATGTCAGATACACATCTACATGGACTGAAATTGCTTTGTTCAAGTCTAAACCTAATGGTAGAATAGTTTTCCGTAAATAGTATCACGTAACTGTAGTGTATCGTAAATGTACAGATTTTGGAATAATGTTGGATCCTTCCAGCTGGAAGTATTTTTCCACCTAGTTAAATTTCGGTGCGATATACTGATGTGGTATACTGATAGCGGAGGTAATTGGGAAACGTGACCTACGTGGAACACACTGAAACAGCAGGTTGACGTGTAATGTTCCCAGGTGACGTTCACATGGAAGTTAAAGAACGACAACGACAGCTTGACGACGGAGCGCATCTGGCAGCGCGGCGGCGCCTCCTACCTCGAGCTGGACGACTCAGTGGACGTGTACCGCACCTACCTCTGCGTCGCCAACAACTCCGTGGGCGTGTCGCGCGCCTGCGAGCGGGATGTCATGGGTATGTAGCACATTACTGTAAATAATAATAATAAATAAACGCTTTCACACACATACCCCGCAGTACGACACATGTGACACATCACAATAACGCCCATGATCCGAGTACAAATATTTATCTATCACATAAATATCTGCCCCGGCCGGGAATCGAACCTGGGACCCCTCACTTCGCAGGCAGGGTCGTTCCCAACACTAGGCCTAAACAGAGTCAATTACAGTTATAACTAATTACAGTAATAATTACACATCTCCATATAAAATGAAAAATGATATCATTGTTTAAATATTTTTGTCGTCACGAAATCATCAATCATCTCGTACGTTGAATAAATTGTGTTTAATTGTGCTTTTTGTACTTTTTTGTATTTTAAAACGTTTATTCTTTAATTCTAGCTAACTTGGAAAATTACAGTAAGTTAATATTTTGTCACTCGAATGCAATATATGTTATGAAAAAAAAATTACATTTAAAAGTTACAAAAATTATCAAGAGATTTAAATGCTACACCACATAATGGCAACTTCGATACTATGATATTAAAAATATGTGTATCTGTGTATGTAATTTAAAATAAAGTGACCCCCAATTACGCCCAATTACCCAATTACCAAATACGCTAAAAACAAAAACTTTATTGATAATGATTGTTAAACCTATTTGTTTCTCATCGATGTTTTGAATAATTATTTCGATGTTTAATTGGATAAGTACAACGTGTTGACCGTACAACATCAACAACAACAATCATGTTTACTTCATTACAACAAACTTCACAGGTAACAAGGTGTGGTGGCGCGACCAACAGAAACTAATTTTGATTGGAGGAATAGCGCTCGCCGTGTTGGTCATCACCGTCATCCTCTGCATCATTATTATCTGCATATGTCGGCGGATGCGGGCCAAATCCAAATGTAAGTATAACTTAATTGTACTATGTAATTATACAATGTAATTATACGATAATTGTTGTGATGAGTGTTGCAACAACAATGACAATTATTACGTCATATTTGTAGTGATGTTCCCTTATTTTATAACTAAATAACAATATTTGGCTACCACAACTGTACTAATGATACGAAAATAGTGATAATTCAATGGTTTTAAATTAAGGAATAGATAAACAAACTTCAAAAATGATAATTATTTTGAGCTACCCAAACTTTTCGGAGCGATTCAATAAAAATATTTTATATCAGAATTATTTTAATTTGTCCACTGTTTTGCAAATACACAGATGGATAAAATATAACGACCAATAGCAGTCATTTTTTAAGTCTTTACATTTTTTTTTGGATTAAATTTTTATTATAATCTCTATCGACTACAGTTTTGTTAGTTATAGTTGTGTGGCCGTTACTTACGTTTTATGCATGAAATAATAATTATAATTCATTTTAAAATCTTCTTACATTGTTACTAAGGTATTTTTTTTTATTAAGTAAATACTGTCAAAGTACCTACTTCTGCCTTATGTATTTCTGAAGTAATTGTTGTTTATAACAAGGTTTGTTACTATAATTCATCTTCATTGCATTGGCGAAATGGAAGTAATTGTTCCTTTTGTTTATAATATAAAAACCTGTTTATAAACAAACATTCAATTTGTATGCATTTTAATCACAATTCGTTACAATCATTCTCAGTGTTATTTGTTGTTTGTGATCTAATTGTTGTTTTTGTTTTTATGCCTTTTCTCGGATGCCGCTCACTAACTTGGATTGATACAAAACTAATTATATAAAATATATAGATAATAATCCTGTAGAACTGGAAGAACGCGAAAAGTAAGTGTTTTTATTTTATCGAAATTTAGTTGACTATGATAGATAAAACAATAACAAAATTACAAACACAGCTAGAATTACAGTATCCAAAGATTCTTAACTTTTGTTGCTATTGTTGTTTTATTAGTAAAAACAAAATGGAATGAAATGAAAATTACATTTTTATGTACTGAAAAAAAAATTAATAATACTCATTATTACTATTACTAATACTGTTTCTATATTGTAGAAACGGTTGGTACTACCTGTGGTTAGAACAATACTAGTAAAACAACATAGTCACAAAATTTCTCAAACAGACTATTAAATATTAGTCACAGTTACAAAAATATACAACTTTTAAGAGAAAAAAATTAAATATATACTATACAGCACCAACTAATATTAAATGATAATAATTTTATTCAAGATACTTTACGTGAAACAGCTATTTTTATTAAAATTAAAATTTATTTTAAAATTTGCATATTTTTGTGACTTTCAAATACCTAATATATAACGCGATCCCATTATCCCCATGTTGCCAGTATTAGAGAGACATAATTTATTATATTATTTAGACGTACAACAACCTAAATTAGCAATATTTATATAGTTTAGTGTTCTTTCTTTCTTATTCTCTATATTTTACTTACTTATTCTCTTATCTTTCATTTTATTATTTAGTTTATTATTGTATAAATATTTTAATTTATTTGTTTAGCACCTGTACTGTTGTTCGAATATAATTCACTTTATATATTTTACAGTATATATTGTTATGTAATAGTGTTAGTTTATGGTTTGTTTGTTTGTTTTACCTAGCAACGCCATTGGTCCGAGCAGACTCGTGGCATACTCTGTCCATGCCCCCCTCGAGATCTCCTTTGGTAGTCCCAATGCCGTAACATAGCTCAAGGTCAACAACACTGTGTGCTTGAGTTTTCGCTTTGATTGCTGGAACAGTGTTTTTTAACGTTTTGTAAAATTCCTGCTAAATAATGTAATAAATAACTCAGCAGATCTATGATAGTATTTGCCTTCATGATCTTAGTTATAACTGGTATATTGAATTTATTTCACAAACCTATTAATTCAATGATATTTCAGTATTTAATCATCATCAAAAATTTATTATAATAATAGTTGGTGACTCCCAAAAATTCGTAAATAATAAACATTGCTTAAACGAATTACCGTTCATCTTTTAATGATATTAATCAGATTATGTTACGATATATAATTATGATTTTGAAGTTTATCTCTATAAGTTCGAATAAAAATACCATCAAACCTTCAACAACGTTGGAAAACACTGTGTGATTTGCTTGGACCAATGGCTGTGTTCAGTGAGATTTTATAGTATGTATTAGTAATTTAGGTTTAGACTGTCTGTTTATTGGAAACGCACGGTAACTAGAAATACTAACTCTTAACAAACTAACACATACTAATAGGATTTAATTGGGGATCGTTTAGTTACTTAGTAATAGAAACTAAAGATGGATGCCTGCCACCGTACAAACGAAGTATTCCATCGAAAGTAGTTAAAACCTGTGTTTTGTGGATGACTTTCTCGTGGTCCTCGATAGCAATTATAAAAAATATTTTTCTGAACAATATATTTTATGAAGTCTTTATAACAGCCTCATAATATTCTTTATTTCCGCTTAGGTTCCTAACAGCACTAACTCCTGATGTTCTGAGACTGACTACAATTAATAGTTCAGGTATATAACCACTAACATGTCCAATTATTTTTATATAGATGGAGAATGCTTTTCTATCTTTGGGATCAACTCAATTATCGTTCCAATACTTGATCTAGATCACCTTACCTTCGTTCACCAAATTCAAATAGTATGCTATTTTCTTTCTTTGTTCGTTCTTTCTTTGTTTCGTTCCTCTATACGTGCTCTAGTTAAAAGTTTCTTGTCGATTACATTTAAATGTATATTTTTTCTTCTTTTATTGTGGAATAGTAGAGCTACCCAACGATCGATATAAAGTCTTATTATAATATCACATTTTAAGATGTTTTGATTTTTCCTGACATTGTAAAAGCTCAATTTCTAGTCCATATCCTTTTTAACGTTTTACGTCAAGGTGATCAAAATCAGGTATTGGGCTGATAAGTGAGAGATCTTTTGCTAAGTTTCCGCTCAATTTTTGAAGATTTGGTAAATGTGTGAGTTTTGTAGCATTGTAAAAGGTGACTTGTAGTGTTTCACAAAATATTTGCAAGTATTTTGAATTATCACTGCATGAAGAGTTTTTGGAAAGCATTCTTCTAGCTACACTGTTTTTTTATCTGTTACACTGAGTTATAAATTATAATTATTGCGTGTATTGAAGTATATGTATTGATATTAATACTGTTTTCTATTTACGTAGTTGTATATTGTTCTCTGAATATTATCTTTATTCAACTCATAACAGGTTTATTTATGTTTTTTTTTGCCATTTTCAACATTAATATAATATAATAAATGTATTTTCTTGTGTTATTATCCTAAAATATAATTTGTATTTTTCTATACGTATTCAGTTAGGCCTGTTAAGTTACTCATTGTTATTTAATCATATCATAACCACCGCATGCCTTTAACTTATATGTTTATTTTCATGGTTTCTTTCGAACAGTCCGGATGGTAGCTGTCTAAACGAAGTGTCCATTGCCCAGTCAATTATATCACAAGCTTTGCCCGCTTTGTCGCCGCGTATAAATCTATCATTTAGTCCAAAATCATCAGACAGAGCTAGATTAGTCGACTCGCAAAGCTATCCTCATAACTTAGAGCTAAGCAAATTTAACGAAAGAACGGGCACGAGTGATTTACAAGCAAGCTTATCACAACTTGAAGCAACAATAAATGCCAACAAATCAATTCCGAAACCAGAAGTCAGAAGTGAAACGGCCACACCGAAATCTGAACCTAAACTCGACGAAGATAAAGTACAAACTGTAGTGACTCCAAGTAAGTGGCCATTGAAGCCAGGAGTCCTCGTACATGTCAACTCCAATCACACGCTTAGTCCAAAAAATCAATCAAGGCTTCAAAATTTAAGTACTCCTATAGTCAGTGAACCTGAAGAGAGTAATTTAGGAGTGCTAGAGAGAAACAGAAATGCTAAGGACACATCCCCTCCTAAAACGGAATATTCAAAGAAAAATGGAAAACCAAAGAGGCAGACCCCAAATGTGGTAACAGGGATGCTTAAACACTGGAAAAAGAAAAGTGATGATTCTGATGACGACAGCGGGAAATATACTAAAATAAATAAGTCAAATAAGAGGGCCCTGTCCCTAATGAATATCAACAAAACTAGTTATGGACTCCCAAAGAAACGAATAAGGGCATTTTTTCAAAGCGAAACGCCAAATGTTATAGTCACTAAAGGAGGTAGTTGTTACATTATAACACACATTTTACCTTTATAACACTTTTGGGAATATATGGGATAGATTTTTTACATACTTTTATATTAAATTTCTTAGACAATTTAATCAAAGACATTAGCTCAGTTCTTGACATACGCATCGAAGATTAGGTTAAATTAGGTCGTGTTATATTTAAATCTATTTCATATATTACTCATATTACACATCGAAAAACATTTTCTGCTTGTTTTCACACGTTGCACTCGCATCTTGCTTTTCATGATTCGTTGCTGCTTGGCATGTTGCATTTTTCATATTTCACTTTGTTTTTCTGGCATGTTTTTAGTTGTATCATTTAAAAGGCCCGATAGAATGGGCCCGCCGAGCGCTGCAGTAGATCCGTTGAAAGAGCCTTCACGTTTAACGAGGAAACGCAAAAAACCTGGCGATAGTAAGTTCTGCATGCGTTCTAAATACAAAATTTTTGTACTGTTTTTAAATTATATTTTTTTTTATTTTCTTGCTGTCAAACGATTTACTTCGATTCTGAATTAATCATAAATTATACAAACTATTTACTATTCAGTTAACGTTCAAGTTTTTAAATTGTATTAAATATTTCTCATTATTAATATTTCCTCTGTGTTAATTTCTAGTACAAATTGTAAAAAGTAAAAGAAAAGAACTTACGACCTTCATACTATGTGCCGATTAAAGACTAGATATTTGAAAAGTCCAAACATAACAATATAAAACTATTGGCAGAAATTCTCAAAATAAGACCGAACTACCACTTTTATACGTATTAATTTTGAACCATCAACTCCGCAGGCCCACCTACGAATGGCGTAGATAATGCAGCGAACGGCAACCTTGGAGCGGACAACCCCGGCCTCTACGAGAACTTGCCGTTCCATGGTCTCCAACAACCCCCTAATAAGGTGAGGAATTTAGTAATAAACTAGAATATTATTGCGTAAGTATGACGACATGATAATAACTCGGTTATGACAGTTATCGCGCGATATCCAGACATGGGCAAATCTGGTGATATCACGTCATCGAATGATGTATCTGACGATTTGTGTTGCAGAACCTTTGAACTTCATTTAATAATCGCTTTATGCCACTAATGTAATTAGTCATATCAGTTGAAAAGATTCTAAATAAGAATATTTGGAACTTTCAATAAAACTAAGTTTTTATTTTGCAAAGAGTTAATAAATGGCAATATTTTTGCTTTTTATTTATAATATATTAGTTTATTAAACATTATTTCTGGTGAACTATTGAATATTGAATATTGAAAGTTTAAAATATTCAACAATTTTCATCTCCATTTGTTTCATTAATCAATAGAGGAGTGTTTTTGATTTTATTTTTATATGTTTTGCGATTTTAATATGCATTATTAATTTTTGTTTGTTTTTGTTTTCATTTCATGTTTTGTTTTGGTATGCTTAACCAAGCCTGTGCAAGCAATACAACCTAGAGTGGTTGAAACTAACCAGAAAACCACAAAAGGTATAGAAGCATTACAAAAGCAATTGACTACGAACCCTTCGTTTACACCGAGAATCGTATGCCCGCCGTTTGTGCAAAATGCCATCAACTATCCTATGGCTTCGTCAACAACATCTCAGTATCCAACTACTTTTGGAATTCCAGTTTTATCCCCTATACAACAAATGTATCCCTTACTTCTAAATCCATACCTTCCACCGATGCAAACATCTTTCCTAAAACAGTTTCCGACTATAGACGAGGAGGTACTGGAATCAGATACGAGGAAATTTAGTTCTTTGAATACAAGGAACGTTCATAGAAAAGGACCGAGATTTCAATCGATGAGAATAGTTCGAAAACGGAATATCGAAAGATTCTATCCGAACACTGAATATGGAGAGAATTTTAACGAAATCAATAACAACAAAAATAACTACGACTCTGATCACCGAGATAACTCAAATGAAGATAATATTTACGAAAACTATCCAACACCGCTGAGGCTCAAATCAGATATAAGTGGCGTTGAAGGTTTTGAGAATTTAACTGATTCTATACAAGTCTGTGAGGAGAGCTTCACATTGGATGCGTCGACGAATTCATTAAATAGACCCATACCCGCTCCTAGAAAGAAAATTTCACCTTTTGCATCGCCAGAAAAGTCTGACCATGTGTATGTTAACTTATCAATGCCTCTCATTAATACCTCATACACGAAGTCTTTCGATATTGTCGACGCACCTGTTAGACCTACGAAATCAGCTGAAGATATATCTAAAATTGAATTATTCCAAAGCAATGCATGCAAAAGTACCGTAAATGCACTGAAAAAAATAACAAATGATACCCTTTCAGATGTAAGGGATTCTGATGCTAATGACGATGGTCGGAATGTAAAAACTGTTGGAGAAAATATACATCTTATCAAACCAAATGTGATCGGTGCCACGCCAAAAAGAACAACTGTTCCAAGCGTTATGCTTCCATCGACATCCTTAGTGAAATCTGTTGTAAATCAACTTAATGATCAAGGGATAAACAGAGTTGGATTACCAAAAAAACAAATAATCACGCCAAATAAAACATTACAAATACCAAAATTGTCAGAGAAACCCATACCAAAAAGAAACCTTACACGTAGCAACTCGGTGCAGAGTAATTTAACTATAAGTAGTGAGACCGCTCAGGTATAATGCTTTGTATGTTTTCGTTTTCTTCTTATTCTTAATTAATTTTGAATCTCCTTTAGCATAACAACCTAACAAATGCATTTTGTTTTCAGAATACTAACCTGCTTCAACAACAGTACCTGCAAAAGCGCAATCATTTTACTAACATAAGCTCCAAAGGAAAAAATAAGAAGAACTTCCAAATACCGCTCCAGAAACACCACAGTTTTTGTTACTTTCAACCCATTAGAGTAGATAAAAGAATCCCCGTAGATCAAGAAAGGGCATATAATAATACGATAGGCCCGATGATATATCAGCCCGCGGAGGCTCAGTATTATACTAAAACTTTAAATAGAACTAGAGAAAAGAATAGTCAAAAGTTGAATAGATTAAAGAAATCTGAGAGTCTTAGAGAAAAGTTATCTTGTGTAGGTGTATACGATAATTATCAGAAGCCAGATTATCCGGAGCCCGAATACAACGATTCGGAGAGGAAATCTTACTTGCAACTGCTCAAAGGCAACTACATATCAAACTCCACGAGAAATTTAGGTCCTGAGCACAATTACAACTCAAATTATAACACAATGGGCCCAAAAGACGATAGACCTAAGCATAAAAAGTTAGTCTACGCTGATTTAGCACTAGGTAATCATAATCTAAAATTTAAGAATACGGTCAATTCCAATAGACATTTATACGACACGTATTCCATAGGAAACGTTGATAGTGCTAGCAAGGAGAGTAATACTAGTTATAAAAATAATGTATCGAGTAGTCAGAGGAAAGGAAGTCAGCAGCCGAGGAGTGACTACGCCACTCTCAAGTTCAATGAAATAGATGTTTAGAGGTGAGTAACTGAGTAGTGTGCACAATATGGATATTACAGTTTTTACCAACAATGGTTGTAATAAGTTAAAAAATGGGCTGTCTGCTTGTGGTCTGTTCAAAAGAGGAATTGACCAATTATTCTATTATTTGTAACGATTAATTAAGGTGTTGTAGGAAAAACCTTGTTTATAAACAGTTAAGAAAATAAGAGTAATTATAAACGAACCTACAAATTAATGTCAACCGACAATCAGAATATTATATAACACACGGTATTATCTAAATATCAACAAAATATTCACCTGCACAAAGCCGAAACGTGATTAAATAATTAATTAGTCGAATATGATAAGTAAAATCCTCAATTCAGGGTCAATAATTTTATAATTACAACTTTTCGATTCAACGATCAAAACTTCTATAATTATATTTTTTTATCTTAATTTGATAAACAATATAAATAAGGGATAACGAAAGATATTATTTCTATCGGAGAATGCACTTAATACCTGTCTAAATCGGCTTAGGTACATTTTATCGGTATATTTAATGATGCAATAAATCAATAATATAAAATATTAAAAGAAGCGAGTCATATTCACATGCGAAGTATTCGTGATCTTTTGGTATTCGATTATTTAGAAAACTTCTTGACCATCGTGTCATACAGAGACATTCTTTCGGGGGTCGCAGCGCATGCGTGATGTTCGTGTACAGCAAGGCTCTTCTGTTTTGTAACTTGACAGCGGAATCCGCGATGACTTTCAAAATCGAAGTTTGAGCTCGAGACTCACTTCACTTCGCAAGTGCGTACTAGATGATTAGAGAATGACATATCAAGATCTGGAACTCGAACTTCAATTTTGAAACTCATCGCGGATTCCGCTGTCAAGTTACAAAACAGTATAGCCTTGCTGGACCGAAATATCCAATTTGGTTAATTATTTATTTGGTGTTCATAGGCTCAATACTTGAATTGGCAAAATAATTAAATAAATGGATAGCATAATAAAATTATAGTAAACATAGATTCAAAATAGAATAGACAAGTAGTTGTGGTGGCCATGTGCCCACACTTATCTTGAAGATAAAAAGTACTATATTAAAAATTATTATTTTAAAACGTTTACAAACTTGATTTATGATTTTAGAATTGTTAGATATTTACATAAGTTAAATATCTAAAAATTCAATGTTAACTCTATTTTTTAGATATTTAGCACAAAAAAGTCAAATAGCATACTGAAATTGCTTAAAAAATTACTTCAGGGACAGTGACAGTAAGAACATTGTTCTAAATTGTTGGCTGTGAAAATTCCTTTCACGAGTAAAATTCCATTGCACTACTTATTGTAACAGAATATTACGAATCGTCTATGAGATTCTCTTTCCACGACTTTTGCTTGGGTACCAATAAGAAATATAGCGCAGTCATAATTATTAATTTATTAGTCTATGATGCTTGTTAACTTTTATGTTTTAAAATAATACAATAACGTTTGAAGTGTCCATTCATCATTCTTTGCTTTTTCCATATAATTATTTCCAAAGAGTAATTATTTATTAGTATTTAGTTCACCTTATTTTCCATTATATGAGTGGAAGTTATAAAATTTTATAATGCAGTTGGTTAAAGATATGTGAATATGTATGTAAGATTACTGGTGACCCCATATATCAATCTCGCAGCATTTTTTAGTATTTGAGCTCACTGAACAGCTATATATGTAGACTATAGAGTCCCTGAATTCCAAAATTTGCTAGACCAAAAAACCACAAGTCCTTACTAGAAAACTTTGGTCAAATTTTTTTAAATACAATTGATTTTTAATGGCAAACCTATAATGCTTCCTGTAAGGCATGTTAATGCAATGTGTTGTGAAGTTTTATATTTCTGTTTTCTAGGAGCGAACTAGCAAGAGTGACACGTACATTTATTAAACCAAGGTAATTTTACAAATTCATTCCGAAAGCTTTATTAGCGCTTCGCAACTAACGCTGTACGAATTATATTTTTTTTCAACTAAAATTAAGAAATGGTTCAATACACTTTTTTATATCAGACACGATAAAACACAATTTTACGGTCAGTAATTACTTACAATCTACAATACAATAATTGTACCAATTAGAAGTCAGTATGTAATACAAAATCCACTGTGGAACACTGATGGGCAACTTACTTTACTCCCGGGTTCGATTCCCAGTCGGGGCAGGCTCGGGTCGTGGGTGGTTACGATTATCAACGTAATCCGTGAGTTTACAATACTACGTAAAATACGTTTGCTACTAATAAATGTTCGTCATGTGACCCGTACCATTCGACCTATGTACCCGATGCTTAAATTGCAACTGGGTCAACTACATCACTGCTCCCATTAGCAGTGCTGTAGCCCGTAGTAAATTCCTTCAAAGAGCCCTTGATCTAGTATGGGTTCATAAGTGGTACAAACAATTCAATACTCAATACTTTTATTGGCCATCTATAAGTTACAATTTTGTGGTAATTAATAATCTAGTAATTGAAATAAATAACTATAAGTAAATATAAATATATAATAAAACTATAAGTAAATAAATATAGGCCCTGCTATGTTCTGACAAGTACAAAAGTTTAAATATGCGGGGCCCCCTTTCGCGCGGGGCCCGTAGCAATTGCTACTCTTGCTACGTAGTAAATCCAGAACTGCCCATAGGTCGTTCTACCGTCGTACCCCAGTGCGACGATCGTAGACCAGACGGTATGCGGTCAATCAACAAACAATGCGGTACGAAGTCGGAACAATGTACAAAATCGGCCGTAATCTCGTCAGCTGGTCGGATGGAACCAGTTTCAACTTGTTGATGTTGATCATGTTGACTGTCACACCATTATCAATATCATGGAGCAGTCTCTACAATATTTACGTATATAATATTGTATAGTATTCATCAGTGATATAAAACGAATTTCTGTTTTCGTTACACCTACGTTAAATACAAAGTACCCTACACACACGCACTTTGTATCTGGTTCAAAGATAAACCTAAATAATGAGAAAATAAATTTTGAATTTGAAACAGGCGCAAAAATTTAATCTTATTTCACTATTCATATCTTGTATGCTTTGTTATAATGCTTTGTTATTTTTTGTATTTTTCTTGCAGAATTAACTAAAAAAACTAATAAAGAAGCTTTGAACTTTTTTGCTTTGCTTTGAACGATAGATTTTTAACGAAGGATTTTTTAAGAACGATAGATTTGAAGCTTTGAACGATAAATTAAACTCGTAGAAGTGCTTTCATATCTTTGTAAAGTAATATTTTATTATCTTTTATTGAAAAAGTAACGAAAATATTGTATGACGTGTCAATATTTGTTACTTGTTAATATTACTAATATAAAATATATGTGTTCTTGCTGTAGTTATAAATAATTATAGATGCGTTGCGACCCCTGAGGATATAAATAAAATAAACGCAGTTGCTTCAAGATTTAGGTGCGTAGTGACTCCGAGCCATCGAATTTATCCGTCTTATTACCTAGAAGTCTAGGTCTAGGTCTAATCTAGAAGAACATATCTAGATTATCTAGTTATTTCTTCGTTTTTCTTTTATGTCACACATGTCCAATGACGACGATGACCACTAACCTTCTTAATTCGCTTCTCTTTTAATTTGATCTAAAAAAAACCTTTTCCTCCTCATATTATGAATGTGAAAATTTATGAAGATGTAATGGATGTTTGTAACTCTTTTACGCAAAAACTACTGAACGGATTTTCATGAAATTTAGCACAGAAGTAGACCATTATCTGCTATTAGTCCGGTCAATTTAGACCAAAAAATTATAGTGAAGGTGCATAAATTCCCAACAAGCTGAAAATCAGTAAGATTGTTCAAACATAATTATAAATAAAAAGTTTAAGTTCCCCATCATTCCCGTGTATGGAAAAAAAATTCAAGGTCAAAGGTCAAAAAAATGAGTTTTTCGTGATTTTCAGCAAAAGGGTAAGTTTTATCTTAAAGTACCCCAGACAAAAATTGTAGATCATAAAATTATCTATAAAAATGTATCAACACTTTTTTTCCTACGAGCCACCGTTTCTGAGATATAAGGATTCAAAAAGTTGTAAGTTTTTATAGTCATAATATGCACACGTTTACCCTGCTACCTCATGGTAGTGTACTTAGCGCGTTTTTGAATCTCTTATATCTCAGAAACAGTGGCTCGTAGGAAAAAAAGTACTGATACATTTTTATAGATAATTTTATGATCTACAATTTTTGTCTGGGGTACTTTATGATAAACTTACCGTTTTGCTGAAAATCGAGAAAAACTCATTTTTTTGACCTTTGACCTTTAATATTTTTTTTCCATACACGGGAATGATGGGGAACTTAAACTTTTTATTTATAGTTATGTTTTGAACAATCTTACTGATTTTCAGCTTCTTGGGAATTTATGCACCTTCGAATGTCTAAATTGACCGGACTATGTATAGGACATAGGGTACTTATTATCTCGGATCGCGGGGAAGTCGTGGACAGGTGGACAGAACGCTAGTATATCATATATCTACATCCCTTTTCCACTGCACGTTTCCAAGTGACACGTGCATAGTCATGTTTACCCGGTAGTCAGTATCGTACTCTACGTATTTGTCTTACGTGTTTACTCTAAGGTTGTCTGGAAGTAATCGCTTTCTCTTGATAAGCCTGCTTCGTTGTTCGTGTACACTTTTTAATATTAAATTTAAATTTAAAATAATAACGATGGCCCCTAATTACCTACAGAATATTACATAATAATTATGTATTATTTGTATTATAAATAACAATTTACAATTTTTAATTTTATAGTTTCATAACAATAAAATTATTTTAACTTTAAAAACTCCAAGGCTTCCAGGAGTGCTATAAGTTTAGGGTTAGCGCAGGGTAACTTTAGACTATAAAATAACTAAGAAAAAAAGAAATGAAATTAATTGTAAATTTAAATTAACTTAGTCCGCTATGTCCACAGCCCTTCAGACCTGAAGACCAGTTCTTATACGCAGACGTGGACATGAAAGACTACGGCCCCATCAACTACAAGGCCGCCTCCATCTACGCTCAGATGAAGAAAGTCAAAAATCAACAGAAACTCCAAGAAATCTACGAAAAGGAACATCCAGAAGACGATATGCTGTGATCGTAACTAATAGGATTTTAAACAACTGTTTTATTGGTTCCTAATGGCAAAAATTGTTTATCTCATTAACATTGTAAGGTGGTTTAAAAAAAATTGTGATGTTTAAATTGCTCTACACAAGCGCTTTAGCAGAAGTACGTATTTTACATTGAAGTATAATGTCATAGAACAGACAGTCGAACAAAATGTGTGTCCCGCCGGGAGGTTCTATTTTCAAAATTGAGCCCCCGTTCTCCTTTCAAAATCGAACGAATCCATTGAAAATTGAAGCCGATCGGCGCCAATTCATTGGGACATACATTGTGTTCGCGGTGTCAGTTCTATATGCTAGTAATAATACTTCAATGGTATTTTATAATTTTTTGTAAATGTGATTGGAATATGAATATTAAATCGACTCTAGTCGTTTTTGTTTAAAAATATAATTTTAATTGCGATGCATGTATTCGTGCAACGACATCAGGTCTTATTAATTACAATCTTGGAATCGAATGGCGAATGGCGTGGTCGATCCTCTCTTCCTTTCATGAACAAGCTAGAACTATTCCAGCAATCACTGACTGAGTATGGCACTCGGCAGATTTTTATACAAGCTCCTATCACTGCCCTTTTGCTATAATAAAATTTTTCAAAAAATAATTAAATACTGAATGCAAAAATACATAAAGAACAAATCTACTGATAAATAATTTGAGGTAATGTCTCCGTTTCGTGTCACTGCGAGTATCAGATACCAAGTATTATTATTTAAATTATAAAGATACTCCGAATTAGCCAAATGAGTGGACAGAATATGGAGAGCCGTCGTGCATCTTCAGACTTAATATGCGGTAGAAATGGAACAACGTTAACATGTAAAAATGCACATACCTACTATAAAAATATAAAATAAAGAAATAGCCACATTAATGTACAGTCTAGCGTATTGTAGTTCAACTACTCGTATTTGTAAATAAACGTAGTTTTCTTATGTACGTGTTCTAGAATTTTCCGGGTTTCTAAGCCAGCGTCCAAGTATAAGGCATGAAAATATACTTTTTATATAAGTATAGCAGTTCTTGGTTTAGTTATTTAATCACTTACAAAAAGGGATTCGAAAAATAAGTCTTTCTCTTTAATTTATTAAACTTTTTTATCGAAGCTGATCACTTTTTACATCATGTCGCCCTTCATTGTTAACTAAAATACAGGTTGATGGTGGAGTCCATCCATCTAGAAAATTAGAAAACCAATATATGTCACCAAAATAGCATTCGATTTGATGAGTAAGTAAATTTTAACATATTTATAATTTCATGTCTGTACTTGGAATAGTTAAGTACGTATAACTGTTACAGAATCAGGGCCCTACCTTGAACAGGGTATAAGGATCATTCTAACATTTGATTTGTGTCTCAAAAATAGAGATAAATTATTCGTGGTGTTAAAACACAATTAATATGGTGTTTAAACACGTTTTAGGTGAACCATCACCTGATGATGAGAACCATCTTATCATTCGATTAACTAACAAATATGTACCAAGACGTTACTTATATTTTGTGATAAGTATATTTAAATCACTTCAAACAAAAGCAGACTACAAAACATTTCTGAGATACGAATCAATTCAGCGCAAGCAACGCTTCAGTAGGGTGACCACACTGTTAGAATTGTTATAACCGTCCGTCCAAGCGGGAATGTCTACAAGCACAGATTTTAGTTTGTCATTTGGATTGGAGACATATTTGGATTTATCTTAAAATATGTAAAATTATATGAATTGTAATAAATTAAGCAGCTCAAATTATTTTTATATCTCGAGAAAGTGAGTCTTAATTACCTTAGACTGAACTAACAACAAAAAAGCTGTAAGATCATTAAAATGGAATTGAACATTTTTATATTATTAAGCGCACTTTTTAATGTGCTCCTTAGATTAAACGATATATGAGGGTTTACGTTTTATGTATAGTTTTGATTTTTGTAATATATAACAATATTAGAACAAATCCAAATGTTCCTTCAATCCGGAATCTTTTTATTTGTGTAAAAATAGAGTTAAAATATTTTAATGTTTAGTGGACAAACACCTTTAAATATCCAAAGATATAAAGGATAAGATAGGTAAATATAGCGCAAAATACAATATTGTCTGTGTTCAGAGATTAACACAAATTGTGAGCGGCCTGATACATCGGCATTTATTTTTATTTGCAACGAATTTTATGTACCTTTTGTAAGTTCATTTACGAATGAATGCTGCATTTCTAACAACGCTTTTATAATTCCGATATCGAAGTAAATAAATAACAAGTACTTAATTATTGTGATAATAGTCTGATTTATGTGGTAACTCACATATTTATGTGGTAACTGTCATCTTTAGAATGTCTATGGTGAACGTGGCGGAGTTTTAAATCGGCTAGCTAGACTATTTTAAACTAATTTACAATTTTGTACTTCATTCCAATGTAATGAAAAAGTTTATACACGTCAAATAGACATTTTAAAGGGATTTCTTCAATAGTACGGCTTCTAGTTCCGTTCTAATAATATCAGTACTTAAATTTAAAAAATATTTGTGAGACTAAAACAACTTAGGAATGTAAGTTTTATTGTCATACTAATTTAAATACGACTTACAAGTAATTAGACGCATCACATTCATGCTCATGTTTGTGTTCCGTGATGTTTAATAAATTAAGTTGTTTTTTTAAGTTACTGGCAACTTCCAAATCACTATTGACTTTTAAGTTTTAATGTAATAAGCTTCTTTCAAAAATGTTAAGTGGACTTCATGCAGAAAAATTATTATTTGTTTTAACTAAAAAGAAATAGTAAAACATAAGGTCACGTCTAATTATGTATGTCACTTTGCATTACGAATACGTTAACGTTATAAAGTTTTGTACATAATGCAACTTGTTATAATATTGTCAAATAGTGTTATTAAATTAATTTATGGATTTTTATTGAGTTTAGTCATTTCTTCCCAAACCAACCGTCTGGTTGATTTTGATACATGGAAGCGTAAACTATGAGAAAAAAATAATGAGTAAAAAGTAACAAAATAATTATTCAACCAACCTCAAACTCCTGCACAACCCAGGCGCCGCCTACCAACCTAGTTGCCTTCGTTCACTTCGTTGTCATTAGGGTTACCATAATAATATATAAATTTGAAAAGTCCTGACAAAAAGCCTGACAGATCAAAAAAAAGTCCGGACATTTCACTCACAAAATGCAAACTTGAGGTATTCAATTAGTAATAGTAAAAGTAGCATACGTTCGCTCAGGCGGGGAGGGGGGTTGCGGGGTGCGGGAACCACGCGCGATTATTTGTAATTGCAATAGAAAGTTTATTGTTTGATCGCATTGAATTGATTGTAAAGAAGTTTTATATTTTGTTTTAAGATGAGTGGGAAGCTAATAAAGATTAAAGACTAAACCAAAAAATCCGGACAAATTAAAAGCCGGACAGAAGTGTATAAGTCCGGAAATGTCCGCACTAATCCGGACATATGGTAACCCTAGCTACAGTAGATAAACGCACAAAATAAATTCGCTCACACATGATTGACACGATCATATCTCTCTCCCATTATTTTGATGTGAAACATCATTACGCGAGGGGTAAACCTGATTATAGACTTAGTGATCGTGGCGACGCATTTCGATGTTTCACATCTGCCAGCCGTGACAGCCATGACAGCTGTTTTTTTTTCTTATTAATCATCTGTTTCATCGGTGGACTGCTCGCTAGCCAATAATATTTTATAAGACTATCCGAGCTATTCTCATCTACGACTCCGTATCGCACCAGGATCACCTCGTCACCTTAGTCACTCGGTCTTTGCTGTTTTTACTAGAAGTATACAATTACTCCGAAACAAGGTACAATGCTGAAAAAGTTATTGCGTGATTAAAATCCCACTTAATGGTAAGAGACGATAAAGTTAAGTACACGCAGGAACTCAGTAAAAGTCCGCAAACTTAGTGACGAGTTGACGACCCGCATGGTGTAGTGGTTACTTTGCCGAAAGGGTTTGAAGGGGTCCTGGGTTCGTTCACTGCGAGTCAGTTTGAATGTTGAGTTTTATCTGGGTGTGGATGTGTGTGCAAGCAGATGGGGATGAACTTGAAATAAAAATAAAACAAAATACTTTTTATAAGTAAGTACTATTACTTTTATTCTTTACTATGCTAATATAATAATAACATAATATTCTTAGTGGTCAGCGCAGACGAGGTACTGTTGTCCTTGGCAGTCAAAATCTTATAAAAGTTCCCCGAGAACACATCAGTGACTCAACTCAACCGGATTCAAAACATTATCGAAGACCTGAATACCCCCTGTCCATTAATAGCCTCGCGGACAGCGAGGGATTGTTAGATAGGTGTTACTTTCAGACTTTCAGTCCCTCGTGGGCGTAACTTGATGTACCTACTATTTAACTCCATTGTATTGACGAGTCCTATTTGGTAACCAATCTTACAGTAATCTTACTTTTCCCAATTTGTGATTGAAAAATAAGGCTGACACAAAATTAACAGAATTTAAAAGTTAAGTAATCATTTAATGCCGAAACTAAATTCTGTTTACAATTAGTAATATTTTAAACTCATTTTAATTCATATTTCAATAAAAAGTTGGGTCAACATTTTACTAAATAAAGACTCGTCTCAAAATGCATTAATATAATGACGAACAGAAAAATGCCTTGAGGATCGCCCCTAGTCTGCGCGCCTGCAATAATTTTCTAGAAGTAACTCTTAATTAGGGACTTATAATTATATATCACAGCCATACATTTGATGCAGCCCACATCACTCCTCATCGGGAACACCAACTTTACTATATTATAAATGCTTTGTCTGATCAGTTTTAAAACAAAACTTGGATGAATTTTGTGTTTGTGTTGAAATAAAAAACTACGCAAATACCCTCACGCGTTTTGAAGAAATAAGACGATGGTATGTTGCTAAGAGCAAATTGAATCTCTTACTGAACTGTTAGGTACAGTCACCTGCAGAGAAAAGTAACCCATCTTTTACTGTGTGTTTATAAACAGATGGGTTACTTTTCTTTGCAGATGACTGTACTATCATAATTTTTTTTTGGTCCCTCAAAATGACTTATTTCCGGAGATCATTTTCTTAATTTGAGAGTTAAGTAGCTTGTTATATTACCTAAGTAAAGTAAATAAAGTCTAACAATAAGTGTAATGTGAAAAACAAAGTTAAGTCTTTCCTCAAGCTATTCTTCAATCAACTTCAATTCGTTTCACGTAATTTTGCAAATCCAAGTTTTACAAATTATAAATTACGTAACTTATTTTACCATGACTAAGATTTTACAATTAAATTTGTAAATGGTTTTAATTGGTGTCAATTAATTCGGCGTTAATTAACTTATCCGATTCTTTTAACATAACGATCTAATCATAACATTTTAACGATCAACAATAGAACAATTCAATATATTTGCTTGCTCAATTTACAACGACCTTGGAGATAAGACCTGTATTAAAATCCAATTTAGCTAAAACCAAGAAGATTATAAATACATAATGATGGATGATAAGCTTCGAAGCAGTACCTGAAGATGGATCACGTGACATTGGATGAACAATTTTGACCAATCATAGGCCGACGTTGACCTTACGACTCGTAGCCATTTCTAGGGTGTCGGAGTGTAACTTGGATAGGTGATAGGGTACAGATGTCCATCCAAGTCACGTGATCGGTCTTCAAGTACCTTTTCACTTATCCTCCATCTTGCTACAACCGTCTTGGCTAGAACAAATGACGAATTATTTCAAAGAACATCACAACAACTATTCGAATTAAATATGAACACAATTTGTACTTCAGAGCCCCAACCTGAGTGTCAGAAACGGTGAACGTTTCAGTTGTAACTGTTATTCTTGTAGTAGAAGTCATAGGCTCCTCTGCCGAAGTATACGTAGTCCGAGCACCAGTTCCTGGCGGTGAGGTCGGTGGAGCAGCAGGCGGGGTAGGCCAGCCGCGACTTGGTCAGCTTGGCGCAGCGCTGGCACAGGTCTAGCAGCTCGTCCTGGAACAACACTAGTTCATAAGATGAAGTAGCCTAGAAAGAATATTAGGAAGTACAGTCACCTGCAGAGAAAAGTAAGCCATCTGTTTATGACAGTTTTTAATCAGTTGGGCTACTTTTCTCTGCAGGTGACTGTACCTATGAAGGTATAGTTACGTTCATTATCGGACTCGTAATTTTCGTATAGAAGTAAGACAAATGAGAGACCCCATTTTCGGCCACGAACCATATTATATAATCTGTGCTAGAACATAAAACTAGACAAGAGTAAAGTATGTACCAAAAAATTCGTCTTATTTACCAGATAAACATATTGAAATTTAGCCTCATTTGCATTTGTTTAATGAACAAAATAATGCAAAAAAGTTTTCATAGTATTTACCTCCTTACTAACGATTTTATGATTTATGCAGTTTCATTGCTGGGATTAGTTTAGCGATCTACTCGTATATTCGGAGTTTTTCAGTGTATATCTGTATGATTAATTTTAAAAGGTAATAAGATAGTTTTTTAATACCTATTTGTTATTGGACGACGCTTTCATTGCAATTCCATTGCGTCAGCATTCCATAAAATTTAAGTCGAATCCTAGCTACTGATTTTCAGTGCAAACTGCATGAAAACGAAAATTGATCAACACATTTAATTGCAATCTATTCATTCACATTTATAAGTGAATGTAAACACGCTACTTTTCGACTGCGGCAACTCTTCATTACAACAGTGTGTTTTAGACTTATTGTAATAATCTTACTTCCTAATATTATAAAAGTAAATATACCTATATATAAAAGTTTTTGAAGATGTCTGTTACTTTTTCAGGCAAAAACTGCTCAACAGTTTTTCATGAAATTATCTGAGACTAGCTGACCCGGCGAACTTCATATCGCCTTATAAACAAATTTTTTTCTAAAATAAAAGTAGCCTAACTTACTCCTTATTACAGCTATGTGTTAACTATTTGCTAGTGAAAGTCCGTCAAAATCGATCCAGCCATTTCAGAGATAAGCCGGAACAAACAGACAGACAGCCAGACCGACAGGCAGACAGACAGACAAAAATTGTAAAAAATGTTGTTTTGATATTATTTACCGTGTCTCCAAATGCACTTAGTAAAAAGCGGTTATTTTAATATTACAAATAGACACTCCAATTTTATTTATTAGTATAGATGTATAGATAAGATATATGCTACTTATATTCCCGAAAAACGCGGGCAAAAACCGATCAGATCGCTAGTACAACAACATGTGTATACGTACATCGGTGTGACATTCGGCGGACTCGGTGAAGACGCCGCTGTTCTGCGCCAGCCAGGGCGGGCGCGCCTCGCACGGCCGCAGAGCCACCGCCAAGCACATCACTACGACGAGGGCAGCAGCAGCTTGCTTCTGGAGACAACAGACAGACAACAGATTAGAATACAGGATACGCTTTCGTGCTTACACCTCCAAAAATTCCCTGTATACAGGTGGCATGTAGTTAACAAAGAAATCACAAACACCTTCGGCCGAAAACAAATAATATCGACGACCCTGTAGCCTAGTTGGTATTGACCCTGCCTGCGAAGCGAGGGGTCCCGGGTTCGATTCTCGGCCGGGCAGATATTTATGTGACAGATAAATATTTGTACTCGGGTCATGGGTGTGATTGTGATGTGTTATATGTGTCGTCCATGCCACCCGCGACACAGGTTAAAACCTACTGCGGAGGTATGAGTGTGTAGCGTTATTTATTTATTTATTAGTCTACCTATCATATACCTACATATATCATATCTGCCCCAGCTGGGAATTGAATCCAGGACGACAGAAGCCGTCGTTAGGCAGGAGCGACACTCACTATTGGGTAACAAGTCCGACGGAACCTTTATACTTTCATAAGTAACTAATTAACACATGGTCTCAAATTATTCTTTCATGGTTTATAAATACCTTTATAAAACAGAGAATATTTGTCGGAACGGAACTCAAGTAATTCTAATATATTGTAGTAGCATAAGGGCTTGTTTCACCATCTTCAAGTAGACTCCTGAATAAGCTATTCGCCGGTTAAAGTGACGTTAAAGTGTCATTTTACATACACGAAATGTCAACTTAACCAACGAATAGCTTACTTCGGACTTACTTGAAGATTGTGAAACAAGCCCTAAGGCCTCAACTCAGAGTCACTAACGGTTACTTAAATCGTTCCTTAATATGGAATTTGTATGGTGATTCTTTACTAAGGAGTGATTAAAGTAACCGTTAGTGACTCTGAGTTGGGGCGAATGTGTGTTAACTTTATTATCTTGTACAATTCAAACCTAACCCATAAAGTCAAAAAATTCCAACCACGAAGCTATCACCATAGATACTGTTCCATAAATAGACGCTGTATTTAATCATAGTAAACAATTACACAATCAGTCAATCAAACAGCCATTATTGATTAGAGAACTGTAATCAGCTGACCGGCGGCGTCGCTGTATTAATAGTTCATTCATAAATATGTACTACGAATCACGTAGGGAGGAGAGTTGCACAATGGGCCACGCGGCCCTTTTAGAGACAAACCCGATAAAACAAAAAATGTATGCCACGTGCTGTTATCCAACCATAATCCCATTGGGACATAAACAAGAGACCTTCAGATATTATAAGGTGCGATGCGATAACTATCCTCAAGTCCAAGCAAATCTCTTGCTCGTTGAAGACATTGGCATCAAACTGCTGCTGGTGGTCAATTGGTTGTATAGCTTCCTTATATAAAACCAAGCGTGGCCTTTTTTGCAGAGATAACCTTGCATAGCTAAGATGGCCACTAATCACGTTATTCACCTATACGTGTTCAGACATAGGCAAATAGATTATCAGGCAAATGGGAAGTGCAGATATTTCTTAAAATCCTGTAAACCTCGGTTTTTGACATGTCGCTTTATATGTAGGGACCGTCGAAATAAACCAATCCATTATCTTTGAGGTGTTGACCTTTAATCTGTTACTGGTAGTATTACTCCTGCTTTTTAAGCTATAGCGTGGAGTATAGAGGTAAAGGAGAAATACATTTCTGAGTCAGATTATATTATGGAGGTACAGAGAAATGACTTTGTTGAGAAGTCCTATATGATTATATGGGTCCTTTTCCGAAAGTTCCCTGGACGTCGACGACCACCGGGAGTCACCGGAAGCGCGTCTCACTTCGCGAATAAGTGAATTAGTTTTAAGTATGTCGGAAATCAGTGATATCAAATCATAAAATGGAACGTCAAGCTGGAACTAGCTTAGGTGTATTCGGAAGTTGAAGATGGCAGCACCGTGCAAATTGTCTACTATCATTTGAGTATACGCGGTAGCGGGGGTCACAGAGGACAGCTATTGACTTTCCAACCGCCAGCGGTCACTCTTTAGACAGCCTCCGAGCTGAGCGGACGCTAAAGTAGAGCGTCGTTATTATGGCCGAATTTAATTTGCATTAGCATTGCACAACGTTTACTTTATGGAGAGCACAACTGGGTACAGTGTGTACTGAATAGTACTGATGGACTGCGATCAGCAGGTATTTCGTGTGTGACCAGTCAGTTTGTGGTATGCCGGAGCCAGCGAGAAGTGCACGTGGACTGTTTTCTATGCACAGTCATACCCTTTGCGAAGAGTAGCACCCATGCGGCTGTGATGGTTCGCTTCTGATGAGATAGGTCATAGTGCCAGCGATTGGCGGATTTATCACACGGGTTTTAATAAGCGCGAGAGGCGCGGGCAAGTTGTGGAGCCGGGATGGCTGTGAGTGTGCAATGCGACGTGTGAATTATTGTTGGTTACCCTGAATGCCGCACCGCGATGTAAATCCGACTTCACCGCGTTCCATTAGCGATCGTTTATGTTATTCGAGCGACATAGTAATCTGTTCAGAGCCATGTGTATCAGTAGTAATCGCGTACTAAATTAGTAGCAAGTGTAAAACATGTGTTTCAATGGGTTTCTAAGTAAAATGATGAAACCGCCCACAGTCTATTATTTTCTGGACCACCTATCTGCGACAAGTATATATTTTTGTATGTATGTTAGTCTGTAAGGTATTTATGTTATGGGCCTCGTTGCCTGAATTAAAGGTTTATTATTATTATTATGATTCTTTTAAAAGTTTAAGGCCTTGGTCCTTCAGTGGTCATTTATAAGACACCGAGATAACTGCAACTTTGTTATCGATAAAAAAGTAACGTGTTGCCACGATTGATCGAACTCCATCACTTAACTTGCGATATCATTTGTGATTTACACACGCCACGGAACTATAAACTCTTTACGATCACGGCCTTTCACAATGTAATGTAATCATTAATAAAGTGTATATTATCAGCTATATTGTTTCTAATTTGCTTAATTGTGCGTTCCGATTTGTTAGAGATTTTAATTTATCTTTACTATTTACTACACACCTTTGTATGGTGATTGGTGATACTGAGGCGAGGTGAATTCAAAACTCGTATTTTTTTTTTGTATTTCCTTGTATTTTAATTTAAGACACGAGACAATACGTACAAAAAAATACTTACAATTAACTGTTAGAAAATTTTAGGAATGTTTAAATATCGATTTTTTTCAACCGACGTAAAAAGAGGGGTGTTATTAGTTTGACATGTCTGTCTGTCTGTGGCATCGTAGCTCCTAAAGAAATGGACCGATTATGATGGGATTTGCACCGTAGCTCCTGAACGAATGCATCGATTATGATTATGATGATGATTTGTCCTGTGCCTACCTAAGTAACATGAGAGAAACGTGATCTTTTTGTGCCACTAGTGTAGTAGCACAAAGAGTGCAGTATTGCATGTTGATACAGATTGATAGAGTGGCAAACTAAGGGTCAGATCACTTGTTCGAGCTCGTGTCATTTTGCTTAGGTGTGCACCAGGCCTAAGGTAAGGGTACTTCACTTAGAAAAGCCTGCAAAAATAGTTCTTAATGGAAGAATATTTACTTTTCAACATAACGATTGAACGCTGCCGTGATATTTGTCACGTACATCAATCGAGTCAATGAATCTTAATTGATAGAAAGAGTTAGTTTTGGCTTTTTAGGTCAACCTACGGTTATTTATTTGTTCTTAAGATAACATGTTTATAAACAAATCTATCAAAACAAAACAAACCTTGAAATAAGTTTAACAAACTTACCTTCCTAAATACTGTGTAGATTATGTATTATGTATCTTTATAATCTAACGTAACACAAAATATGGTAGGAAAATTGATTGAACCATGTATACATTTTGCAAATGTGGATAGTCGAGCAGTGTCCTTATATTAACATATTAAAACACATTAACGTGTGCTAGTTTCTTTATATTTTAATAATTAAAAATATTAAAATATAATATTAAAAAAAACTGCTTTCATTAGAAAGAACTTACTATAGTTTGGATTACCAAACTGCGTTATTTTTGGATCATTCTGTAATATGGAGCAAGATTGGGTCACTATCTGAAAGACCTTTTCGCTGATAGATATTTCACGTTGCATGACATGAAAGCAAGGTACAGTCACCTGCAGAGAAAAGTAACCCATCTGTTTACAACGCAACAGGCAACGGAAACGTTACTGTTCGTATATTTATAAACAAATAGGTTCGTATATTTATAAAAAAAAAATAGACTTTTCTCTGCAGGTGACTGTACCTAGACAGCCGAAAGACGCTACATGAACAGCTACCTGTAAGAACTCAATTAATTAACTCACTTTGTCAAAAAATTCCGAACGTTTATAAGGTTAAGGTGCAAGTTCGCGTCCAAGTTATCAAATACTAAAAACTATATACTCGCATGTTTGGAATAACGAGATAGCGTCGCACAATCTTTACGGAATTCTCATCGAGCAATAACATCATTATATTTGGAGCACATACTCATTGTGTATTTTAATTGATTGATAATTTATATGCGTTACTTTACGGAAATGTGTTTATTGACCTTAAATATCAAGTTCGGAACAATCCGCGACTTCAGATTGTTTAGTCACTCCTAGAGTTATTTATTCGCCCTAATCTATACTTCTATACTAATATATAAAGAGGAAAGATTTGATTTTTTGATTGCATTGAATAGGCTTCGAAACTACTGAACCGATTTAAACAATTATTTCACTGTTGGGAAGCTACACTATCCCCGGGCGACATAGGCTATATTATATTTTGAAAAAAATTAAGGATCCTTAATAAAACTCCAATAATTAACCCAAGGTGTAAAAAAATAAGAAAACCGAATTACGTTACTCGTATATGTATATTCAACTACAGTACAGATGTTACCATCCAATCCGTGGATGTATTGTAAAAGGATTATGTTACTTTGAACTATGCTTACAAAGTAATGGAACAAAGCATTTCAATGTATAAATTAATTATCTATTATATGTATGTTATAATGTGACTACCATCAATGTAGTAGCATAGTAGTATTCAGATAATAATTATTTACCTAATACAAAGTAATGTACCTAATTATCTTGATAGTACACTAATACAATAAGTAGATAGAGTTAAATAAATAAAAAAAACTTGAGAGGTGTCAAGGGACACTCGGATGGAACGAAGTTCCTTGCAGTCAGTACTAGGATAGCAAAAACATGCAAGCGAGTGTGCCAAAACAAATCTGGGGTATTAAATTTCTCATCGGCTTTGTTCACCTAGTACCAATTGCTACTAGGTGGTTGATTTGTTTTGGCACACTCGCTTGCATGTTTTTGCTATCCTAGTACTGACTGCAAGAAACGAAAATATCTGGCTTGCTTTCTATAAAAGAGAGAGAGAGACAGACAGAGAAACATGCGCACGCCGCACGACTTGTAACGACGCCGCACGAGTTGTAACGACGGCAAAAAGTGTCGTTACAACTTTTCGTCCCAAAATTTTCCGCCTAGCCCCCTTTCGCAACGCGCGATAAGGAACTTCGTTCCAATAAATAACGCTATACACTCACAGCCCCACACTAGGACTCCCTGTGTGCTAATTAGCCATATTGGGGCGGCTTAGAAATCTAACCCTAATCGGCGTGGGCCGAATGGGTGTCGTAAGTCAGGCCCGTTGGTGGTAGGACCTATTTTTATTTTTTAAACATCTTCAAAAAAGGAGAAGCAATTAAATTCGACTGTATTTTTTTATGTTTGTTACCTCAGAACTTTCGACTGGGTGAACCGATTTTGATGACTCTTTTTTAATTGAAAGCTGGTGGTTGTCATGTGGTCCCACTTAAATTTGAGCGAGATATGACTACTAGTTTTTGAGTTATCCCTAATTTTGAAATCGGTTATTTTTTGTCAAGAATCTATAGTTCTATTACAGATACTTCTCCGTGGAATCCGCCTAGATAGCTACCACCAGCACCACAATGTTACTTGAGTCAGGGACTCGTCGTGTTCCGCCTAGGGGTTTGAGAGCCAGTTCCCTCTTTCTTTTTCTTCTCTTTTTCTTGGTGTTAATAAAAAAAATATTTCAAAGCTCCTGTACGGAGTTTTTGGAATGGAGTGTTGGAATGTCGATGAATTTAGTCAACCTATTCAGTACCTAGTGGTCCTAATATCATAACACCGCAAAATAGAGACAAAAAATAAGTCTATCTGTTTTGTATCGAATTTGTTCTGTAGTTCTAAAGTCATAACTCATAGGTAGATGGGAGTCCAAAGTCGACAGTAATCTGTTGTCAAATTGTTGTTTATTACAACTAAACAAAAAACAAGTTACTTATACTTAATTAACTTTTTGTAAACTTTAATTTAGCAATTAAAACAACGGCCACATTTGCAGAGGTTACAATGTGAATAACTTTAGACTGTATTGTATCTAATCTTTGCGGATATTTTTAGTTTAAAGATGGTACATATTGGAGGGGAAAAACGCGAATTATAATAAATAGTTTAGTTTTGTAGCTACTGTAAAAATTATGTCAATGACTAATGAGGATTTGCTGCTTCTTAAACTTTACCTCCATGCGCAGGCTACGTTATTTAGATATAATTGTATAGGTGAAGATAAATATTTTAGTATTTTAACTGTGTTGGGTATTTAAGAGCAATCTTCCAAATTACGCACCATTTTTGGCGATATGAATAATTCATTTTAATTTATGTAGAGTGCTGTTGTTCTCACAAAACAATATTTTAGTTTGCACCTACTATTGTACAATAATGTCAACCATAGAATTTAAGGGGAAATCAAAAATTCCTTGTCTCTACGGGTGAGATCCATAAAGTTAACTTAGACGTTCCTCAGACAATATTCAAATTAATATATTAGATGACTGACATTTGACTTTGGACCCAGTGCCGGCGTTAGGGCAGGCGCGATGGGGCAACGGCCCAGGGTGCCAAAAAAGGGGCGCCACAGGTAGTTCCCCGGAACGGAACCTTTATAGTTACGTCACGTCTATCCGGTCGTCAGTTCGTCCACGACATAGCGCTAACCCTTAGTGCTCGAAAGCTGTAACTTGGCATGTATTTACATATTATTTATTATTTTCGTATGGGTTTCAATGGTAGATAGGGGGCGCCGTAGAAATCTCGCCCAGGTCGCTGGTATTGCTAAAACCAGCATTGTTTGGACCATTATTTTTTTGGGATCATTTTAAGCCTAAGTATGGTCTCACCCTACATTTCGACGATGGCCACAGCGCTACAGCGTGCAAACCGCGCGGTGTGCGCCAAGCCTAACTGTTGTTGACACACACGAGTTCTTGATCTCGGACCTAATTACATTGAATTAAAATAATGTCAAATGTAAACAATTGAAGCTTCGTACAAATTCCACATTTTAAGTTTTGAAGCTATGTTGCTGTTTTACGATTGAAATAAACGAACTTATGAACCACCTTCGGGAAATGGTAATTTCCATTATGGGTATATGTACTTTTACTTTTAATATAATTACATCATTTGCAAAATGAGGCTCCCAACTTTTTATACCTACAATGATTTCTTTCCCTGTAAATAAGTATGTTTTACAATAATTCCGAATGTAGTATAAAATGTAAGTATCTGTCGGCAAGTGACCTCTTTGGTTCTACAATGATCGGCCGATGCAGAAAAACTAAATATTTAGAATAAGGAATGTGTCAATCTATTTAGAGCAATACGTGTGGGACATTCTATGGGATTCAATTATAGAGCATGGAGGAATAAAGATTGTTTATTGATGTGAACGTTAGGAGAACTGGAAATATATCATGGAGTAAAGTAAAAGGGATATTACTGAATAACCAAAACCACAAAATACCCCTTCTGTTACATACATATGTAATTGATTTAGTTTCTCTCTACACGTAGTACATTCCTAATTGTCTTTCTGTGGGTTAGATACACGTGAATTCGTATGAGTGCAGGTCTCATGTGGTCCGACGTTTGAATAATTATATTAGAATTATTGTCACATGACGACTGCTAAACATTATCCGCTAAAGGGGCACTGGTTTCTTCTTCATACATAGAACCAACTAAGACTGATGGGTCAACATGACCTCCGAGGTATTAATCACAAATTTTCCCATTAACTCAACCACTAATCTAGATCACTTATCGACTGTATTTTTTTATGTTTGTTACCTCAGAACTTTCGACTGGGTGAACCGATTTTGATGATTCTTTTTTTAATCGAAAGCAGTTGCTTGTCATGTGGTCGATGGTGGTGGACGAGAATTTTTTGAGTTATCCCTAATTTTGAAGTCAGTTAATTTTTGTCAAGAATTAATTGCCATACAAGAAGTCATTCCATCACTATAGTTCGATCCCGCTCGCTCCAAACTTTGATTTCGCTTCGAGGTATCGTAACGTCATAATAAACCACTAAATCACAGTAAAGGAAATGTAATATATTTATACTGTGACTAAATTAACACGTTCGTTAACTAAAAAATACATACTAATTTTTCTACATAAACACCCTCAAAATAAAATTAATTTAACACAGCACTGTTTCATAAAATGATAATCAATTAAAAAAACACACGATAAAATTCGAGAAACTTAATTTTCAAAATACTAACTACTAAATCCCAAATAATTACAACCATATTCAAATCTAAAACTTAAAAAAAAAAACAGAAAAACTATAACTTACAGAGTAAAGTTTCGCCGTCATGTTGCGAGGTAAACACTGATGTAAACAAATGCAGTTGTTGTAAACAGTTACAGTTATTGGACCGCTCGGTTCAGTCGTTCCACCGTCGGAGTCCGCCGAGGAATGTCTGTTCCAAGCTGTATCCTATTGGTTTGTGTTTAAAGAGATCGCTTTGCAACATTTAATATAATATTTATTATAATATAAGGTGTTTCTTATCACAACACCGTCGAGTCGCGTGCTGCGGCGTGATTCAGATAATAATTTTTACACACTCGGTCCGCCTCTATTGTCCGAAGGTTGAGATTGCTGAATAAATAATATTGCACTCTTTTAATTTCAAATCTTGTGAAAGCTGCTCAACTTACAGAAATAATAATGGGTGTCCCGTGACAATGATGATATTGATATAATTATGATTGATGACAATTTGCCACCATTGAGTACCATCATGACCTATCACAATATAGTATATCTTGTAGACCAATCACACAAAGACGTGTTAGTGATTTTACAAACAATATTGCTAGAAAAATTCCATTCCTACAAATTTCAAATGATGATACAACTGATCAAGCATACGGTAATGTGTCTGGATTAATTAACAGTGAATTTAATAATATTTTTAAGCAAAAACAGATTAAATGTGAGAACCTAAAAACTAAATTTAGTGATTGGGCAACTCCTGGTATATACAAAAGCAGAATTAAACTTTTTGAACTTTATGCGGAAAAATCGATTTCCACAGACCCTGAATTTTTAAATCATGTTAAAATTTATTCAAAAACGTTTAAACTAGTCTGTGCGAAAGCTAAGTCAATTTATATTGCTAATAAGATTAAGAATTCTGATAACAAAATCAAAACTACCTGGAACATTATTAATAAAGAAACAGGTAAAGAAAAATTTAAGGATCATGAGTATACTTTAAAGGTCAATGATAAAAATGTTACTACTGATAGCGCAGTTGCTTGCGCATTTGAGGATTTCTTCTCGAAAATACCGCATGAAATAACAAAAAACTTCAATGCGAGCCCTCAGCTTGCTATGACTTTAATGGAATCATGTGTTGAAAAATGCCTGACTTCATTTAGCTTCAAATATATTAATTCCGATACAATTATAAAGACTTTTAAGTCTATAAAGATCAAGAAGTCAGGTGATCTCTGGGGTCTCTCTACTATGATAATAAAACCAATAATTAATTCCATAGCGCCACATCTAAGACACATTTTCAATAAATGTATTGACGATGGTAGCTTCCCCAATCTAATGAAACATGGTAAATTAATCCCTTTATTCAAATCAGGAAATAAAAGCGACCCCACTAATTTCAGACCCATCTCAATGTTACCAGTCCTTAGTAAAATCTTTGAAAAAGTTATTTATAACCAGCTGCTGTCTCATTTCTACTTAAACAAGTTGTTTCATGTTAATCAGTTCGGTTTTTCAAGAGGAAAAAATACCACTGATGCAGGTATAGCACTCCTTAAGCAAATTTTTGATGCTTGGGAGTGTAAGCAGGATGCCATTGGTATATTTTGTGATCTCTCAAAGGCGTTCGATTGCGTTGATCACAATATACTGATAAATAAACTTAGGCATTATGGTGTCTCAACACAATCAGTTGGCCTTATAAAATCCTACCTATCCGACCGTATCCAGAAAGTAGTTATTAATGGCAAGGAGTCCCCAGGAGCACACATTACTATGGGAGTGCCCCAAGGATCAATATTAGGACCACTTTTATTTTTAATATATATCAATGATCTTCCTTATTTCACAAGGGACTTGTGTGAAACTGTATTGTTTGCAGATGATACCTCATTACTTTTTAAAGTTGATAGGAGAAAAAAATGTTTTGACGATGTAAATAATACTGTTTCCCAAGTGTTGCAATGGTTTACATGTAACAACCTAATGTTAAATGCTAGTAAAACGAAATGTATGAAATTCACATTACCAAATGTGAAACAGGTACCAACTCAAATAGTTATAAATAAGGAAGTACTTGACCTTGTAAATTCAACAAAATTCCTTGGCCTTACTATAGATTCACGGTTACAATGGAGTCCTCATATTGAAGCCTTGTCTGGGAGACTGAGTTCAGCTGCTTACGCGGTTAAGAAAGTAAGGCTCTTAACTGACGTAGAAACAGCACGGTTAGTTTATTTTAGCTACTTTCATAGTGTTATGTCCTATGGTCTGTTGTTGTGGGGCTCAGCTGCAGATATTGAGTCCATATTTATTTTACAGAAAAGAGCAGTCCGTGCCATTTACAAGGCCTAGGGACTCGCTTAAGGATCTCTTTAAGGAAATTAATATTTTAACTGTGGTGTCACAATATATATTGGATAATGTTTTGTATGTTAAGAAATATTACGACAGTTTTCTTAAGAAGAGTGACATCCACAATATTAATACGAGGAACAAGGCTAAACTGATTGTACCAAATTTTAGACTATGTAAAACTGGTGGCTCGTTCATGGGTACATGTGTAAAGATTTATAATAAAATTCCATCGAAATTTACAGAAATGCCTTATCTTAAATTTAAAACTCATATTAAAAGCATTCTTATGAGGAAAGGATATTACAAATTAGATGATTATTTTAAAGACAAGACTGCTTGGACATGAGTTTTATGAATATAGATTGTAGTAGATGATAAGTGCTATCTGTAACTGTGAGCAGGAAAAAAACAAACCCGGAAGTTTCTTGCTGCTTCTTCTCCCGGGCCCTCTCACAGTAGGGCTTTGTCTGAAGCATTGGCATAACTTGCATGACTTTCAAAAAGTGTTTGTAAACCAAACCAATTTTGAATAAAAACATTTGATTTGATTTGATTTGATTTGATTATAACATATATCTACGTTAAAATATGGTTACGAAAGTCTGTTTATGAAATCATGAGATGGGCAATGAAATTTTTCAAGCGTTAGTTTCCTCGCGTTTGGGCTCCTTTTCTTGATTGTACGAGATCCATATACTCGTATTATAGTTATGGGTTCTTGGCGGGCAGGATCTCTTAAATTTTAATTGCAGTACAACATCATATATGAAATTCTCTCCTACAGTCCTCTACCAACCTACAAATCCCAAATACCGGCTGTTTTTGAGGTTGTGCAGTAACTTTACCAAACGATTCTATAGCATTTACTAAACATATCTTATACAGGTACTAGTGCATTATAAAGCTTAGTTTTTAAGTTATTGGTAATTCCATTTAATATGGGTGTACATTGTAAAAGGGTCTTTATTTGTGCTATGTTGCCGCTCAGTACGGTCATACTCATTCAAACTATACTTTTTTCATTTTAAATGTCATGTCATTATTGGCTTGACTTGTCAATAAAGGCCCATTTAGACGGAGAGCTTCTCGTCTCGAAGAAGCCACGATCGAATTAATAAAAAAATATTTCTTACATTTACACCTCTCGCTATTTGACGACAATTTCCTCGCAATGGAATATTGATTGTAAACTTAACTCCAATGACAAATCTCGCACTCAAAATGTTTTCAACCATCTTGTATGATACACGTATGAATTTAAAAAAATTAAGTCGAATACAAGTCGAGATTGTCGTAAGTAATCTTACGTACAATGTGTACCTAAATAGACAGAATATGAAATTATCGCCTTGATCGATAAGTTACGAATGTCATATGAGATAATCGTAGGTGAGAATTTAGTTCTTTCCTGTATGTAAACATTTGATACGATAATGTTATGGCGATTATTACTAGTGATAGTAGTGTACGATAGATACTAGAAACTCTCCGTCTAAATGGGCCTTATAGTAAACAAAAATCGTAAAACTTTTCGAACTAGTATTATTAACTATTTGGTTTTGTTAATGTCACTGGTCGCACAGACAGCAAAATCGATGAGAAATAATTGTTAACGTCAATAAAAGTTTACTAATGTCAAAGTTTCATATCAATCATAATGCGACGTTGCCAGCTTGCGTAAAGAGATTACACTTTAGGCAATTTACGTTTAAGTATTTAGTTTGTATGAAAATGAAAAATAAAAAAAATTCAATAATGAATCCATAACGAAAGATGACCAATTTAATGGTCTGAATAACAGGCCGAAGTTCGTGCACAACCTCAGGAACACGGTGTATAAAAACCGATATACCGAAAAAACATGGTGGGTATATATCTATTAAATCCACATTACCCATCCATTATTGTGTTGTGGTGATGCGAGCTATAAAGTTGCAGTAAAAAAATCGGTTAAACTTAAGACATGTAAGCTCGCCCATGGAAAAGTCAGGCCTACCGTCTTCGGCAACATCCTGTCCAATCCAATCAAATTGTTGGATGGTCCAACCCAGAAGTTTGAACAGTCGAGTATAGCTAAGAGGACATCCATAAATTACGTCACACTAATTTGTGAGACCTCCCCCCCTAGTGTGACGTCACATATTATGACATTTTACACCTAAAAATTATTAAATTAAAACGGCAGTGCCGAAATAGTTTTATTCCATTAATTGTTTTTTAATATTTACCTATACATGTAATACCAATGATTCGATTGTGAAATGTGACGTCACGAAATTCGAAACACGACATCAACCCCCCCCCCCCCCACCCCCTCTCCTAACGTGAGACTTAATTTATGGATGGCCCCTAAGGGATCTTTACACTGGTTCAATATTTCCGGTAAGCGACACGACAAGTATCTTTTATCAAGCGAATTTGTTACGGGTTTTTAAAAGTGTACCAGCCTTAGATAAGATACCTATTTTATGTAACTAGCATAGTGACTAGCCTGAATAGGTGATAGCTAATAGGATTATCATGATGGTCGTTAACAACATGATTACTCCAAATATAAATAATAATTACTGTGGGCTTGTTCCCGCGAAAGTTTGATTCGATTCCAAATACGAACTTGATTTGACAGAAGTCAGCGCACGGTTCAGCGTTCAGCGGTGGCAGAAATGGGAACTAATGTCGAACGACACAGTGGAAATATGAAAATGAAAATAGCCGGCAAACGAGGTGACAAGAAGCTATCCTGGCGGACCCCACGGAGTAATAAACATACTAATAAAACTAACATGAACTAATAAAATCAATATTACCAACTCGGCCTACTCAAGTGTCGGAAGCATTCAGGCCGCCGCAGGGCCTTCGAATCGGGACCGACGGTTTTACGTGCCCTCCAAAGCACTCAAGATTTGTTTTGCAACTAGCGGTATCCATCCAACCGCGCCCTTTGTCGATCATTTAGGATCTTCGTAAGCCTTTAGGACATGAGCACTACCTTTGTGCTTTCAAACTACACAACATTAACCAATAACTTTGTAAAGTTGAGGGTTCCCGAGTTATGTTAAACAGGTAGTGTAAATAGTATTAATTAAGGTTTTTTATTATTATCTCTATAGATAATCTATATATATAAAATTGAAAAGAGATACACTGATTAAACAAAAAATCTCAGAAACTACCGAACCGATTGTGATGAAATTTGGCAGGGAGATAGTTTTTGCTAAGGAGACGTCAGCTAAGAACGGATTTTTGGAAATTCATCCCCTAAGGGGTAAAAATAGAGTTTGGAAGCCATTTTCATACAAACTAACTTTGTCAGTTTTAGATTTATAACTTTGAAATTTTTTATGTAAGTTTATAGTAATAAACAAAAGTTAGTTTTAACACATTTTTTTGAAAAATCATCCCTTAAAGGGTTAATTTACTGAATTTAACTAAGTAGGCAACTTCGTCATTTTTGAAGTAAAAAATATGAAAATTTACACATTAGCTCCAAATTAAAAACAAAATTTAGAAGAATTATGTTTTTTTGGAAAATCAACCCCTAAAGGGTTGAATAAGGCTGAGCAAGTTAGTATGGCTACTTCGTCAGTTTTGAAGTATGAAGGGTGAAAATTTGGATATAAGCTCATAGTTGGACACAAAGAAGAACTGTATCACTGTTTTCTCGAAATTCATCCCTTAAAAATAGGGGTTGGATGTTATTTACATGTAAATCAGCTTCGTCAGTTTTAGAGTTATAAATATGAATTTTTTTATGTAAGTTTATAGTAATAAACAAAAGTTAAGTTTAACAAATTTTTTTGGAAAATCATCCCTTAAAGGGTTAATTTCTTGGATTCAACTTAGTACGCAACTTCGTCATTTTTGAAGTTAAAAACATCAAAATTTATATATTAGTTCAAAATTAGAAACGAAATTTAAAAATTATGCGTTTTTGGGAAAATCAACCCCTAAAGAGTTGAATAACGTTGTGCAAGTTAGTATAGCAACTTCGTCAGTTTTGAAGTAAGAAGGGTGATAATTTGTATATAAGCTTATATTTAGACACAAAAAATAACTGTATCACTATTTTTTCGAAATTCATCCCCTAAAAATAGGGGTTGGAAGTCATATAAATCAGCTTCGTCAGTTTTAGAGTTATAAATATTTTTTTATGTAAGTTTATAGTAAAACCCAAAAGTTAAATTTAACACATTTTGGAAAATCATCCCTTAAAGGGTAAATTTCTTGGATGGAACTTAGTATGGCAACTTCGTCAGTTTTGAAGTATGAAGGGTGAAAATTTGTACATAAGCTTATAGTTAGACACAAAAAATAACTGTATTACTGTTTTCTCGAAATTCATCCCCATAAGGAGTAATACTAAGGGGTTGAGAATTGGGTTGAGTTGAGAGTTTAAGAAACTACGTCATTTTTGAACTCAGTAATATGGAAATTTTTATGTACGCTTACAATTAGAAAAAAACAAAAATTAATTGTTAAAGGTTTTTTTGGAAATTCACCCCCCAAGGAGTAAAAAAAAAAGGAGATGTAAGTTTGTGCGAAACTTCATCAATATCGAACTCAGAAATGTGAAAATTCATCAAAAATTTATTGTAACAGGTTTTTTTGGAATGTCATCCCCTAAAGGATAAAGGGGTTGCAAATTTTTCCACAACTTCGTCATTTTAAAACTCAGAAATCTGAAAATTAATATGGAAACTTATAATAAAAAACAGATAATTAATGGAGGGGACTTTACGAACGGGAGGGGGAGGGGAGAGGGACTGGGAGCGGGAGAGGGACAGGGAGCAGTAGAGGGAGAAGGAGCGGGAGAGAAAGAGGGTGAGGGAGAGGGGCAGGAAGTGAGAGGGAGAGAGAGCGGACAGGAAGTGGGAGAAGGACCGGATGTGGGAGAAGGACAGAGAGAGGGACAGAGAGCGGGAAAGGGAGCGGGACAGGAAGCAGGAGAGGAACCGGCTGCGGGAGTATGACAGGGAGCGGGAGGAGAGGTAGTGGGACAGAGAGTGGGAGCGGGAGAGGGAGAGGGACAGGGAGCAGTAGAAGGAAAAGGAGCGGGAGAGAAAGAGGGTGAGGGAGAGGGGCAGGAAGTGAGAGAGGGACCGGGTGTGAGAGAGCGACAAAGAGTGGGAGAGGGAGCGGGACAGGAAGCGGGAGAGGAACCGGGTGCGGGAGTATGACAGGGAGCGGGAAAGGAGAGGGAGTGGGACTGGGGGTGGGAGCGGGAGAGGGACAGGGAGAAGGACAAGGAGTGGGAGAGGAGCAGGGAATAGGAGAGGGAGAAGGAGAAAGACAGGAAGGGGCAAAGGGACCGGGTGAGGGAGAGGGAGAGGGACAGGAAGCAGGAGAGGGACCGGAAGCGGGAGAAGGAGAGGAAGCGGGAGAATGAGAGGGAGTGGGACAGGGAAATGGAGAGGGATAGGGACATTGAGTGGGAGCGGGGAAGGGAGAGGGAGAGTGATTAATACTGAAATTTATAATCAATAATTAGCAAAATATGAAGTGAGTTGATATGAAAGTTTTAATTTTTCGTTTTTGTTTATTTGTTTGTTACTTGGTAATGGATATATTGAAAAACTACTGGACCGATTTCGAAAAATCGTTCATCAGTAAAAAGCTACATTATTACTGAGTAACTTATGAGAGTAAGAGGTTAAGTTTAGTTTTAGTAGATTCGTTGTTTATAACGCAACCTTAATGATTATTTTTGTATTATATTGAGAATTTCGTCAAGTTGATCCTACTTAAAAAAGTGAGGTCCTGATGATGGATTCTGTAGATAAAGAGTGGAACTCCTCAATGGTGGGGAATAAATGAACCGTGTTCAAAGATATTTATTTTTGTTATCGTTTACATTGTAAAACATCTGGTGGTGTAACTTGGAGAACGAAATATGTAACTTTTGAACGGATGGAAACCACAGAACCGTTTTTAAAGATATTTTTTACTGTACCCGTTGACATCGTGAAACCAGTTTATCATTGATCCATTTAGGATCTGGTGGTGTAACTTGGAGACAAGATATGTAACTCCTGGATGGATGGAAATAACGGAACCTTTTTAAAAAATATATAATAAATCTCAAGAGCCAATTTTTCTGTAAATAATTTTTTTTATAAGATTTCGGTTAGGGGCACTTCAATAACATGTTAAAGCACCAAAAAATTTGTTTCCCCGGATACAAGATGAAAATTGGTATGGAATATTTTAAAAATATTAACGATTTGCTTTAAATTTGCAACAAACATTCTTCCTTTAATTGATGGAATACATGTTTTCGTACATTTCGATTTTTTCAAAATTTTTCATGAAAAAGAAAAAAACAAATTAATGTTATTGTTGTTTATTCTTCAAAACCCGCTCCTGGAGGAATGATTTTTGATTGTATCGTAGGTTTCAGTATATTAATTTCTAAATATTAAGTACTTCAATATTAATTAACCTGCTTTTAAATTTTCTTCTGTAAGGGGTAGGATAGTATGATAAGCATAATTTCCGCGTGCGAAGCCGCGGGCAACTGCTAGTGCAGTATAAATTGATATCAACAATAATAAAACGCTTCAGTATATAATTATATCATAACAAAATTATGTCATTAAAATGTAATACTGTAAATATTTGCGTGATTCAATCGTTAGATTGGCCAGTCCTATCGAAGATCCGGGTTCAAATCCACGTCTGGAAACCTCTGTTACCATGCACGAGATTGGATTCTCATGCTACTTGAATTAATATTCATTGGAGAACACATGTTATTTCATTAGGAAAATATCATAAAGTAATTTAATTGAAACCAACGATAAAATTCAAGACTATAGTTGAAAATTTTGACAAAATTATCTCAATAGCACAGAAGAAATATTGTAATAGTACTTATAATAAGTATATGTAAACATATAGTACACGAGTAACCGCCCTCGCTTTGCTTCGGTTTTCTTATTTTTTACACCTTGGGTTACATTATTGGAGTTTTATTAAGGATCCCTAATTTTTAAATATAATATAGCCTATGTTACTCGGGGATAATGTAGCTTCCCAACAGTGAAAGAATTTTTGAAATCGGTTCAGTAGTTTCGGAGCCTATTCAATGCAAACAAAAAATCAAATCTTTCCTCTTTATATATTAGTATAGATAAAGCAGAAGGGGTATTCTACGCTATTGGTTATTCAATAATATTCCTTTTACTTTGCCCCATGATATATTTCCAATTCTACTAACGTTCACATCAATATTTCCAAGTACTTCAACACTACGTAATCATCCGTTCTCTCTTATTGACAATTCCTTCATCTAAATATGACATGTCGTTTCTTATATGCCAACCTCTGCACCGGACAAGCGTTGTAGAATAAAGAGGTCCGTCCCTGGACCTTCACTGGAGATTCATGGCCTCACCGACATATGTACATAGTCTATTTTTTACCCGACTGCCAGGAAGGATTATGTTTTTCGCGCGTATCTTTTAAGTATGTGTGTTTGTATGTATGCATGTAATAGTCTTTATTACCTCGTATCTTCCAAATCGCTAAACACACAAATGCTTACACATTCATACCCCCGCAGTAGGTTATTTACCTGTGTCGCGGGTGGCATATACTACACATATAACACATCACAATAACAGCCATGACCTGAGTACAAATATTTATCAGTCACATAAGTATCTGCCCCGGCCGGGGTTCGAACCCGGGACCCCTCGCTTCGCAGGCAGGGTCGCTACCAACTAGGCTACAGGGTCGTCAATTTCAGTTTGAGAGGTGCCGTTAGATTCGTCTTAATTGTGAGAGCGACACTAGGTATATCAAAAGTGAATAAAAATTAAAATGGCCGATTTTTGACGCGATATTGTGTCTTCAAAATTTTTTTTCTCACAATCTATCATAACAGTTTAGGATATATAACGATTTAAAATTGTTTAAACAACCATTCTTGCAAATTTATTAACTCCCTTAATGAAATGACACCATTGCGACTTTACAGACAACCATTTTTTTCGTCTAATAAAGTAGTCTATGAATCCTAAAAAGTGTAAAAAAAAAGTAAAACAAAAATCCTGACTGCGTAAAAAAACTAAAAAGAAAAATGAAGCCCAGTAGTTCAGAATGTTGTTAAAAGTAATACATACTGAACAATTACACTATAGAAGGATTAACAGTCGGAAATTCTCGGGATACAAGTAGAAAAAATTCATCGTCACTTTGCCTATAATTATGGGAGGTACCCTGAAAAAAAATGTTTTTCAATATTTTATTCTACAATTCTAGAGTTTTAACAAATATGTATGTAGGTAGGTATATCCATGCCAAATTACAGCTTTCTACGAGTAGCACTAGGGTCTCGGCGCGGCGGTTGCTTCGGACAGACGGACTGACGGACTGACGGACTGACGGACTGACGGACTGACGGACTGACGGACAGACGGACAGACGGACAGACAGACGGACGGACGGACGGACGGACGGACATGACGAAACTATAAAGGTTCCGATTTTACTTCAGAACCCTAAAAAAAATCAGATTACAGAGTACCTATACTTTGGTAGCTTTTGTTATTGTTATAAATCGAATAAAGGTTACGACTGTTTATAACACTGATGACTGTGGGAGGCAGACAGGAAATGTCTGTAATGTTTTTACTGGTTGTTTACGCCGGCGCCGTAATAAGAAATGACTCAATTGATTGTCATTTGTGTATCATGACTAGATCCAACGAGCGCCTAGCCTGAACCCGATCAAACTGAAAATAGTCTCCAGTAAAGTATGAATTGATTTGGCTGATCAACGTCGCAATCAAATTGTGATGGATCGCTGGATCAACATTGCAGTTCACTACTACAAGCGTCAACTACTTAAGTACCCAACCAATGGACCGAATGTGCCTAATGCATTGTTTTAGAGGTCTCAAACCATCTTCTAAATTATTGCCTTTCAAATGAAACCGGTTTGATGCACATCGGATGGTTTCAAAGTCTATAAAGGACATGACTGAAGAAGCGTGTGGAATTGATCAATTCAGAGCCGAAACTATCGATAAACAGAACTACGAAGAACTACATTTGTGCTGTAGATTCCTTTTATGGCATAGGCAAGCCATAACCGAGGATTTTGCGGAATTAAATATCTAAGGAAGTAAAATAGGGGTTGAAAGTTGGGGCACAGTGTGGGGCAAGTGGGGCAAGGGGCAAAATATATTTTTAAAAATTATACATATTATAATAATAAAGAAACACAATGTATAATTTTTACACTTTACCAAAATTCATGACTTAAGGGTGTATAAAATGAGGGTTGAAAGTTTGTATGAAAAGGACGTAAATTACTTTTATTCATAAAAGTTTAACCCGAGCAAGGCCACAAGTTATAGCTAGTATATCATGAGTAATCTTATTAAATATCAAACAACCCATCAACTGAAAAGTGTGTCAAATTGGTATTATTGTATCACGTTATCTCGACTGATAGCACCGAGATCAGCTGACCGTATCACCTACGTAATAGAGATTATATTGCTTTATCAGCAATATTATGATATGCTCGCGTTGCACTGGCCTTACTGTTGATTGATTTGAGATGAAACTAAACCAAATTGTATATATTCGCCAAATATTTTGCAAATAACAATTTGCGAATTTCAGGGCTTTATTCGTTTATTTATTCAAATTCATTCATTCATTCATTTAGCGGCAGAGGTACCCTTTATTAGGTTATGGTACACGACAGGAAAAAACGTGTCGAACCCATTGAACTGTTATTACTAGCCACGGACGTAAAAAAAAGACGGACGTAATCCCAAGAACAAATTCATTGAAGCACCCATAGGAATACCAACTCTGTATTCGTACAAGTACACACACCCACACATTGACACCATACTGCTATGACATTGACACTATCGCGAAGCAAAAATTACAAATGATTCTGTTATTAAAACTTATTATATATAATTGTTTATATAATATTAATTGTATGAATCCTGAAAATAGTTTATTCTTATTATAAATTATTATAATAATTAATAATAATTATTAATAATAATTATTATTATAAATTGATTGTTTAAATAAACCGATATAATTGAGGCGTGAACCGCGTCACGTTTTGACGTTCGAACGGTTCGGGCGCTCAAGTCGAAGTGAGCTCTCGGCAGTTTAGCAACTAGTTTTATATCGCCTGATTCATCGAATGATCTTACTAGGATGATATCGGGTATCGAGTATCGAGTATCTTATAGAGTAAACATATGAAGTAAATTCGAAATCGAATTATAATGAAATATCGACTTACGCACCGATACGGCCATTCTGCAACAATGTCGCCTCGACCTTTAAAAAAAACAAAAAAAAAACAACAAAACACTTTACATAAGAAAGGAAAAGTAGGGAGGCCCCTGTCCTCAATCTACTAGTGAATCCTATCTAGGGAGGCCCTTGTCCTCAACCTAGTCAACACACAGTTGAGAGGCCCCTGTCCTCAATCTACTAAAGCAAATTTTTTTTTTCATCACATAGTAGAGAGGCCCCTGTCCTCAATCTACTAGTGAATCCAATCTAGGGAGGCCCCTGTCCTCAACGTAGTCAACACACAGTAGAGAGGCCCTTGTTCTCAATCTACTAAAGCAAACTTTTTTTTCATCACATAGTAGAGAGGCCCCTGTCCTCAACCTACTAAAGAAAATTTATTTATTCATTTATTTATGGAAATAGCAATAAATTCTTTTTTTATGGGAATATAGTTTTTTTTATGGAAATAGAAATAAATTCTCAGTGATCATTATAATAGAAAAATAAATTAATATTATTGTGTAATTATTCAATCTTTCACCTCATTCGTCACAATCGACGACTTATAACTTCAACTCATGTGAAACCCTTCTTACTGGCTGTTCAACAACCTTCAAATCTGCGCCAATACGGCAGCATCCTTGATACATTCACCTGATTTAGATGTTGCAGCGCTTGTTGCAGTCGATCGCGAACGGAGCTTCATTACGCTGCTTCCAACTTGAGTGAACTGGCAAAAACCATCCATATTATCCGTGGAAATCACTCCCTAAAGCGTACACAAGTATATTACCACTAGGGTTCCAACTCATTTTAGTAATATTCCATTGACCACTCCCCGACTGTTCTCTGCCCGCAAACAGAAAATAGTTATCTGCACTATTTTCACAATTCAACGGAAACTGTGATGAATCTGTACTAATAGGTACCTCAGTATGATCGAACAGCAACATTTTGCCAATATTGGATCTGTAGAACAACATTGAAATAGAGAAAACTCTACAACAATTGGTCACGGTCGCAATTCATCAATATTAGAGATTTCGTCCTCAAGGGTATTTATGTAGCAGCAGTAAACTTATAAATGATGTCGTATATTGTATTAATTCTTTATATTTTACTATCAAACAATTGCCCATAGATTCCGCCTATCTAACATTACTCCTTTAAAGCAAGACTCATGGCCAGTTTCCAACCCTCTCTTGTTTTTGATTCAACAATGCCACGTATCATTTAAATGTTGTTTATCTCCCCTTTCTGGCGTCTTACTCCCCACCACTTAGGGTCACCATTCCCTAGTCGTTGCACATCTTCTGCCCGACGATATCTTGCACATCCGTGCATACTCAGTCCCACGTATATTCACAGTTCATTCTGGGCGCTGTTCCTGGTAGTATATACAGCTTCGCTCAATTGATTTCCAGATACGCGCCAATTTGACCAATTCACTAAGGTGGACTAGGACATTCCATTTTGCCCACTGTTAACCTTGCCAGCAACGACTTTTCCAGCAATCTGACTGAAAATTTGAATACTTAGCATGGATAGAAAGCGGAAATTCGGGTCCCAAATCAAATGTGGTTACGCTAGATTTATATATTTGTGCTACAAGTATTTCCAGCTATCTGAAGCATTTTCTTCCCACACGACATCCCAAAAACATTGGCATGGCCACAATTAGCCCTCCTATGTTCAGGTCTCAATCCCGTAACCGAAAATGGAGAACACTTAAGAGCCGTCTTTGTTTCGACTCAGAGCGAAATGCTTTGATCTGTCCATATACTCGCAGTAGTTATTTTTGCCACTTTCATTTCCAATCTTCTTTAAATCCGTAATTGTTTATATTGCCTTTGTAATAGATAAAATCTTCAACAGTTTCAACCCAAATACATTCGCGAGCTGTAGTCTACTACCACGGTCGACCACCGTTAGTTTAATTTTTCTTTGTCTGAATCTAAGAAACATCTCTTATCCAATTCACTGTATGGCAGAAGTAGACTATTTCAACTTCACTGGTGACTAGAAGATTAGAATCGTTTGAGTATCGGAGGTGAAGAGATTTTAATGCCAGCTATTATCTCCACCATTCCAGTCTTCATAAGTCTCTGATAGAAAGGTCCCTCCGTAAGCGTTACGAATGGATAAAAAGGATATATCCAACAGCTTTTCTAAAACTAAAGAGTTCCAATATTGTTTTCGTGATGGCTGCTTGTGGTTCTCACTTACACTATCATCATCTATTCCACAAGTCATAAAAACATCTTCCATGGTAAATATGTCCAACCTTCCATACAAAATTGAATATTGGATAAATTGAAATCCCTGTCCATCTGCGCCGCAATAAAAGCAGTAAACGTGAGCAATCGAGATGGATACTAAATCGTGCGAGAATTATTACGTAGGCATCATTTACATTTTCTCTATTTGGCTATCTATTTCACGTGTAATTTTTCTTTCCTTTCTTATATCGGCATTCTCATAGTCTGTATATTATTACTGTGTAATTTTGTAAATTAACACTCCTGCAATCCCCTGAAGTGTCCGATGACTTCGTATTTATTTATTTATTTATTTATTCATTTCATTGCTACAAATATGGTACAAGTAGAAAAGATGGAAATTTTACAGACGTTCAAACATGTTTGGCCAATGTCGGCATGCAACATTTTGGTGATATCAAAATTTACAATATTACGTGCAACACTAATTATAATCCTATTTAGTTTATAATACATATAAAACCAATTAATAATACAATATAACAATCAATAATAATAATAATAATAATCAATAATAATAATACAATAAAATTAATACGTCAACGAAATAGTTTTAATACATAATTCAATGTCAATATGTGCAATTAAAATCCATAAAGTCATTAAGTGAATAAAAACAATTGTGTGAAAGCCAGTCAAACAGCAGCTTTTTAAACTTCGTGAGAGGTAAGGTTTTAAATTTTTCCGGTAAATTATTGTATATACGGATGCACATGCCATAACAATTTTTATGATAAATACCCGTTTTCACCGTCTCTCTAAAAATTAACTTATTCGGGTTTCTAGCTCGATCCGAAGTAATAAATATATGATTATGTTTTTTAACGAATAAAGCTGCTTCATAAATATACATGCAGGGTAGTGGCAGAACACGAAGGTTTTTGAATAGAGGACGGCATGAGTCCCAAGGAGCTGCTCCAAAAATTGCTCGTATGCATTTTTTTTGCACCAAAAATGCTTTCTTAATGTCTGTAGAGTTACCCCAAATGACCAAACCATATCTCAGTATTGAAGCTACATACCCATGATAGGCCATAACTGCGGTTTTCAAGTCAGTAGTTTTACTTAGTCTTCTTAGTACATAAACGAATTTATTGATTTTATTACAAATATATTCTATATGATCCTTCCAGTTACAATATTGATCTAATATAACCCCAAGAAATTTTGTGGAGCGCTCACAAGTTATAGCTTCATTATTATATTTTACATTTAAATCAATAGGTTTAGTTCCCTGATTGATTACCTGGATAAATTTGGTTTTATTTAAATTTACTGTGGGGTCGTTGTTTTTTAACCAGTCTATTATAACATTAATTGTGTTATTAATGATATCATTGTGGTTTTCTTTGTCCTTTGAGGTTATACTGACAGATATATCATCCGCAAATAGAACGCATTTATGTTCCGTGGCTCTCGGTAGGTCGTTGATGTAGAGTAAGAAAAGAAGCGGCCCTAGAATACTACCCTGTGGTACGCCGCTTGCATTATGTTTGTATTGCGATCTGAATGAAGTTACCGTATTTTTCGTATTTATTGCGGTAATTTCAACCCTTTGGTAGCGGTTATGTAAGTAATTTTTAAGCCAGTCGTGGGCCGTGCCTCTTATACCGTTCCTACTTAATTTATCCAGCAAAATGTCGTGGTTGACATAGTCAAAGGCGCTAGACATATCAAAAAAGAGCAACGTGTTATGTATTTTGTTGCTGACGTTATATGTCGTGCTGTGGACGAGGTCAAAAATTGCAAGTTCAGTAGATTTATTTTTTTGAAACCCGTATTGCTCTCTAGCAAGAATTTTGTGTTTATTGAGGAAGTCTAGTAGCCTACTTTGCATGGCTCTTTCATAAATTTTAGAAATTACAGGAATCAAAGTAATGGGCCGGTAATTATTCATTGTCTTGCGATCTCCTTTCTTGTACAGAGGTATGACTGTCGATAATTTTAGTTTAGTGGGGAAACATCCTGATTCGAAAGACTTATTTATTACTGCAGCTAGTATATGTGATATTTGATCAGCGCAACCTTTTAAAACCTTTGTACAGATCTCATCATAACCCTCTGAGCGAGTATTATTCAAGGAATTGATTATTTTCCTCATTTCATATTTATCACGTGGCTTGAGAAAAATACTGTCACTTATGGTCTTTAATTTTTGTACATTATTATCATTAATATTACTATTGTATGTCATATATTTACTACATTTTTTTGTATCAATTTTTGTCTTTTCTATATAGAAATCGTTAAATTTATCAGCTATTTCCTGCGGATCGTCAATAGTATTTTTGTTATATGTCAATTTTATAGGGTAATTATTAGAAGCTAGGTCATAGTTTATTTTTAATAACATTCCACGCTGCTTTACATTTATTGTTACTTTTAATAATGTACTTCTTATTCGTCAGCTTTTTAGATTGTGACACACATGTTTTTAAAATAATGGAATACTTTTTATACTTATTTTTATTTTCTTTATTATTATTTTTATAATACTTAAAGCGTAGTTTTCTTTTGGTAATGGAGCTTTTCCGTAAACCTTTTGGTATCCAACGCGGTGTTTTGCTGGAATGCCTTATTCTGATCCGGTTTTTGGGAAAGCATAAATTATAAAGTAATGTAAACAAGTCATGAAATTTATCAAAGGCCGTATCTGCATTTTTATCATGTAATGCATCACTAAATGTCACACTCTTTAAATGATTTCGAAAATTACAAATGTTATGTTCACTATAGTCTCTACAGTATTTATAGAAGTTAGATATAGTTTGGTTTGATCCATGTGTTGGAAAAGACAACATTTGAGCTACTGCTCAAATGTTGTCTTTTCAGACCATGATACTTCATGGTCTGATATTTCTAGATGAAATAGGAAACAAGAAGCATTCTCAATATTGCTAATAATATGGTCTATGCATGTTTTCCTTCTGGTTGCCTGTTGAACATGTAGTGTTAAGTTAAAATTTTGCGTTAAAGTAATTAATGACTGGCTATTTTTTGAGTTACTTAGGGTATTAATGTTCAGGTCACCCGCTATAATAATTCTCTTTTCCCGTTTAGTGGTTGTCAATATGTGAAGTATATTCTCCAAACTATTTAAAAACACATTTATGTCTGAGTCTGGCGTTCTATACAAGCAAATAATTATAAGATTCAGATCTTCGATTTCCGTACCACAACATTCAAAGTGTTTTTCTATTGCTAACTTACTAAAGTCTAGAGTTGGCTCAGTACACATTATACCTTTTTTTACCATTATACAAGAGCCCCCACGCTTTTGTTTGCTTCTTGAATATGACGCAACTACATCATAATTTTGTATTTTGATGAGACTTTCTTGTCCACGCAGGATGAACGTTTCCGTGAGGCACAGTACGTCAATTATAATTTTGTTTATTTTCAAATCACTAAGTATGATTTCTAAAGAATCTGACTTATTGAACAAACCTGCCATATTTTGATGCAATAGTTTAAAATCATGCAACTCATTTTTATTGACGAAAAAACGTGTTACTGCTTGTATTTTCTGGTATAAGCTGTCTTTGTTTACAAAAATAGTAAGGTATTGTTCCGGGCTTATAGACTTTTGGTGGTTGTGAGTCTGACTTTACACCTGAGTTAGCAACTTGATCTTTCTTTTTAAAGTAGTATTTTTCTTTATTTTTAAAGTAGTATGGGATTGTTCCTTTTACTGGTGAATTCTTAGTTTTTAGTTTAGTGTCGTATTTATTAATAGGTTGCATCTTTTTAATGGGGAGATATTTAGACTCATAATCTAAAACATCAATGGTGTAATTTAGTAACCTGCATGCATATTTTATAAATAACACACCATGCGTCTTATCCTTAACTTCTACAAACTTACAGTTAGGAAAATTATTACAAAGAAACTTAAGTGTATAGTTAAGTTTTTTCACATTTAAATGTATATTATCTCTTACACCTAGGACAATAATTTTTGATTTTATTCTTTTATTTAGGAAACAACTTAGTGCCGTAGTTATCTTAAATGGATTTGTATCATGTTCTCCGATAGAAAGAACAATTCTATCGTTAGTGTTGAATTTGTAATTTTCACAAGATTGTATAATCTCTTCTGTTGAAGCACCCAGTTCGTAGTGATTTGAACACGCAACATTCTTTCTTCTTTTGCATGAGATAAAGATTCAATAAGTCTTCAAATTCTCCAGCACTACCTTCGCTCAAAATTTTTACAGAATCTTAATTCGGCAAAAAGCGTTGAACCCATGTGATATGACTGTGGCATCTGTTAATTCAAAAAGCGATGAATCCCGCTATTCATAAAATATCCAACTGACCTGGGATATAAAAGCCATGGTTTCATAATTGTTGCATCTTGCTGGAACTCCATTTATAAAGATGAAGAATCACAGACCCTGTTCAATCGTCAGGCAACTCTCCAGTAAACCAGATGTCGTTACATGTGAATAAACTCCACGCCGTCGCAATGCGTGACAATCATTTGTCCGAGTTGAGGAATAGATCTGCGTACGATAGTTTCACCACTGGTCAGTCACTGCGCCTAACTTCGAAGTAGCATACTGGTCCCATCCTTAATCACTTACAACTCTAAGCCTCAATTTAGAGCCCTATTTAGAGAGAAGTATGATTTTCTTATACAGTTCTACGGCTCTTATGCCATGCTACTCACATTTTCAGAGCGCCAGAATGCAGATACTTCCTCGTGTCTTATTACTGGGCTCAGTTCTGAGCATTCTTCACAATCCTCATGTTTTGATAGAACGCTGGTATTGAAGGCCCTTGTAGACGATGATTCCATTGCCTTCCACCCGCAACAAACACAGCCTTCGATCGTATGCACTTTTGATATGATGCATAATCCATAGGTTGGCGTTCCACGCATAATTAGCACAACTTTTTATAAACGTGAATAAAACTCAGACGTTATACACACTCACATTCATGGCCCCACAGTAGGACCTCCTGCGTCGTGGATACTTGAAGCCAGGGCCCCTGGCGCAGCGGCAGCGGTCCAGCATGGCAACCATTACTCCACAGGTCATCACGTTGTAATCAATTGCGTCACATTTTTCACTATTTCATGATATGCGGGTTCTCTCAAGTGGATACCGCGGTACCTCTATGTAACTCTAAAAAACTATTGTTATCACTCACCATAATCTTAGTAAAATGTTGATTTTGTGATTATCTCCAATAATATTCCAGCGTTATAGTAGTATAGTATAATCAATCATGGTTCTTGGAGTGGTAATACGCTCAAAAGATCAGCCGGTGACGTGTCAAATCAGATACTTGCGAATAACATCACTTAGGCGTACGGCCATACACACCAACACGCTTCCCTTTTTTTTTACTACAATCCTTGCATCTTCAACCACCATAGGACCGGACTGGTACACAACCTAATACGCTAGATGACTCCAAATCGTATTCTCTGTACTATATCACACGGTAGATTTCTTGAACTGTCCGCGTTTTGCTTTCTGTACAAATAAATCTCCCGTTGTATAACTGACATCCCGTCAGTATCTGGAACACAGATTTACTCAGAAACAAAAGCAATATTCAAGACCTTTTAAAACATGAATCGCTTCTGGCGCCGCAGCGCCATGAAACATTCCACTTGTTTTTCCTCCTCACACCACCACGTTCATAGAGTTGGAAGTCGTTGAAGTCAGAGAATCCCACGCGCCAAACGTTCCTGGCCCGGAATCAAGCTTGTAGCTCTGCAGGCAGGGTCACTACCAACCAGGCTGCAGGGCCGTCAATTACTTATGGCATATCTTGTCTTGATTAGTACCCGCAGTTTGCTGTTACCTGTGCGATGATGCCGTCGCATCACCATATTTCACACGTTCAACCTCCATGGTGACTGTGCCAGGAGCTGACACTAATCGCCATGGCACTTACGCTCCTTGCAAATTACCACAATGCAATTCCAGGATGTCTCATCTCCAATTCCTAGTAAATATATTTATATTATCAGGGTAGCCTTCTGAAAATCCTGGTTTACGTATCCCAACTTCTGAAATCGGAGTTGAAGGTATTATCAGTACCAATTCCTGACAATTACAGTCAGAAATGAGAGCTGAACACCCCCGGTGGCCTCCAACCTCCCCTTACAGCCACCCCAAGGCTCGCATAACCCCTGGTCTGAATCTGTTATTAAAACTTCTTTTATATAATTGTTTATATAATATTAATATGAATCCTGAAAATAGTTTAATCATATTAAACTGATTGTTTAAATAAACCGATATGAGTGAGGCGTGAACCATGTCACGTTTTGACGTTCGAACGGTTCGGGCGCTCAAGTCGAAGTGAGCTCTCGGCAGTTTAGCAACTAGTTTTATATCGCCTGATTCATCGAATGATCTTACTAGGATGATATCGGGCATCGAGTATCGAGTATCTTATCGAGTAAACAAATGAAGTAAATTCGAAATCGAATTATAATGAAATATCGACTTATGCGCCGATATACATGTTCAATATTATTCAATATCTTAGATTTGATATAAGCTTAAATTGTTTGAAATATTGTATTTTTATATTCGACAAACAAACAACCAAGATACCATTGAAGTATAATGTCACAGAACAGACATCTCGAACAAAATGTGTGTCCCGCCGGGAGGTTCTATTTTCAAAATTGAGCCTCCGTTCTCCTTTCAAAATTGAACGAATCCATTGAAAATTGAAGCCGATCGGCGCCAATTCATTGGGACATACATTGTGTTCGAGGTGTTGGTTCTATATGCTAGTAATAATACTTCAATGCAAGCCACTATGGGAAGTGGTCATCGACGTCGACGGACATCATTATAGGGAATTAGAAAATCCGTATTAATAATCTCTACGGCACTGCGACCGAAAACATTTAAAATATTTCAGTAAATTTTAAAAAGGTGGTAGCAAGCCAGGGTTAAATTAACCTACCATGGAATGTATAGAGGCAAGCGACTTCCAAAAAGACGTATCCTCGATCCCTGCCGACGTATCCTCGTCCGGTATTTAGCAGGGTGGATTAGAGGCCGGGTAAGTATACTTGGACTGTCCTGAATAAAGTCCTGGAGAGCCGCGGCTTACCCAAAAAAAAAACAAGAATATTTTAATGAATTTCAAAATGGAGGAGGTTACCAATTCAGTTGTATTTTTTTAAATGTAAACTTCAGAACTCCGTCATTTATCATGGATTTTTTTGAAGTTCCTTCGAAGTTGGTTATTTTTATTGGTAAAATTTATTCGAAAAAAAAACAATAAAAGGGTGCGTGTACTTTTGTACGCGCGTGAGAAGTTATACTTCTTCGACATAATTAAATAAATATTTAATTTAATAACGTGTATCAGTTTTAATTATCTTTCAAAAACTATTTTTGTACTAAATAAAAATAAATAATTACAAACTAGATGGCGTTGTTCATCTGAATCACGCTGTTGAGACTGTGAGATTTGTATAAGTAATCCAGTGCTTTCATACCCCTCCATAGTAGCGCAAACGTTTAACGCAACCTTTTTGCAAGTCGCTTAAGAAGTATAGCTTCAATAAGTACAGACTACAGAAACATCCAGGGGCGTGGTCACGTCGGTATCACTCGAGGATTATCACTAGCCAGCCGCCCCGCCTCCACGTGCGCATGTATAACACAACGTGCCATGTGCCTGATAACACCCGCTTTGTAAGTTGACAGACTGATTAACATTAGATATCAAGGGAATCCTACAGTTTATTCCGATTTTTTTTCCTTCTAATAGTTTTCACAGTAATTGCAATTTTCTCACTTTTAAGATCTCCTAGAATGAGATGACGACGTTGTTTTCTCAAGTTTTACTTTCTGCTTCAGTGTTAATTGGTTTGTATTGTTTATCCAAGATTCGAATTGAGTCTTTCGTATTCTTTATTTCGTAGCTGTGTGCTTAGTGCGAGTTTTACTTGACATAACGGGCTCGCAAAGTAAATGCGAGTTAACTAAAATTTGTATCGGACCGAAGCTTTTCTTTTTGCCACTAGATGGCTCTGCTTCGGTCCCATACAAATTTTAGTTAACTCGCATTTACATTGCGAGCCCGTTATGTCAAGTAAAACTCGCACTAAGCATTGTATTTATCAACGGGCTACATACCTGGCGACCAGGTATCCAGGGACGGACGCGCCAGATAACGGGTTCAATATCTTCGCTAATAATAAACGGTGATTGGCCATATGTTATTTATTACTGGCACACAATAATAACTGCACTTATTTAATTAATCTGTTTGCGAGCTATACTTAGTGCTTATAAAGGGCTTCCAACATTTTTGTATGGAGCCTGGCATACCTACAAGTCCGCCATTTTGAAAAAACCTCGATTCGGCGGCCAGTGATGAAACATGTGTCAATCGATAGAATAAATGATTGTGATCAAAAAGTATTCAGTGATGAAATGTCGTAAGTGGTATACTTTCTGAGATATTTGAGTTCAAAACCGTAGGAAAATAAAGCAAAAAACAATGTTTCGGCCGATATTGATAAAACATATATCAGTCGATAGTCTAAGTGATTACGATCAAAAAGTATTCAGTGATAAAATGTCGCAAGTGATATGCTTTCTGAGATATTTGAGTTCAAAACCGTACAAAAATAAAACATTTGTAATTAATTGTCTTTTTATTTCTAGTGGATCTGTAACTGTATCAGTGTAATGCCAGATAAGAAATATTACGAATATTTAGAATAATTACTATATACATATAAAATCACAATATACATAAACAAAATGAAATAAATACAGTTTTTTTCATATTTACATATAAACATCTTATTTATATGTAAATTTGAAAAAAACTGTATTTATTTCATTAAGTAATAAATATTTATAAATACATATAAAACATCTGGTTGAAGACCACGATCGGCAACATTCTAGTTGCTTCAGGTAGTGCTGCCGGACTTCTTGAAGGAGCTTGTGGTAGTCTATGATTTTTTGATGTCTACAAGCAAGGAGTTCCAGAACAGTATTAACTGTATTGTGAAGGAATTCCTGAAATAAGCAATGCTATGGGTTTCCTTTAAATAAACAGGGGAAGACATATTATTCAAAATAGCATAAAATGTTGAGAGAATTCTGAAGTTTCGCCTGTATCAAATGGGTAGTGATTTAAGTTAGGAATGGAACTGGGAAATGTGGTCATACTTACGTAAACCGAAGATATATCTAATACAGTTATTAAGAAGGCGCTCCAATTTATTCAGAAGTTCCTCTGACAAATCTGTACAACACACTTCAGCATAATCAAGGTGAGGGATGACCAGAGTGTTCATGGCGTATTTATGGTTCAGTGTTTATGGCGATACAGCAATTGAAGTGTACCGGTCACTTTTTTTCCTTACCTCAGTTACATTGTGTATTATAAAAATTAAACAAATTCGTCAAACAAACAACTTAAGAGTAGAGATAAAATCGAGGGATGGTACGGCTCATGCATAGTGGAAAAAAGAACCTTGTCCTGTTGTTCCCATAATATAATGTTGTTATATGGTTCTTGGCATGGGCTCGACATCAAGAAATATTGCCTTTATCACCAGCGGAATTTTTAGATTCAGTGATTGTCAGACATGATATAAAAAACTAAGCCAATAATGAATTTTAAGTTTTGGTTTAGAGTAATTGCCAAAACTGTACCCGCTGGTGACAAATAAATTATTTATAAAACAACCTAGAAGTTTGCTTTTGCTTTGCTTTTTTTTAAATTCAAACCTACCCGTTATTAATAAATCAAGTACCTATGCAGCACATACACATATGGCATAATATACTTATTTTTCATCATTGACCCAATAAATTCAAAATAAGTAAATGATAATTTTTAATGCATTATTTTTGTACGGTTTTGAACTCAAATATCTCAGGAAGTATATCACTTACAACATATCATCACTGAATACTTTTTAATCGTAATCATTTAGCCTATCGATTGACATATGTTTCATTAATGTCCGCCGTAACGAAGTTTATTTGCTTTATATTTCTACGGTTTTGAACTCACATCTCTCAGAAAGTATATCACTTACAACATTTTATCACTGAATACTTTTTAATCGTAATTATTTAGCCTATCGATTGACATATGATTTATCAATGTCCACTGAAACGAAGTTTTTTGCCTTATTTTTCTAGTTTTGAACTCACTTATCTCAGAAAGTATATCACTTACGACATTTCATCACTGAATACTTTTTAATCATAATCATTTAGTCTATCGATTGACACATGTTTCATCACTGGCCGCCGAATCGAGTTTTTTTTAAAATGGCGGACTTGTAGGTATGCCAATTAGGTTCGATGCCCTTTATCCAACCCATTAATGTCCTACTGAGGATACACGCAAAGTTTTCCATCAACGTGGAGGTTATAGTTACGTAAAAACATAGTAAAATATTTATACAAATAATTATACGACAATGCAATAAGTGGCTTAATAAAAAAAGCATGCGTTTCCGTGCTTCGGAGGGCATGTAAAACCGTTACTTTCGGTTGTAATAGTAAGTTAACAGTGGAGTGGAGTTAACCGGAGGCCCTCGGGTGGCACGAAAACTTCTGCCACTTGAGTTGACCACCAATTCCTCCAGTCATCCGCACTGGAGCAGCGTCGTGCAGCTTAATAGTGGGTCATTAAGTGGTCAAGACTGAAGTAGGCCATTTATGGGTTGAAGCCAACCAGAAAATTTATATTTAGTAGTATTAGCCTACACGCGTTGTAAACTGTTTTACAAACAATCATATTTTAATGTGAGTTTTGCTATCAGTGAGTAATCGCAAACATTGCAGTATATTGATTCAAACATTTCCACCGAACTGACCCAAATTTCTAGTCTGTGACAGTTAACATTACCTACATTGTGTGTTCTGACTCATATAAATCACAGAGTATGATATAAATCTGAAGATATTTACACACCGATAATTATCATGCAGGTTAAATTAGTTATCTGCCTATTTACTCATCAGCATCCGTAATCGATGTTTTGAATTTTTCATACCAACTTGTTTATGGATGTTAACCCTTAACACCACACGCTATTTCTAACCACGTATCTACACGCGCGGGGGACCTAGGTCCTAATATCCTAGGTGCTGATATTCCATTTTTGGGCGAGTTATTTTTATCGTAATTTTTAATTTTAAAATAAGGCTAGTACCACAAGATTTTAAAGACAAATAAAATCATTTATTTCTAAAACTAATTTCTGAATAGCTGCTATTAATGTCTTTATAAACTAATATAAATTAATAATTCAGTATGATATATTCAGATATATTCAGTATGTTACTGTAAAAGCTCGAACTACGGTAAATCTTAAGATTTTCCAGTAAAACCTAAGATTTAGGACCAATTTTCATTGGTAAAAGTCCGAAATTGTCTGTCATTATTGTTCATTTCGAACGTTTACCATCATACAATCGGTAAATGTTTGGTTTTACCCTCAGAGACTCGCTAAAATGTTGAAAAATGGACACGTCCAAATACGTTAGATGCATCGTCTCGTACTCGTGGGCAGTCTACATTCTCCCACTGCGTTCAGAACACACCACAATTTTATCAAATTTCAACATTTATATTTAACATGTTGGCAACTTCCGTAATAAAAGGGCTGCAACTGACTCCACCACGGATGACAGTGCCGCCATCTATGAAACTGGGCTGCTGTTATAAAAGCAAGTGATCGAGCCTACGAGGAGGATTCGCTATCATACCACGAGTAAGGCGTTACGCTGCCGGATTGTTCGTGGATAAAATTAATATTGTTATATGATTCAGCTCCAATGTATTATTGAACGATTAATAAATTACTCTAAATATAATAAAAGGTTAATTACGAATATTCTGTGAGTTATATGTGCAAGTGTACTATCGAATAAAGTTGTTTATGAAGTGTAAGTGAGTTTTCGTTAACATCAGAAGTGTTTCGGACCCGTTGAATCAAGCATGGGCAGGAGCCGCAGGAGCAGCAAGCGTAGGTACTCGAGGCGTTCTCGCTCGACCTCATCAAGCGCCACGTCGACGTCATCAAGTGCAAGGACGCCTCCGCCACCATCTCGAACACGGAAAAGGAGGAAGGTATCGCCCAAATCTGTGAGTAACAGCTCCCTAACTTTGAATAACCTAATACCAGAGTTTGATCCACTCAAGGACAACGTGAACGCCTGGCTCAAGGTAATACAGTCGTATGCTAATACTTTTTCTTGGCCTGACGATATTATTCGTTATCAAGCATTAAATAAATTAAAAGGTTCCGCAAAAACATGGTATGATTCTTTATTGCGTACAGACAGTCAATGGCCATCTTGGAATTGGAATATTTGGAAAAATAAAATCGCGAATAGTTTTCAAATACGTAGAAACATGTATGAGCTTTTGAAGGACATAATTGAAAGGAAACCGACTGAAAATCAATCGTTATATGAGTTTTATTTTGAACAAAAGAGTAAAATAGATTTGTTGGCATTAAATTTTACGGACCAGGACATTATTTCAATAATATTAGGAAATATTGGGGATAGTACCATCAGTGCTTCTATCGAGGCGAGTTCATTTACATCATGTGACAGTTTAGCCAGCTTTCTACATAGTCGCACATACAAATCGAAGAATACTAAATCAAACATTATTAACATCCGAGAGTCTCAAAGCAAACCAACCATTCAGAATCAGGTCAGTCAAAACATCCAAACTCAGTATTCTATACCGACGAACACTACCTCATCTAATCAGCCTAGTTCTAGTGTTCGCTAATTTCGGATGCTTTGGTATTAGAAAATAACCTAGAAAGCGTCGCATTGCAAACTCCAGTGCTCCTACAAGGATTTTCAAAACAAAGCGCCAAAACGGTAACGCATTCTATAAAAGTGGATTTGCAGATCGATTCAATCTTATTAAATCGCGTCGAGATGTATGTTATAGATGATTTATCAGGGTGTGATATTCTGATAGGACGCAATGTGACTGAACGTCCTGATATAATATATTCCCGCGTCGGAGATGTACTTACATTCGATTATGCTGATTCGTATAGAAATTTTTGTAATACTATTAATGAATTTGATCTGGACGACGATTCACACCACAGTCAACTAATTAATTTGTTTCAAAAATATAGAGACTGTTTCGCATCAAATATAAAAGAGTTGGGAAAAGTCAATAATCACGAGATGAATATTACTTTAACTTCGTCGCAGCCTATACAAAGCAGACCATACAGAGCCTCTGTTACAGATAGGAAAATTATTAGGGAGATGGTAAACGAACTAATTGAAAACAACATAATTCGAGAAAGCAAGTCCGCTTACGCGAGCCCAGCTGTCTTAGTTAATAAGAAAAACGGAGAAAAGCGTCTGTGTATTGATTACAGGGCTTTAAATAAAATAACAGTTAAAAATAACTACCCTATGCCCCGCATTGAAGATCTTATAGACAGGCTTCAAGGTTATAAATGCTTTACTAGTCTTGATCTTAAAAGTGGATACTACCAAATTGGGATGGGTGAGGAATCAATAAATAAAACTGCATTCATTACTGAAGATGGGCATTATGAGTTCTTGAGACTTCCTTTTGGTTTGGTAAATGCACCCTCGTGCTTCCAGGAAATGATGAATAAGGTACTTGGGAACCTAAGGTTTGATAAAGTGATCCTGTACCTCTATGACGTGTATCTAGTAACTGAAACGGTAGAAGAAAATCTAAGTTTACTTGAAGAGGTGTTGAAAATATTTCGAGATAATGGCTTAACATTAAATTTAAAAAAGTGTCATTTCTTTAAAAATGAAATCGAATTTCTGGGATATAAAATAAAATCAAACGCTATAATGCCAAATGAAACAAAGTTAAAAGCTGTAAAAGATTTTCCTGTACCCAAGACTGTACATCAACTAAGACAATTTCTAGGCCTTATCAGCTATTTTCGGAAGTTTATTAAGGGCTGCGCAGTTTTATCCAGCCCTCTTTCAAAACTTTTAAAGAAAGACACTCCTTGGATATGGGAAACAGTTCATATGCAAGCATTTCAAAATTTGAAAGATAAGTTAACGTCTGATAGTGTTTTATCAATTTTCGACCCGAATAAAGAGACTATATTATATACTGATGCATGCAGAGACGGTCTTGCAGGAATCCTTATGCAGCTGACTGAGGATGGTGAAAAACCCGTTCATTACTATAGTCGTCAGACAACAGATGATGAAAAGAAGTACCATTCCTTTGAACTCGAACTGTTGGCAATAATTTGTTCCTTACAAAAATTTAGATTGTATTTATTAGGTTCGGAGTTTAAAATAGTTACAGACTGTAACGCAGTTCGGTTTGCTTTAACAAAAAAGGATATTATTCCTAGAATTGCTCGTTGGGTACTAGCGACGCAAGAATTTTCTTATACCATAATTCACAGGGAAGGTACCCGCATGCAACACGTGGATGCCCTGAGCAGGAACCCTGTACATTGCGGTGAAAAATCTGAAGCAGAATTGATCTTATCAATAACAGAATCGGATTGGTTACTTTCTGTACAACTACAAGATAAAAACTTGGTCAAAATTAAAAACATTTTACTGTCAGGTGAGGCCGATCAAAATAGAGATATTTTTAACAACTACGAGCTATTAGGTTACAAAGTTTACAGAAGGACGAGTCGAGGGCGTAAGTGGGTGGTTCCAAAAAAATGTATCTGGCAAATCATAAAGTGTAACCATGACGATCTGGGTCATTTTTCCTTAGATAAAACGATTGAACGTATTCAATATCAATACTGGTTTCCTCGCATGCGACAAACGGTAAAAAAGTATATCAAAAATTGTTTGAACTGTATTTATTTTAAAAATAAAGGCGGACCCAAGGAAGGTGGATTATACCCATTACCAAAATATGCACAGCCTTTCCACACTCTCCATATCGATCACTTGGGCCCATTTGATGAAACTACAAATAAAAACAAATATTTGTTAGTGATAATAGACGCCTTCACTAAATTTGTTTTTATATCTGCGGTACGCTCTACAAATGCTTTTGGAGTTATTAAAGAGCTGGAACAAATTTCAAAAATTTTCGGGAATCCTAGACGGATAATATCGGATGCCGGATCATGTTTTAAATCTAACGAATTTATTCAGTACTGCAAGAACAAAAATATTCGCATGCACACGGTAGCAACGGGTATGCCACGTTCCAATGGCCAGGTCGAGCGATTCAATAAGACTATACTAGAATCCATGAGAACATTAGGAGCTGATACAGCTGATAATTTATGGGACGAATGCGTGAAGAAACTTCAACAAGGGTTAAATAGTACAATTCACAAAACTATCAAAGCTGTTCCAAGCGAAGTTTTTCTTGGTTACCGGTTACGCGCCGATAGCGATTACTTAGCTCCGAATTCAGATAGTGATAAACATGTTGATGTTACTAAGTTACGAGAGTGGGTAGACGAAAATATCAAGAATAGTGCAAGAACTCAAAAAGAGAGATTTGATAGTACCAGGAAAAAGGCAAAAACGTATAGTGAAGGAGATCTGGTTTTAATTAAAATACAAAGCCATAATAATGATGGAAATAGTAGAAAGTTATTACCAGTGTATAGAGGACCATTTCAAATTAAAAAAGTTTTAGGTAATGATAGATATGAGGTGACTGATTTGCGAGGTAGCCAAAGGAGTAATAAATCATATATTGGAACAGCCGCCGCAGAAAACATTAAGCCGTGGATAAATATTGAAGATTGGGACTAAGCGCGTAAGTGCCCGTGTTGGCAAGGTAAAGATTATTTTTATTTCTTTTAATTTTTACCTACCCTTTGAGTTTTTGAGAGTCAATATAAAATACAGAAACAGATATTTAATCTCTCTGTGGCTTGTATTGTATTCACTTTGCTCTGTTTTTATGATATTTCAACGCCATAGAATATCGAGGTGCAAGTATCACATAACCTTATCTTGGAAGTCTTGTTAGAAGACTGTTAATTGGGACGAATTTGGTACGCTTAAGTGAGGCTCTCCACCCTTTAAGTGGCAAACGGTCCTTATAAACGAGGCGAACCTGGAACACTTAAGGGAGGATTACATCCTGAAAAGTGCAGGCGGTCTCACCAACATCACAAACATAAGGAGCTTGTGTGATAATTGCATTTACGATTGATACATGGAATGTGAGTAATTAATACTCGCCAGAATAAAGTTAATATAAACCTTTCCGTGTTTCAGTATTTTATATGGACTCCTGAGGTGCCCGGGACAGGCACCATGCAGCATGGCCGTGTTGGCAACTTCCGTAATAAAAGGGCTGCAACTGACTCCACCACGGATGACAGTGCCGCCATCTATGAAACTGGGCTGCTGTTATAAAAGCAAGTGATCGAGCCTACGAGGAGGATTCGCTATCATACCACGAGTAAGGCGTTACGCTGCCGGATTGTTCGTGGATAAAATTAATATTGTTATATGATTCAGCTCCAATGTATTATTGAACGATTAATAAATTACTCTAAATATAATAAAAGGTTAATTACGAATATTCTGTGAGTTATATGTGCAAGTGTACTATCGAATAAAGTTGTTTATGAAGTGTAAGTGAGTTTTCGTTAACAAACACTAGAAAAAAAGATTCATTTGCGTTACCAATACCGCATTGAGGTAAATATATAAAAAAGACATCTCAAACAAAATGTGTGTCCCCGCCGGGAGGTTCTATTTTCAAAATTGAGCCCCTTTCAAAATCGAACAAATCCATTGGACATTGAAGCCGATCAGCGCCAATTCATTGGAACATACATTGTGTTCGCGGTGTCTGTTCTATACGCTAGTAATAATATTCCAATGCAATACCGAAATGTCTTGGGCAATTTGTTCATCTTTATTTATTCATAAAAATTGCAACTGTCTATGTGCTGAAGTCATTCCAATACATTCTTCTACTCTTCACTCCGAATCCAATAAGATATCATACATATTTTTTACCACTATTTTTCTCAAATTTGAACATGTTGTAGACTATTATTTTGTAATTCTAAATGCCACAATATCTCTCCGTGTTGTAACAAGTAAAATATATTTTTCTTCTTTTGTTTTTAAAAGACAGTTTATTGTCTTCTTTCAATTTGATTCTTAAATACCGATTAATAAGATAAATAGTGATTCAGTTAGCTTAGCCAATGTAGGCGTTTTTTGTGAGATGATATTTTTTTTCTTTTTTTTTCTATGCAAAAAGTATTTTGAATGTGTTGTATAATTATGTTTTACTAGTGACTAATAAGTAAACACAAATGTTCTAAGTGATAATAATGTTAACTACGTAAGGATTACACTTGATTGATTGCAAATAAATTGATTTGATTTGATTTGATTGATAAATTAATTACATTGTTGTAATAAATGATTAAGAAATGATCATCATAATGATAATTAATGTTACGTAATGCTTCGACTGATACGTAATTGAAATAAATGATTAAGAAAATAATAGTCATTGTTTTATTCCAAAGACGATCATTTACCAACTGTCATTTGTAAAACTTAGCATGTATAAAACGCTAATGGTAAAAGCCCAAAAAATTGCCACTTTTTAATAAAATCCTTACATTTACCAACCCATGTTGGTAAATCCTAAGATTTACCAATATACGGGTTTTTACAGTAACATATATATCTAAAAAATGGACTATAATATGTACGTCATTTACTTCCCATTTAAAAATCTAACTAAAATGTAAACTGCCAAGGAATACAGCCCACGTTTTTAAACTTAGTAGCTGTTTACATACATACGGATACCACTAATTAACTGATTTTGTTGTACCTACCTATGTAAATATTATTTGATAAAAATTAACATTTAATTGCAGCGTGATACGATAAATAATATTGTTCTCTCTCCATGGAAACGGACATGGAACTAATGTTGCTGACAGGAACCGCCGAATATTTTCTTTGTGAACCTTTTAATTGCAATTATTTATTGTCATTTCAATGATTAACACGTAAACTTTAATATGGCATCTAAACGATTCAACAAGCCTGACATTACTAATAGGCAAATTAATTAATTATGATTTTAATTTATATCTAACATATATAAAGGGCAAAAGTGGTTGACTGATGTATCAACGCACAGGCCAAACCTTAGGGCTAGAAACTTAAAATTTCGCACACATAATTATTATTCCTCTTATGACGTACGCATCCACTAAGGAAGGACTTTTCAAAATTCAACCCCCAAGGGGGTGAAATTAATACAGATATGATAAGCATAATTTCCGCGTGCGAAGCTGTGGGCAATAGCTAGTTAAGAATATAATGCTAATTGATTCCTACTTAAATATTTTATCTCAAAAATGTAGTCTTTTAACCCCGACAAACTTTGACTACAAGATGTTATATAAGTAGATATTATTATGTAATAATTAATTCACCAATTAATTTTAAGAATATTTTTGCTGATGCAATAATTATATCTCAGGTAATTTAAATAGTAATTTAAATACAGACGACCTCAAAGACCTATTTTGTACTTTGGACTGTACACATATAACAATCCGCTGTTGTTGAGACGAGCTGGCAGACGAGCTTCGTTGGAAACGGTCATCGTCGGCTATGGGATAAGGAGTACCGTATTGGGGCGCCATAGAATACTAACCCCAATCCCACGCCGGATGGGTGTCGTAAGCAACGACTAAATCCGACCCGCTGGTGGTAGGGCCCCGCGAGGGATTTTAATTGTTAAATAATACCATTATTACTGTTATTATTTCTCCATGGAGTTCGCCTGGATAGCTACCACTCACGAGCATGAGTCAGCCGCCAAACGACTCGTCGTGTTCCGGCTGGGGGCTTGAGAGCCAGTTCTTTCTTTCTTTTTCTTCTACCTTTCTTGGCCGGCAACGCATCGGTGATGCCTTTGGTTTTGCTGATGTTGCCTGTAGCTGGTGGTTTTGCTGAAGGCACTTTTATTACGGAAATAGCCGGCAAGCGAGCTGACGATCCACCTGATGGTAGGTAAGTGGCTATCGTCGCACATTGACATGAGCAACAACAAATGCATCGCTGATGCATTACCAACCAAGAAAAAGAAAGAACTCAGCCGGAACACGACAAATCCTTTGGCAGCTGACTCCAGCAAGAAGGTGGCAGATATCCAGGTGGTCCCCAGTGTCCCCACGGAAAAATAATAATTCCCGTCCCGTGCGTGCCTCCGTGGCGTATGCGCTATCCTTTACATTTTCTATGAAACAATATTTCCAAAACTTCACATTCCGTCCCGTCCCCGTCCCGTCCACGTTACGTATGCATTGACCTTTAATCCCTCCGAAGGGCCCTACCACCAAAATTCTAAAGATGGCAACGGTTACCTACTGTAGGTTATCCTCGGTAGATAGATAGGTATATCTATCGGCAATCGGCGGACTTATTTTTAGAACTTTATACAGAGTGGCGTAAAAGTCATCACCCTATTATAGCTATATTTAATAAGACATGAATCGCTAATCGCTATACTCCTCAAGAACGCGGAATAATCATAATAAAATCTCTCGTTTTAGTGATTTGCATCAGCCGGCAAGATCACTCAATTTAATCGTTCTAGACTTCTCGTGGGTTTTTGATGAGTTTCTTGATGTCACGAGTCTATGTCAACAAGCCTCAGATTCTTGAAGACCTCAAAGATCATATCCGCCATAAATGCGGAAACCTATCACCGAAAATATTGTTTAAATTTTTATATTATGGTTTTGTGGTCAAGCACCAACTTATTCTGTATAAAAAAAAAATCTGGCAAGAGTGATGGAAAATGCCATAAATCGCGCCCGTATTCTGGCAGCGGCCACTTGGCTGATATCATTTTGTCTACTCAATGAAAAAATAAGACATCAAATAGACACAGTCCAATGACAAAACTATTTTTTTTTTGACAACTTCTGCGCCACCCTGTATAAGGAACATTTCGTATAGACCGACATTATCGTGAACTATTTACGCAGTGAACTCAGTATAAGAATAATTTTGTTCCACATCTTCAACAACTTTATTATTAGAGAAGCATTCCTGGGGTCGATTCCTCCACTCCTACGGGAACGGGGACAGACTCTTCCGCCACCTTTGAACAGGAAGGAAACCTTATCCAATCTACTAAGTCTTCGAGTAAGAGTTGTACCTATCATAGCGACTAATTAATTTCGAATCGTTTACCGTGTAACGATCACCGTCGCAACAAGACCTGACTGGTCATTCCTCTGCCCTTATCACTGTAGACTTCGATACCTACACTCCGTGTAAACAGAATGACGATGTGTCTCGAGGTTTACGGCCGCGGAGACAGATACTCTCCAGGCCGCGCGGCCGGCGGGTAGCACCACTCTGTCTGCACTATTGACATTTTACGTAGGTACTTAGGTGTTATCTACTAGTAAATAAATCCTCTCGTCTGTTGAGCCACCGCGACGCGAGCAAAGCAATGCCATCTTTCCGTAAACTGTGGCACAACCGCAGCGCGGTGATTACTGTTAGCTATCTTTTTTCGGTCGAATTTCCGCTCTGAGATCTCTTTGTCCCATTCTCTCCTATCTATTATAGAGTAAGATGTCCGAGACGCTAATATAAGCTAACAAATTCGAATGCGTAATACGAACTTTTTCGGGAGTGAGCTAGTGAATCTGTCTGTGGTGCGTTCCCAGTCATTCGACTACTTGTGATTGTAAGTAACAGTGTGTTAATTGTGATCTCCAATCGAATTTTTGAGAAAAATGTAAGTAATGTTTATTATTCTTTCATTTTAAATCAATATTAGCGCCTACTCAATACATTTTTCTTGTTTTCTCTGTTGTTGAAGTTAGGGCTTCGCTACTTGCCACTACAGTCTTGAATTTTGTCGTGATGGTTTTTAGATTACTTTAGTATCAAAACTTACAGTACTGCTGTTTATAGTGTTAAAAAGAACTGTTTCTTTTGTTGTCAATCGCAAAGCATAATTATGTGTGGTTTGTAATTAAAATCATTATAAACAAAATGAGGGCAAGCTATGCTCGCGCTGCGAGCACGCCACATACGGGGCGTCACCGCCGCGCGGTGCTGACACAGACCCAATGCGCCATCAAGATGGCCGCCATGGCTAACGATATTTTAATATGGATAAGACGTTTGTAGAAACACGTAGACGTTTGTAACACGCGTTTATAGAAAATCAGACAAAAAAAAACTAGAAAATAAATTTAAATTAAGAATCTTGTAATTGTAATAAAAACGTGGGGTGCATGGTGTCAATGAGTAGAAGGGATAATATCTTTAAAAGCACCCCAAGCTTTTTTTACATTTACAAGATTCCTAATTCAATTTTCTAGTTTTTTTTAGTTGGATTTTCTGTAAAAGCGTGTTTTTTAGTTTTAATTTATAACTATTGTTGTTTATTTTTTTATTTTTATATTAAAATGGAATGTACATACTTATTATATAGTTTGAGTTAGGTAGCATAACGTCTTGGCAAACAACTTTAAAACACTGATTTATTACACATTTATTCTTACTTACTAGTATATGATACCTAATCTCTTTATTATACACTGAATATTGTATTACTTTGTGCTAAAGCATTGAAGTTTTTTCTATTTTGCTTTTTGTTGTGTTTTTTTTAGTTTGTGCCTTTTCTAACAAAAAATAGGGAGCACGGTAATAAAAGAGGACGACGTAGACGAGGCCGTGGCCGCGGAGTCGGCGCCCGCAAGGACGCTGGCTCCTCGGTCCCAAACCGCACCGCTCAGTCCCAAACCGCACTGCTCAGCAGAGGCAGAGCACGCACGCGTGGTTGCATGCGCCCCCCTCGACCGCACCTAACATATCCGTACTAATGCTTTTTTAATATTACTTACTTTTGCTTTTATGTTGCTTTTTATTGAAGTTATACTTGTTTAGGCGCGTTATGAAATAAATGGAAAAAATGATGAGAGTGAAATTTTAAGATTTGTAACACGAACGGTGACACAAAAACGATGGTCACGAAAAACGTCACACTCGTTTTGAAAAAATGATTATTATTATATTTATATTGTTTTTTTTTTATATTGTTAGTTTTTTTTATATATAAGTTTATAGCTGTTATTAACAAAAATTTATTCTAACAAATTTTTTGGAAAATCATCCCTTCAAGGGTTAATTTAGGTGATGGAACTTGGTACGCAACTCCGTCAGTTTTGAAGTAAATAGGGTGAAAATTTGTATATAAGCTTATGGTTAAACAGGGGAGGGAAGGGGAGGGGGAGGGATAAAGCGGGAGGGAGAGGGAATTTAATGGTTTCTGATTTGTTAAAGCTACCAAAACTTAAAGTTAAAAGTAACAACAAAGTACATTCACTGATTATTAGGCGATACGAAGTTCGCCAAGACAGCAAGTTTTGAATATTTATTTAATGATGCCAAATAAGTATAACTTCTCACGCGTGTACATAAGTACACGTTTATGTTTTTTCAAATTAGATGGATTGTAATGTAATAAAATGTTTTTAGGCTAAACATTTCCGAGGCTACAGATGTTCACCACCAAGTTGAACAATTAGAACAGCCTCTTCATCGGCAAATACAGCGGGTAATCCCAAAAAAGGATGATGTGACGTAACTATTTGGTGAGGCCAGATGGTGACCTCGAAATTCGACAGGACCAGCAAGAACCAGTGCCCGTGGACATGGAAGTGGAGATCCCTTTGGATTTCACTCCTGTTTCGTCGCCCTCTGTGTAATATGTTTTATTTAATTTTGCTTGTTTTTATTTTGTTTTTAAGAACTTTTTATAACAAGATTTGTTTCCAGGTTCATAGATTATGCGGAGAGCAGCCGGGGGTCGACACCGACATCCACGCGCGGCACCCCCACGACGTTGACGTACGGGATACCCTCTACGTCAACGTACAGTTCCCCCTCCACCTCGAAGCCTTTGTTGCTACAGGATATGTGAGTATTTTATTCAGCCTTTTAGGCAGGGCCGCATTTAGGGCAGGCGGGGCTGCTGCCTCGAGGCCTCCACGAGAAAGGGGCCCCCACAATAAAGATAAAAAATATCCAAATTTTGACTGGTCAGCAACTTTTACGTTGTTCTTCCTAAATCCAAATCCGGCCCTGCTTTTAGGCCTTAAGTACCAAATGAAAACCTCATTTCACATCTTTTTTTTATTGTATTTACAGCCGTAAAGCTACAGAGGCGAGGTCCAAACGAAGTTTGTGAGTATAAATCTTAAATGGGTCCAGAAGTGTCACCGGCTCCAGAAGAGGCACCGGCTTCTGAAAGATCTCAAAGACGTCGTCTCCTCGGAGACGACGAAATCGCAGAGATCCTGAATTACGGCAAATCCATTTTTATTTATATTACGACATAAGTGATATTTTTAGCCGATTTCTCGACGTAAATCCATGGGATTACAGTTAACGATAACAGCATGGAAAAAATCGCGGCGAGCTGCCGCGTGCTCGTCGCGATGTAACTCCAGCGAAAAATTGGTCAAAAAAATTGCTTATGTGTATTCATTTAGGGTCGGTTGAGGTCGTGATGTGCAATATGTACTTTAACTTTTTTTTTCATATAGGAAGCGAAGATAAAGACGATGTCTCGGATGACGATCTTGGTGATTGTTGTAACATACACATACACAGGGCGCTTCGAATGTATTTCGATGACGAAGAGGAGACTGGCCTACCTGCCCCTGTGCCTACGCCCATGGCCTCATCTGTGGGTCTCATCTGTGGCTTCTTATAATGAAGAAAGCCCCTATCTGTGGCACCGTCCCGCGAGCACGCCACAAACCGGCCCCGGTCGAGAAAGCGGCCCCGGTCGCGGGGGGTGTCTGTTCTCATTAGACCCTGTTTTTTTCCAATAAGACTGATATATTAAGCTAAAACTAATTAGATTGAGAATCTAGAAACATTAATCTAGTGGCATTAATAATTACAACTGCGCCGAGGACGTAATATCATTAGAAAAGAGCTTGGGAAAAATTGGTTGTAAAAATATGGTTTAATAATTTAGAAATTAATAAAAACAACAACAAAGTTCTATGTATTTTTATTACTATTTAATCCTGTACATGTATCAAAAACAATACAAGCAAAATATTAGTATACTGTTATACAAATATTTCTTGTAAAACAAGTTTCTTTGATACTTACTTGCACGACATCCACTTGACTCGCGCCTAATGTGGTCATTATATTTTATCTCGGTTCTTATTAGTCATAGCGAGTACAACAAAGACTTTTTGTTTTTAGTAACTTGAGTATATCTTATATACGATAGCATAACGAGCAGAAGATTTATAGATCATTATTTTTTATAAGACAGAAACAAAATTGACTCTAAAATATGACCTGATAAACATTACTTCCGGAATATAAATTTTCTTGACTATTTTCTACAAATATTGTAAGTCTAATTGTTTTTTTGAGTACTCGATATATCTATGTATCCTATTCAAAATAAAGACAAGCATGTTTTGAAGAAATATTTAGTAAAAACTTATGGTAAAAACAGTGAAAATTGAGACATTTTGAACATAAACATGTTAGTGTAATATGGATAAGACCGGATACGTGGCTTCTCGTTTTAATAGGCATGATGACACATTTTGAAATACTGTTCTATATTGTTGGGAAATATATTTTAACTACAACGTATATCATATTTCCGCTAAAAATATTTAGTATAAAATAAATACATTTCAATTTATAACTTTAAAATTCGCACCAAAATGCTTCAAAGTATCATGGCGTCGCTTGTGACATCCATAGACATAATACTACTAGACTAGACAAGCGGGCCTTCTTTGCGTCACGCTATTAGAAAGAGAAAGAGACCAAGGAGACTCGCATAACTCGTAAGTAAGACAAGGATAGGTTTACCTCCTGCCTTTCTTCGCAGCGTGACGGTTTCACTTACATATGCTCAGATAACTTGCCTAGTCTAGTAGTATTATGTCTATGGTGACATCACTCTTCAGGAAAATAATAGACAAGACGTCAATATTAGTATGGTAATATTCATTTGTTTAAAAAAATGGTTGTCTGTAAAGTCGGTTTACGGACGGTAGTTTAACGTGACAACGTCATGACAAAACATTGATGAAATGATTGCATTTGCATACTTTTATAGATAAAATAAAATTGAGCGCTTCAGCCGATCGTAGTCGATCGTGCCTCTCTATCGCTTGTTCCGCGCTCTCGCTTGCGCGGAACGCGACAGTGAGTCATGCTTTTTCGTGCGTGCACCCGGCGTTCATCGTTTTAATAGACGTTATCACGTCAAAAAAATGTCAGCTGTCGTGGGACGGCTGGCAGATGTGAAACATACAAAGTATACACGTGCTTAATGCAGATAAATGCACACTATAATCATAAAAATAAAATTTAAAATAATGAAAATTAAATAGATTAATAATTAATTTTCATTTTTTTAATTATATGCAATATAAATTGTATAAATTTGAATCTATCAAGAGAACAAACCCAGCAAGATGGAGCACTTTTAATAAAAAAATTAACATTGCTAATCTCCGGTGGAAATATACAAAAATTATACGGTAGTTTAAAATATACCAATTTATACAAAATGTTACATCTTAACAAGCATACAAATATTTGAGAATATTCTTGCTTTCAAAAATTCATTATTATATGAAAGTAAAATTCACTAAATGTAATTTAAACTAAAAGCTAACAGTAAAAATTTGCTTTTAAACAAAATATAGTTATTGGCCATATAATTCGAAGGACCGATAACCGTTGGGGAAGAAAGGTCCTCGAATGGAGACCCCGCCTCGGAAAAAGGAGCACAAGACGCCCCCCGACCAGGTATCAATATTATCAATATAGGACTCAATATTACTATTATTATTTCTCTATAAGCTAAATGATGCCCCATGGGCGACGATAGCCACTTACCATCAGGTGGATCGTAAGCTCGTTTGCCGGATGTTTCCATAAAAAAAGTTGTTGCGGCTAAAAAAAATCTAAGCTAAATGATGCCCATGGGCAATGATAGCCACTTACCATCAGGTGGATCATCAGCTCGTTTGTCGGATGTTTCCATAAAAAAAGTTGTTGTGGCTAAAAAAAATCTAAGCTAAATGATGCCCATGGGCGACGATAGCCACTTACCATGCTAATCTAAATGATAAGGCCCGAAACAGGTAAAAACGCACATCGCCTTATTGCATTCTACACAATAAGTTGCTGTGCGTTTCTTGCACACCACACAGTTACGCCTAGGGCGTTCCTGGCGCTGCCCTGGTCCAGTCATATCATATTGTGCGGGAATATGCCCAGCGGAAGCTGGATACATTGCCCGACAGGCTATTTGTGCATTCCTGTTGCGAGCCAGCAGTTGGTTCACCAAAGTCATGCGAAACCTTCGGTAATCCATGTTCGGGTTGCCCGATTTGGTCAAAATGTAAGCATTTAGGACACTTACATTCAATAGTCTTTTGAAAAATTTCTTGGACCAAATGCGTGTACGCTTTCTCTCTATCGGAAACATGGCCAACATTTGATCTTTACGATCCACCCCGCCCATACGCAGATTGTAATCTGATACGATGTTGGGCTTTATTTTGTCCAAGACCGACACTGTTTGGAGACCGTGGAATGTTGAGATAAGACTCACAAGGTTCTTATCTCTCCATAAAACAATGTCGACATCTCCCGACTGCCACACAATGAGGATCCGTAACGTTTTTAGTTGAGAATGCAGATTTATAGAGCTAAGAAATCCTTAACATACAGTGTAAAAATTTTTGTTCTACGACAAAAATTGACGAAGTTATGACCAAATTACTTACAAAGTTCACTGCGTGGCTGTGACGTCACGATGTCCGTCGCCGCCAGTTAGCCGCTGACAGCGATACGGCGCGCAATGTTTTGTTTCGATAATTGTGACTTTGAAACAAATTAAGTGTCCCATTTGTGCCTAATTCAGCTTTTAACTATGTATCAGTATTGTATAGTGCTTAAACGTTCAAACACTTCTATGAAAACGCCAAAAAAACTATTTTTTAACGTGCCGAAAAACCCAAAACTTCGTAGAAAATGGTATTCCGTTGTAAAAAGACATAATATTATGATTTATCTTCAATAGTAACTGACCTGGGAACCATATCTTTAACTTATATAAATTTCGTACTTGTATCTAAGCCAGCTGTGGTTGGGCTCCGTAACATTTTTTTTCAGTGGCAGATGGCTCCTCGCTGGATTTGCGGAAAAATCATCGAAAACATTTCATCGAATTACATTTCATCGAACACATTTCATCGAATTACAATTAATCGAATCGACATTTCATCGAAATCACAATTATTCGAATGATCATTTCATCGAAAACACAATTAATCGAATTAACATTTCATCGAAAACAATTAATCGAATGTCATTTCATCGAATGACAGTTCATCGAATGACAATATGTCGAATCACAATATATCGAATGACAATAAATCGAATCGCAATATATCGAATGACAATATATCGAATGACAATATATCGAATACACACTACTGTCATCCTATCGCTGCCGCGCCTTTAGCGCGGACCAATGCGAGGGGTCTGCGGGCCTCAAGGCGAACCTTTTTACCCGGGCATAAACTCGGGAGAACAAGAGTCTCCCGGTGGAGGGGCGGGCCCCGCTGTTGAGCGGGGGTTCCTATCGTAAAAACCGTAAGACATAGCTGGTGTCGCAGCCAGACAGCGGCCCCCAGATGGGCGGGGGCTCAGTCTGACTCCAAGAGCTCCCGCGGAAGCGGGTAGCCCTCAGGCGGACAGGGACAACATACTAGATAAGGACATTCACACCCAGACTGAGAACAGAAATTTAAACTCATCATTCAAATTTCCGCCTCGCTGGGAATCGAACCCAGGACCCTTGGTGCGGCAATCCGGCATGGTAACCATTGCGCCACACGGGTCGTTATATCGAATCACAATTGGCCGAATCGAACTTCGATCACTTATAACACTAAATACATAATCCCATACAAAAATAGGCTTGAAAACTGTCCGAGAACTGTGTTTATGCACATCTGGTTGAAATAAAATTACGTTAGAACAATTTCAACCTTTTATTCATGACTTAAAGTTGTATTCACAAAACCATGCACAAAAAGCAATTTTTTACGGCCTAGCTGATCAACATCCATCATAACAAGTTCAACCTTATGCGCAAGATTTAAGGTTTGATTTGATGAATTTGAAATAAGACCACACGATTTTTCGTGGTCTAACTTTTGTGGCCATTTGTGAAGCGCCTATAGGGATTATAGGGAATCTAGGAAGATTATAGATCGATGGAATCGAATGATATAATTTTCATATGATCATTAATAAATATTTTTTTATTATTTCAAACGTCACACATCATTGAAAGGCAGCGCTAAGACGTAAGCAGCATGAAATATGCAGCAAGCACAGTTTCTGTCACGGCTCCGGCGCTGCGGGGCTCTGGCGGTCCCACGCGAGCTTATCGTCGCAGATGCTTTTAATGCTCACCACCGCAGCTTCGGCTTGCTGGCCGGCTGTGCCGGCCAGCCTCAGCTGCTGCGGCGAGCATTAAAACCACCTGCTCCTTAGCTCGCGGGCCGCCTCGCCCCTCCGCGCCTACGCGGGTTTACATTACACTCTAGGGGTAGGGCAAACAAGACTACGTGGAGTCGGTTTTGCAGCGATTCGTTTCTGTAACGTAACTAACGTAGTTTTGAAAAAAAAATTATTCAATGAAGAAAGTAAACCTAAATTTTTTATGTACGGAAAAATGTTAAATTGTTATTGATCAAAAAATAAGAAATACAAAAAAGTTATAAAAAAGCATAAAATTGTTTCTGTTTATAATAAAATCTTTAAATCTTTTATTTTAACAAAGAAAATTGCAATTCGAGGAATTGTCATTCGATGAATTGTCATTCGATGATAGTTCATCGAATGGCAGTCCATTTGATGAATCGCCATTCGATGATTTGCCATTCGATGAAATGATATTCGATGAAATGACTTTCGATGAAATGACATTCGATGAAATGACATTCGATGAAATGACATTCGATGAAATGATATTCGATGAAATGACATTCGATGAAATGACATTCGACGAAATGTAATTCGATTAATTGTCATGCGATTAAATGGTTGTTCTACGTAATGCTATTCGAAGAAATGTCAATCGATGACTTGGTTGTTCTACGTTTTGTTATTCGACGAAATGTTTTTTCGATGTATTGTGTTCGGCGAATTGTAATTCGATGAAATGTTTTCGATGATTTTTCCGCAGACGCCTCGCTGCGTCTATGGAGCCACATCAAAAATGCTACGCTATGTTTGCAGCCTCCCTTTTGAGCAGCACAGTTATGGAAATCCACCTTCTCTACCGTTCAGCAGCAATACGCTTTACTTTTTAGGGTTCCGAAGTAAAATTGGAAGTATCGGAACCCTTGTAGTTTCGTCATGTCCGTCCGTCCGTCTGTAATTTTGCATGGATATACATATGTACACATTTATTAAAACTCCAGAATCGTGGAATAAAATACTGAAAAACTTTTGTTCAGGGTACCTCCCCTACAGGTGTGAGGATGAAATTTTTTATGAGTCGCGTACCCCGTAGTGTGGGATATCGTTGAAAAGGTCTTCGAAAAATATTATGGGTCTTCTAGGACCATGTTTGGATTTAGGGGTGCGTTTGCGAAATATTTGCCTTTATAGTGCTAATTTTGGTCGAGCCCCTACTACTACTACTCAAAGGATGATTTGTAACGATGAGTGAGAGGAAATAAAAGCGGCCAAGTGCGAGTCGGACTTGCCCATGAAGGGTTCCGTAGCAGCAAGTAAAATAATGAAAGGTAATTTGCGGTTTACGATTTATGACGTATTAAAAAAACTACTTATTAGATCTCGTTCAAACCAATTTTCGGTAGAAGTTTGCATGGTAATGTACATCATACATTTTTTTAAATTTTAGAAGTTACAGGGTGGACACACATTTTACCACTTTGGAAGTGTCTCTCACGCAAACTAATCAGTTTAGAAAAAATTATATTAAAAACCTCAATCATTTTTGAAGACCAATCCATAGACACCCCACACATATGGGTTTGATGAAAAAAAAAATTTTGAGTTTCAGTTCTAAGTAGGTATGGGGAACCCCCAAAATTTATTGTTTTTTTTTTCTATTTTTGTATGAAAATTTTAATGCGGTTCAGAGAATACATCTACTTACCAAATTTCAACAGTATAGTTTTTTTTATGTAGTTTCGGAAAAAAGTGGCTGTGACATACGGACAGACAGACAGACATGACGAATCCATAAGGGTTCTGTTTTTTGCCATTTGGCTACCGAACCCTAAAAAACAGCCATTGACAACCAATATTAAGGTTTCTGTCATAGATCATCAGCGTAGGGAACTATGCACTATAAAGCGCAAGTAGGTTAAAAAGCCATCCGCGAAATGATCTACATATATCTACCGAAAACAACATTCGTTTATCAATAAACTATAAACACTTCATTCATAAGTTCTGAATACATCCCTGTACGTATACTTTACATTTATTCTTTCTTACCCCTACCTACTACTAACAGCTTAGAAGTTAGACCTAAAGATTCCTAATAAGTACCTACCTACCAACAGTCAGCCTCAGAAACAGCTTAACATTATAGTACTTTGTAATAGTAACTGTTTCGACGGTTTCCGAACAACATTATGACAAATTCAAAAAATATGTAACAAGGTACTAAAATGTTAAGCTACTTCTGATGATAACCGTACATGTAGATAAATAAACAGCACCCTTACGTTTGTGGTTTCCAACCACGGATTTAGCGCTGGTGAACTTAGAATGATTACCTAGGTAATCAAAAACCATGAAAGAATCCACTTTTGGAAGTTTATCTGATTGAGCTTGTACAAAACCAGCTTCTACTTTATTAGTACTTAGGTATATTATGTACGTTTTATACTTATTATACAAAATAACAACCCTTCATGTAAATAAAGTGCCGACTATAGTGACCAACTGGCAACTGCGTCAGATCGGCTCCGTCAAATCATGAAGAAGGAGTGCATTAGCCGGCTGCGCTCGGACATTGTGACGTCACACGCGCCCGCGTAGTTTGAATTTTAGCGGCCGGAACGGCAATGTTTACTACTTAATATCTTCGTAAGTAATGGTCCGATTTGGATGATTCAAAAAGATATATCATTCATATGCCATAAAGAATCGCGTGGATACTAGTTCTATAGAATTTGCTATAACTTTACTGATCCTCATTGACCTGTGGTGTCTAGGTTTACCTGATTAGGTATTAGAAATAAAACACGAAATGGTTTTCAGTGATACAACACAACCCGCGCACTTGACGGCTGGATGGTGACTGCCTCGTGTGCGGGTAGTACAGATACTCTTTTATTATTATGTATGTCACATCTCTCCCTTTCAACAAAATTTTAATTATGTAATTTGTCCACTGATAAATAACTGATAAGTTCAGCTTTGATTAAAATATAATTTGTTCGAACAAAGTACACAACTTATTTCTATCGTTCGTAACATTTTATATCTCCAAAGATTACCTTTTTTTTGTCCAGTTAAATCACTATTTTTACAATATACAAAAAAATAAGTTACTATTATAAGGATTTACAACATTATTTTCTTATAATGATTTATTCCTATTTAGTCTCTTTTATTTTTAATATACGGCCCTCTCTGCTTTCCCTTGTTTTTCCTTTTTTTAATTATTATTTTTTTATTTTTCCTAACGTAACTGGTTCGCTATGTGTTATCGTTGTGGAGAAGAACCAGTTGAAGAAACTCCATAACAACACTTTTTTATTAGGTACAAAATATTTGATTATTTTGTATACTTTTTAGCACCTGACCCAGTACATCGTCGCAGCACGGCTGGACCAAAGGGTATATTTCACACTGGAAGTGACCTGCAACAAAACACAACGAGAGCATTTCTCCAAATTTAGTGCTGACCTGGCCTTTAATGTAGTTTAGTTATCAAGTTCTGGTCAGGAAATTCAAACAGACCTGTCAAACAGGGTATATCAAAGAAGTGAATAAATTCATCCGGACTAACGTTTGATTGACTGTAGCGTATTTCATTTAAAATTATTGCATCAATGAATAACCCAAGTTAATTTATAACCTTATCATTGACTAATTGTAAGTAATTTAGTCTATCGACAAAGCAATATTCACATTCTATGGGCAGAGTATGAATTTGAACTCATTTTTATACTTTTACCTTGCTTGTAATACACGTAAAGAAACTTCCATGAGCTTGTGCGAGTATCATCAAGCGCTTCGATCTCGTCTCTTGCTCGAGCGTCTACCACCAATGCGTACGTGAAGTGTTGAAACACCAACGCTCCTGAGCGTCGTGTTATGTCAACTAGAAGCCCAGCGGCCTCAAATTCTTCGTTATATCCAAATTCCCCTTTTTCCTTTTCTTACATTTTTGCGGTGTTACACATGGGGATGTTAATAGGATTATAATTTTCTAAAACTTGTATTTCACACTTGAAATTCATTATTGTGATTCTTGAAACTTAGAACGATTGACGTCATTTTTTTCCATAATTAAATTATTACTTCATTATTTTCAATGCAATTACGTATCAAGTACTGGCGCTGAGCTTACACGGCTCATGTTGTGCAGCACGGCTTATGCTGGGTCTGGGCCTGTTCGGTGGTCACACAGCACGCTGCAGCACTGATACTCATAAGATATATCTCGTGTTACTTATTAACATTTATTTTTGTTATTTCTTTTTCTTTCTTGTAACTTTTTTTTTGCTGTAATTAGTACCCTGGAATATATGTATTTTCATTTCATTTCATTATACTCGTATTATAACTTCATTTCATTTTCTTTTCATTTCATTTCATTTCGTTTTCGTTTCATTTCAAGTAAGGATTTTATTAGTTACTCCAAAGTATCTTTGTACTTGTAATTGATTAATAAATATTTTTTGTTCGTTGGAACAATTAAATAGTAGGTCCTGTACATGTCGGTGATAACTGTTTTATCACTTATTCAAACATGATTGTTTTTAATTATTATTGAATTTTCAATATTTAGTGAGCAGATCTGGTCCACAACAACAAATGTTGTGATTCCATTTAGCAGGAATTCAGGCTCATACTAAGTTAATTCAGGCTTATTACGAGGATATGTAATAAAATAAAGCGATAATGTGCAAATATATAGATATTTACTTAGACAGCCGTACAGTGATATCGGTTTGTCATTGATCATTCGGAGCGGTCGTTAAGAGGTGCGCGTGTGAATACCTTTAATAACAACTTCGCACGCAAATACATTAAAACGATAAGATTCGTTATTATTAATACATGAATATAGGTATTTTAACCATAGGAAACATTAAATGGTATTCCATTAATTTATGCGTTTTGTTTACATATCCTCCCATTAATAGCCATATCCTCGTATTTGTTGACCAGCAGGGGCAATTGGTATAGAAGTTAATAGTTTCGATAAAACGGTCTGGAATATAATTAGTAGTGAGAACGGTAACGCAAAGTCCTGTGATTTCAATTACGAATTGTTGATTAATGAAAATATAATCACTGACGATAAAGACGTGGCAAGCGAGTTTGAAAATCACTTCCGTAATATTCCTATAACGTTAACCAGTTCATTAGCTTCTTCACCGACGGAAGCACTTTCTATATTAAAAAATCATGTCAATGAATGTAATATTTTATTTGAATTTAAACATATAACCACTAGAGACTTAATCAAAGCATTTCAGTCCCTGAAGGTAAAGAACACGGGTGACTTGTGGGGCATTTCGGTAAAAATAATACAGCATATTATAGATATTATAGCTCCATACTTGGTCATAGTTTTTAATAAATGTATAGATCTAGGTATCTTTCCAGATCTTATGAAATACAGCAAAATTATACCACTTTTTAAAACGGGCGAGAAAACCGATCTTAATAACTATAGACCCGTTTCTGTTTTACCAACTCTTAGTAAGATTTTTGAAAAGATAATATTGAATCAAATGCTAACCCACTTCAACAATAATAATTTATTACATTCTGAGCAATACGGTTTCACTAAAGGCCGTAGTACAACCGATGCAGGGGCTAGGCTTTTAAAGCATATATTTGAAGCATGGGAGTCATCACAAAATGCCATAGGTGTATTTTGTGACTTATCAAAGGCATTTGATTGTGTTGAGCACGAAACATTGCTGTTTAAACTTGGCCACTATGGTATAAAAAACAAGGCCCTTAGCTTGATCGCGTCTTATTTGAGTGATAGGATACAAAAAGTTAGCATAAATGATATTAAGTCATCGGGGTCACCGGCTGTGTTGGGTGTACCGCAGGGCTCGATCTTGGGTCCGTTTCTTTTTCTGATATACATTAACGATTTACCACATTATGTAAAGAACCAAGCGGATATTGTACTATTTGCTGATGATACATCATTAATATTTAAGTGTGACAGGAATAAAGTAAATTTCGACGACGTAAATAGTGCTCTTTCGCATGTGTCGCGTTGGTTCACTATCAATAATTTACTTCTAAATGCAAAAAAAACGAAATGTATAGAGTTTGTACTACCTAATGTTAAAAAAGTCAACAAAACTCTCAAACTGAATAATGAAACATTGCATATGGAGGAATCCACGGTCTTTTTAGGGGTGACCTTAGATAGTAAACTTCAGTGGGGCCCACATATAGCAAATCTCGCAAATAAACTTGGTAGGGCTGCTTATGCTGTTAGGAAAATAAGGCAGTATACTGACGTCGAAACTGCTAGGATAGTTTATTTTGCTTATTTCCACAGTGTTATGTCCTATGCCATATTGCTGTGGGGCAAAGCAGCCAGTATAGAACAAATTTTCATACTCCAAAAGAGGGCTATTAGGGCTATTTATAAACTTAAGTCTCGGGAATCTTTGCGTGAAAAGTTCAAGGAAATAGGCATACTTACAGTAGCTTCCCAGTATATCTTTAGCAATGTAGTTTTTATACGGAAGAATATAAGCGCGTATAAACAAAATTGTGATATTCATAATCGCCAAACAAGAAGAATGCATCAATTAGTTACGCCTTCGTTCCGCCTAAGTAAAGTGCAGCGATCTTTCATGGGGCTTGGTGTACATTTCTATAATAAAATTCCAAAATCAATACGTGACTTGCCAATAGAATCTTTCAAAAAACGTGTAAAAACACAATTGTTAGGCAAGGGATATTATAGAATAGACGAGTATTTAAATGACAAAGATGCATGGAAATGACCAGTTCTGCAACCAGTTCCGCTCAGATTAGTAAATATTGTAATATTTTCTTTTTTGTAATATTTTTTTTTAAAAGATGTGCGAGGAGTTTCTTTCGGCTTTTCTTCTCCTCCGTGACAAAGCACCCTTCCGAAAAGCTGGTAGATAAAAAAATGATGACGTGCATAAGTGTATCAGTGATACCTATATGAATAAAATATTTTGACTTTGACTTTGACTTTGACTTTGATACTTATCAAAACGTTCTTTCAATATTATAAATCTTTTGTTATTGGTCAGTACTTAACTGACGTTTTCGTGACCATGTCATATTTTGTTTTCGATATCATTATTGATATCTTTAGTATTGGTCAATAGTGTAAGTACTCAACTGACGTAATACGATAAACATTACCTCCCACGGTTTAGTGCAACAATGATTTCGAAAGCGGTTCGATACCACAATAGATATCTTGTATTATTGGTCAGTATTTATCTGACTTTCGATACCATAACAGATATCTTTTATTATTTTTCAGTACTTAACTGATTTTCGATACCATAACAGATATATTTTATTATTTTTCAGTACTTGAGTGATTTTCAATACCATAACAGATATCTTTTATTATTTTTCAGTATTTGCCTGATTTTCGATACCATCACAGATATCTTTTATTATTTGTCAGTACTTGACTGATTTTCGATACCATAACAGATATCTTTTATTATTTGTCAGTACCTGACTGATTTTCGATACCATAACAGATATCTTTTATTATTCGTCAGTACTTGACTGATTTGACTTGATCGATATCATAAATACCTTTTATTAATGGTCTATATTTGACTCAGTTTATAAGTATTTTATGCTTCAACCTTTGCATTTCTAGTACGACATTTAAGACATTTTGCAGCAAAATATTTGATTACTGATAATATGATTATTGGTTCCCATGTCTACTCCATTTAGATGTCGTTTGATCTCGTTCCAGTTTTATGTAGGTACGTGAAAGTTAGTTTTCGTTTTTTAATGCCTTTCATTACTTAACGGTTTAACTGTTTGTTCAGTTTCTCAATTCATCACGATATTATTCAGCAGATGCAAAACTAAGCTTATAGGTTGCATTCTCGTACAAACCAGGTAGAATAAGTATTATACCGGCCAATGAAGGAATGTTCTAAATTATTTTGTTAAAATAATTTTGACTTTTTCCGTTTTTGACCTAAAGAGTATAATCCATTTAAAACATAAATTTATTTACAATCTTGATTTTAGTTAGGAACAATATTACCCGGAATGAACTACTTGGTAATCATGGTGAAACTGGTTTGTACTTTACCATGAATCAACTTATGCAAATGGTGTAACCAACACATGTGGTGTATATATATATTTTTTCAAAAACACAAATAATTGCGATTACCTTGCACTTATCCTCGTATACAAAATTTCATCGAAATCTTTAGAGCATTTTTTCGAGATACTGATTATTGTTTTAGCGAGGAATACGCAAGATCGTTTCCGCCGCAATTTGGAAACAGTAATAATTTAGTCCCTTCGATATTTTAGATTATTACAATTGTCCATTTAACGTTAAAAATACATTTTTTCAAAATGAGATAGGCGATATGCAAAATTGCTCGCTTATTTAGTGAAATGTTCCATCAATAAAATCGGAAACACGTTTCGATACGATATAAATAAGCAAATACTTATTAATTATCATTATCATACTTTTGTATCTCAGAAACTAAATATCATTTGTTTATCAAATCTGTAATGTATATTATTATTTTTCCCCTACGTGATCATTTTAATGGCATTAAAGCATAATTAAAATTGGAACGACTTCTTGATTTATTTAATCCAATGTTTTACACATGTCAAATATATTATGTTCTTGACGAGTTTTCACTCATCTGACAATTTTGCAGTGTATTTGACTTGATTACATGGGGCGTTTCTCGGTGGTCATACTATGTAGTCATTACATATTTGTATGTATGTTTTTTCTTTTAATTTCGAAAACGTAACAGGTACAGTTTCATGTATGTATGGTTAGGATCTTCACTTACAACAGGATCTATCACCCTATATTCTACTAATAGGTACGGGCAAATTAATATGCTTAATTGTTTTGTTGGTCTCAAACCATCTTCGCATTATTTGCCTTTCAAATGAACCCTGTTTGGAACACATCGGTTGGATGGTTTCAGTCTAAAGGACATGGCAGCAAACATTGTTTGTGGTTTATTATATAGATTTTGTTTAGAATCAATGATATTCAAAAATATATTTTATACATTATAATATCATTGCTTAGAATAACATCAGTAAAATAACATCGTTGAATTTACTTGCTACGTAAGTACTATACTTTAAATTTAAATTTGGCACCCACGACACAGGGAATCCTAGTGTGGGGCTATGAGTGTGAAGCGTTATTTTAAATAACATAGTAAGTTAGTAAGTACTTCTATTTTTGAGACAAACTATGAAGATACCGTATAGCAATATTGCTATGATATTGTTTACGGTTATCTTATTAAGATATTTGATATATTAATGTGAAGACTGAATTTGGATTTATATTGACATTTTAAATTATTATTATTATTTTGGCAGGTAGAAGTATCAAACATTTTTCAACTTACTATAATTAATAATTATCATTGTAAACTAAATATAACTTATTTAGTTTTTAACCTATCACACGAACAAGATCCTTTTAATCGCATTTTATGATCCCAAATAATCCCAATGCTTGTACATTTAAAGTAAACTGGCCGTGTCGATACCGACCATACAACAATGAAACAATATCTTAGGTATATATTACCTATTATTGCGCCAACACGCATTGTTTTTATTTTGTACCATTAATACGTGTATTTTGTAACCTATGTGTTATCAATACGAATATCAGGCTACAATATATGGAATGTAATTTAATGTACTAGATGCATTTGTTAAGAAAATACCTTCGTTAATTCAACAATCAACTTTGTTAATCAAGAATCATCAAAGATTGAACACAAATGCATTTGTAGGTAGGTACTTAGTATTTTATCAAATGTTCTCTTGTCTTTTCTTTTTCCGTAAAAATATACGATTCTTTTAAAACTTTCCAAAACTAAACATAGCACGCGTTTCCAATATTTCAAATAGCACAGACATTTTCGTATGATAACTCAAGGTTAACATTTTGTGAACTTAAAAGAACCACAAATTACTCACACTTTTTCCTTTTGTTTTATTTTTTACCTCGGTCGCCAAATGTGGTGTCTAGGTTTACCTGATTAGGTATTAGAAATAAAACACGAAATGGTTTTCAGTGATACAACACAACCCGCGCACTTGACGGCTGGATGGTGACTGCCTCGTGTGCGGGTAGTACAGATACTCTTTTATTATTATGTATGTCACATGACCTACCGCCATATTTTGTTTAGTTTTAGCCGCCAGTTCAACAGGAACGAGCTGACGATTTAATCGGAGCGTCCCCACGCAGTCAAAGCCACGAGATTTTAACTCACGCGCAAGAGCTGGTGAATTATAGAAGTTGTCCATCCATACTGTATGGCCCCGGTTTTCCAGACTATTCAAAAGCCTGAGAACTAGAGATGGCACAACCCCAGACAACGGATCGTCCTCAGTTGCATTTGAATGGTCGTGGCCAGCATGCACTTCAAACTTCCATAAGTATCCAGTGAGAGAATCGCAGATCTCGTTTGTTTTTATGCCCACTGTCGCGGCTTTGTTGTGGATGAATTGATTAATCTCGAACCAACCCTTCCACATCGTTAGACTTTCATCTAAAGCGATGTTTTGCGGCAAAACATACAGAGACTGGAACTTATTATTAAGGTGCGTCAGTATCGGGCTCAATTTAAAAAGTTTTGCTTGTGCACGCGACATATTTTCAGGATTAAAAGAACTGTTATCCTGAAAATGAAGGCAAGTGTACAGAAGTACAAAACGGTCGTATGGTATCACTGTTGAGAACCCGGGAGCAATGTAGATGTCATTGGTGACACTCCAGTACTCCTCCATACGAGTCTTCACTACTGTCCCCATGGCTATGGCAAAACCGAAGAACACGTACATTTCTTCGATAGTGGTGTCACGCGATTTTGTAATACGACTAGCAGGCCGGAGGTTTCCAGATGCGATTAAGGTAGCTGCGTACTGCTGCGCGTACCGGTTGGTTTCCACCACCATATGTTCCATGATTGGCCGATCCCATATGGCAGTGAATGCATCATATGGTTCGGCCAAGCAAGCAGTGGGGCTACAGTGAATTGGAGAGAAAACCTCCCGCCGCAAACGCATGTCAATAGGGGGTTGACGGCAGGGTCTCCATTCAAAATCAAATTTCCCTGTAGGGCCCATAGGGATTTCTGCTGTGGAGTCCAAGGGCACAGTTGTAGAAACAGCAGGCACTGCTGATGGAGCATCCACGGGCGTAGGCACAGGGGCAAGTAGGCCAGTCTCTTCTTCGTCATCGAAATACATTCGAAGCGCCCTGTGTATGTGTATGTTACAACAATCACCAAGATCGTCATCCGAGACATCGTCTTCATCTTCGCTTCCTATATGAAAAAAAAAAGTTAAAGTACATATTGCACATCACGTCCTCAACCGACCCTAAATGAATACACATAAGCAATTTTTTTGACCAATTTTTCGCTGGAGTTACATCGCGACGAGCACGCGGCAGCTCGCCGCGATTTTTTAATACGGACAGAGTTCAAGTACCTGGGTCACTGGGTCACCGCGGATCTGAACGATGACGTGGATGTTGAAAGGGAGCGCAGGGCGTTGGCAGTCAGGAGTAATATGTTGATTCGCAGATTTGTAAGGTGTACTAGAGAGGTAAAGATGACCCTATTCAGGGCATATTGCCAAACCTTTTACGCGCGGCAGCCCAAATAGTTTACTGCGTACGGTAGCGGAGAGGTGACATGGAGGTGGCAGAGGAGAGACTACATAACTTCTAAGGAGGGTGCTTGAACCAGCTGAGGAAATGACATTTGGAATGGCAGCTGAGGATTTGTCCCCCTAGCTCCAGTACTGCCACTTCTTGTACCAAGGTAGCAAAAATAATTTATGTTAGGTTACGTTAGGTTACTCTTGTGAACCCATAAAACCTAAGAAGCCGTGAGACGTTCCCCATTGCGAGATTGCAAGCTAGTTGCACTATGTTACATCACTTGCATGATCGTTCGAGTTCACGCATTCCACAGAGTTAGAAACATTTCAGAGCTGAACAGAACAATGGCTGTTTACGTAGCGCTTACGTTAATATGTGTTTACCAGCGACCTATATGTGTGTTTACCTCGTGGATGTGTGCTGACAGCGCGAGCCGCGAGCGCCGAGCACTAGCCAGACTGGTGGGCAAATAATGTCATTATTAGCATTACGAGAGGCGAGTATCGTGATGTCATTATGATAACGATTCGTCCATCTGCAAGTATTACAATAGTTTATCAAAGCAATTCTCGAAAGACCCTTCCGAAGGTTCCTAACGAGTAGGACGCTCCTCGGTAATAGCCTGGCGCCCCTGGCGGCTTGTATCCATCCTAAGAGATCGATAAAGTTAAGTCACAGCGGATGCGGTCGGTTGTTGGATGGGTGACCGCTAGAGGTAAAAATATCTTAAGCGCTTCCGTGCTTTGGAGGGCACGTAAAGCTGCCGGTCCCGGTTGATCGTAAAATTACAGTTCTACGATTAACAGTTAGGGTTCACTTTGGGGGTAATCTATGGGTTCACTAAATAATCGATATATGATTGATATATGATATTTTGATGTAGTCTACGCCTATAATAAAATTGTAATAACATTAAGATAATTTATTATTTGTTGAATATGATGTGCTAAATTATTTTTAGCAGTTTGTTATGTTGGCGTTCAATAATAAATAAATAAATAAACTATGCCAATTATCGCTTCAAGCTTCTTACTAGTGATTTGTAATTAATTTAATTTAAAATACTTATCTAGTTTACTTCCTCTGTCTGTTATACAGTAGATAATTTTATGGTCTCATTGATGACTATATTTAGTTAAGTAGGTATGTTAAAATGTTTATTACAATTTCTCATAGGGGCAACATTTTATTCATACTTTTTTGTGGGGACACTTTTTGCTAAAATTTGGAATTCGGTGGAAAATTGATTCAGGGGGGATTTTTAATTATTTTTCCTGAAATGATCGGAGATTATTGAAGATTACAGAAAACTCGGTTTGAGTTTTCTGATGATCCATGAGTCAGTATAATAAAATAATATATTGAACAAACGAAACGATAACAAGACAATGAGGCTCGCGTCTTACTAAAAGCTGTTAGATTTATATGTATAGGTAGTAGGTACATATGTAGCTTAACTCATCGATTAAGAACAGCCCGCTCTCTTACGGAAAGTTATTTCATGTTACCCTGTGTCCAGATGTTGGGAATCTTGTGAGATATGTCTACAACCACGGGCGTAGCCAGGGGGAGGGTTTTGGGGGTTCAAACCCCTCCCCCGAAAAGTTAAGATAATAACATGTGTACTATTTACCCCATTCATTTTATCTTTAGATCTCTTAAAACATAATAGATGGCGCTACATACGTCATGTGAAAAAATAAAGGACTACCCCAATTGTCAATTTTCTTAAGGGTTGTTTTATGTACTTTTAGTCGTTTTCTTGAACCCCCCCCCCCCCCCCCCCCCAATCTAAAACCTGGCTACGCCCATGTCTACAACTATTAAGTTGTTTTTATTTTTATTAAATACAGTGTGTCCCACTAGCGATAATTTAAGGGCATAAAATATACTTAATTTTATCGACAAAAATACCCTAATTGGGATCTAGCCTTCTTCCTGTTGGAGTGGCGGCCATTTAAATTTTTTTACACATTAACTTATATTTTTGCATGTGTATGGGCTAACAAGGATATCGTCTACAAAACGACATCAAAATCATTGCTCTAAGTTAGAAGATTGGCCGCATCAATTAATTTTATTAATGTATATCCTTGGGTAACGGTGACTCACCACCACAGGCACTACACAAGCAGTAACATCTACACGTGGTTATTTAAATAAAAAAGTCTATGTTCTTAAATTAATTTTATTAATCTTACAAATTAAAATACAATCAGTATAATACGAACCAAAAAAATATATATACCTACATTGTACAATAACATATGTTGCTGACTGAAATATTAAAAAGAGTATTTTTAATAAATACTATTATTAATTATAATATAATAATGTTATTTTACAACGTATTATTGTATAATTGTAGTTAACTGGTGTAACTAGTTCAATAGTTATATATCAGTCAGTCTTTATTGGAAAATATAATTAGTTACGTTGAAAAATACATGAGTAGCGTAACGTTACGTCCATCAGTATATTCTTAAAATATCGATTTCTTAAATTTCATAAAAGACACAGTCATCTTTTGTCATAATGCAGAAATTTTACAACGTACTAACAGAAATACACATATCACTAAGAGATGGCGCTGCATCAGTCATATTAGCAGTAGTATGTATTTACAGAGCGAAATAGGTACGTCACTAGAACAAATCGCTCTTTAGCGATAAGATAGTCCTTTGTATTTGTTGTAATCATTTTCTTTCCTTAACCTCTTGTTGTGATCTACAATAACACAAGTATACAATAAACCTACAGTGACAAAAAAAATAGTTCTATTTTCATCTGTTGTACAAAATATTTGAATCTCCCCATGACTAAGAGATGGCGCTGCATCAGTTATAAATATTAGCAGTAGTACCTATTTACAAAGTAAAATGTACCTAATATTATTTGAAAAAATCGCTCTTTAGCAATAAGATCGTTGTACTTGAAGTAATCATTTTCATTCCTTGACCTCTTGTTGTGGTATACAATACCACAAATATTATTACAATTGGTCAGTTTTTTTATGGAAGTAGCCGGCAAAAGAGCTGACGATCCACCTGCTGGCAAGTGGCTATCATCCATGGACATCAGCAACACCAAAGGCATCACTGATGCGTAGCCGGCCAACAAAGAGAGAAGAAAAAACTGTTTCTAGCGAAAAAAGAAAGTAAGAACTGTTTCTAGCCTGTTGTATTTGTCGTAATCGTTTTTTTCCTTAACCTGTTGTTGTGGTATACAATAACACAATTATTGGTGCGGTCAGTGGTCTCGTCTCCACCAATCCGCACTGGAGCAGCGTGGTGGAGTATGCTCTAGGCCTCCTCAAGAGGAGAGACCCGTGCCCAGTAGTGGGCCGTTAATGGGTAGAAACCAGTTGTCTCGTCAAGTCTCCCTGTAGTAGTGCGGCGCCACCTCCAGCAGCCAGTGCCGCTCGACGGCCATGACGTCCCGCATGAAGGTCTTGTCGCCCGCGCTCTGGACGCTCGCGAACACCACCCTGGGGACAACAGATGTTGAACTTATTGAAAAAAAAAGGAGGAAAAATAAAACCAGTGGCGTAACTTGCCTTGCCCTAAGCAGGCCCTGGATCAATATTTTTAACGGACCCCCAAAGCAACTTAAGCTGTCAAATTTCGGGGCAGGGGGGGGCTAGCCGGGACCCCTGTAGACTGGGGTCCCCATATAACTAACAACTGAAACGGCGCGGCGGCGGTAGCTACGCCTCTGAAGTTAAGCTACGAGTTTTTAGTAAAACTTTTGTTCAAATACAAGGTACAATAAGCATGTATGCAGTTACGAGGCGCGTCGCAATTATAAAGTTTACGTAAGATATAAAATAATATTCAAATTTCATTATAAGAAAGTACTAACAAAACCGCTTTTATGCACTTTGTTTTTATACCGATTAGTACCTATAATTTAAAACGTAATAAAATTATCTGGTGCGTAGGTAACCAAACCTGTTGCGTCGTGTATGGTAGGTATTTTCATAACACCCAAACAGGCATCACGTTTGCATAGGAAGGACGTCGATAAAAAAGCGCATGGTAGGTCATTAGAGGGGGCGCCATTAAACTGCTAGCCGGGGCCCCTATAGAGTGGGGGCCCGTATAATTGACACAGTTGATACTGATAGCTACACTCCTGTAGCTACGTACCATTGAGGTTGCTGCGTGCGGTACAGATCCGGGGAGATGTGCCTGCTAGCCGGGGCCCCTATAGAGTGGGGGCCCGTATAATTATTGAAGATACGTACCATTGAGGTTGCTGGGTGCGGTACAGACAGCTGTCCGGGGAGATGTGCAGGACAGCGCCGCGCACGCCGCGGTACGCGCTGTCCGTGGCGAGGTGCGCCGCCTGCGGGAACAGGCCCGACAGCACGCACTTCATTATGCGGACGCATTTACCTGGAACATACGTTTTGTAAAAACATAATTTTTTCATATAATACTAGCTGACCGGGCAAACATTGTACTGCCAAAAAATTTTCAGGGGGATGAAAAATAGATGTTGTCCGATTCTCCACCCTAGCCGATATGCACGCAAAGATTCACGAAAATCGGTCGAGCCGTTTCGGAGGAGTTCAACTTCAAAAAAGGGTGACACGAGAATTTTATATATTAGAGAGATAACGTCACTTTGTTAAATTTTTTCAATGTTAAATTATTTTCAAAGTGAGGTTTTGTTGGTGTAGCAGAATAAAAAAATCCGCAAATGACCTTCTTGTAAATAATCGTGTTCGCAATGCCACTTACCGACACTTAAGATTTTATTACCGATATTTACTTCATTGTACTATCCTAAACAAATGCATGTAGACAGAAATATATAAAGAGAGACAGTTTACACACGTTAATATAAAAAAATAGTTCCATACCCGTTCCTAAGTCTGGTCCTTCGTAAATTTTATTTTCCATCTTAAATTTTTCCTTTACTAGTTTCTCCAAGCCATTCCGCACTTCACAAGCCTAAAAATGTAAATTGAATGCCATCAGTTTTGCTTTTGCACTATTATTAATCTTTTCCTTGTAACTGAATGACAAACAACAAAGTTTTCCGGATAAATAAACGTTAAAAAATCAAATAGAACAACATTCTTATGTGTAATAGAGTATGATAGGGTACAATAAGACATGTATGGTATATAATATGTATGGTGTATAATACGTTTTCTGGGATCAGTCAAGGTTCTAATCTGGGACCTCTAGAATTTTTAATATTCATAAATTGTTGGGGATTTGGCTCGTAGGACTAATGTTACTAATTCGGGTCTGAAGGACCTTTACTGATTTTGCTGGTTCTTTTTATAGCTTTCTAGGACTTTAATGACTAACCCTATCACTCTGTGTCATCTGACTTATTAATTAAAAGATGGTAAAGCACTTATGTATTTTTATTACAGATTACAAACGAATTGAAGGAATATAAATTATACAAAGAGAATAATTGTTCGAGGGTTAACGTATAGTGATCTTATTCTTCCGGTGTGCTGATGGCGAGAGAGGGGTTTTGAGCTCTCTGTTCCCTTAAATACCCGCAGTGGTATCTCGGTTTGGTGGGGTCCGAATTGGTAATTGGTCGGGTTTGAATTCGTCTTCGTACTCGTAGCGCCATCTATCCATTCCATTGGGAACTACTATATTAATTCGATGTTATAATGATTCAAATCGAAACAGCTTGGCTTCTTCTTTCATAGATGGCGTTAACATAAATGACTTGCCGGATGTGGTCAGTACGGCTGTGTGCCTGTTGTTTGCAGACGACTTAAAGCTATTTTTGGATATTAACCAGTATTCAGACTGCCAATTGCTCCAGAACGATATAAATCATGTTCTGCAACGGAGTAGGCGGAACAAGCTGGTGTTCAATGAAAGCAAGTGTTCTGTATTGTCCTTTACGCGAAAACAAAATATAATCAAATTCGATTACCATCTAGATGATGTGGTGTTACCGCGACGTTCTTCTATCAACGACCTTGGTGTCTTGATGAAAACAGATCTAAGTTTTTGCGACCATATCCAAGCCACATGCACTAAGGCATACAGATCTTTGGGTTTTGTTATTCGACAAATTAACCACCTCGAAAGTGTTGCTACTATGAAACTGTTATATAACTGTTTTGTTAGAAGCATACTTGAGACTAACGCAGTTATCTGGAGTCCACATGAAGCAAAGTATAAGCTCATGTTGGAGAAACTCCAAAATAAATTCATGAGAATATTGTATTTCAGACTGTATGGGTATTACGTCGGTCGTACCCAAGAGAGGACACTAGAAGAAAGGGGCGTCCGAAAACAAGAGGGAAAGACGATATTTGCCAAACCTTGGGGCCATACTGGACCAGAGTAGCAGAAGATAAAGCTCAGTGGAAAGAGCTAGAGGATGGCTATGCCAAATAGCACGCCGAATTGCGAGACCTTCTGTGATAAAAAGAACTCGAAAATACGTATTGCCAAAGCTATAGCAAATCCGGAAGAAAAGGGCTTTATTATTATTGGCTTCAATTCATTAATGGCCCACTACTGGGCACGGGTCTATCCTCGTGAGGAGGCTGAGAGCATACTCCACCACGCTGCTCCTGTGCAGATTGGTGAAGGGTTAAGTGGCCAACCCGAGTGTCGGAAGTTTTCAAACCGCCCGAGGGCCTTCGACATGGCTTAACGACTGTTATCTTATGATAACAACCGGGACCGACGGCTTTACGTGCCCTCCGAAGCACGGAAACGCTCAAGAAATTTTAGCCACTAGCGGTCACCCATCCAACTACCGACCGCGCCCGCTGTTGCTTAACTTTGTCGATCACATAGGATCGACGCAAGCCGCCGGGCTATGAGCGCTTCATTACCCCATTATTATTATTACCCCACTTCATATAAGAGTGTTGCTCTATCTTTGGATGTTTATTAAAATTTGACAAGTATTCACATGTATCCTACGTACTACACAGGCGTTCCTCACACGTCCTACACTACACCTTCATTACTATTACCTTCTCCATCACCCTCCAGTTAAGGAACATCTTCTGACACCACGCCCTCAGCGCTCTCGTCGCCGACTTCTCGTTCTTGTACGAGTTTTTTACTTTTAAATAAGCGTCAAAGATATTCAAGTACATGATAATGTCGCCTTCAGCTACCTGTAACCAATGATATTATAATGTAAAAGCAGGTAGATATGTCACTAGCGCGCCGACGATGAAGAGCGTAAGAACAGGCAATTGACCGTTCTGCTCGTAGTCGCTCTGTCAGTACAAGACGATACGCACGCTTTTGTTGTTGTCAGAAGTGCTTGACATTTGACATACAGCGTTAAAATTCCTTCGTGTATTATACCAATGTGATTGGTGTAGTGAAACAAAAGATAAACGTGTGTGTGTTGTAGCTCTTTTCGGAACACATTTTTTGGTTGATTTGTTAGGGCATAACGTATATCTATTTTTTAAATATCATTGCCTGTAACAAAACATCTTTGTTGGAATGATCATAATCAATCCATGGTGCCACTGCTAGGCTCGGGTCTCCTGTCACGTTGTGAACTGGTCACTGGTCATAGTTCACCACGCTGGCCAACTGAGAGCAAACTTTACACAGCGTTCAGAACATCACCTCACCATGTTTATCGACCTTTACATTCATCTAATGACGAAGAGTCTTCCTTAATAAAAACATAGTATGACATAGGTCATACGTTGACAACTCGTAACCCACATTTTTTCGCAAAATGAGTAAATGCATCAGTTACATAATATGTAACTCATTTTGCGAAAAAATGTGGGTTACGAGTTGTCAACGTATGACCATCGATAGTTAATAGTATCAGGCGTTACTTTGCGGAAATCCATTGTTATTAAGTTAGTATTAGTCTACTTTGCAACAATCCGCGGATAACTTGTATGATGTATATACTTTAAGACATGCGTGGCACCTCCCTCTGTTTTATGTTAAACCAGTAAAAGAGTTGAATAAATAAATTGAGAACCTTTTCCCTTTTTTTGAAATTATCTATATCTATACTATTATATAAAGAGGAAAGATTTGATTGTTTGTTTGCATTGAATAGGCTCCGAAAGTACTGAACCGATTTAAAAAATTATTTCACTGTTGGGAAGCTACACTATCCCCGAGTAACATAGGCTATATTATATTTTCAAAAAAAATTAGGGATCCTTAATAAAACTCCAATTATGTAACCCAAGGTGTAAAAAAATAAAAAAACCGAAGCAAAGCGAGGGAGGTTACTCGTTTGTTAATAAAAACATGTTGTTTAAATATCTAATCTAAGCGAGTAAATGTGTACCTCAAAGTTATTTCTCCTGGCGACAGCGGCGGCGATGTTCTCCTTGCCGGTGCCGTGCCGCAGGAACACGTTGTCGACCTGCAGCAGCGACACGATGGACAACGCCTCCTCTATACACCCGTACTCCGCTGAAACAAAATAACATTACATCAAACCCACGGACCTAAAAAAAGACGGACGTAATCCCACCAACAAATTCAGTGAAGCACCCATAGTACCTACTCTCTATTCGTACAAGTACACACACCCACACATTGACACTTAATAAATAATAATAATAAATAACGCTTCACACTCATAGCCCCACACTAGGATTCCCTGTGTCGTGGGTGCCATGGACAACACGCTAGACAAGGACATTCACACCCAGACCGAGAACAGAAATTCAAACTCATCATTCAAATTTCCGCCTCGCTGGGAATCGAACCCAGGACCCTCGGTGCGGCGATCCGGCATGATAACTATTGCGCCACACGGGTCGTCTATGCCACCCGCGACACAGGTAATAACCTACTGATGGCGTATGAGCGTGTAAGCGTTTGAGTTTACCGCTACTACAGACGATCCTCGCCGCCATGGGTTTGAGCGGCAACTCGGCCATGACCTCGCCCGCTGGGGACAGCTGGCCCAGCTTGTCCACCGCGTCCAGCGCGTACAGCGTCTCCAGTGCGGCTAACAGGCACTTAGCTGGCGGCGGGGTTGGGAATGTGAACCTGTATGACATAGTGGTGGTGAGATTCTGTTATGTATGCATGTGTGTGTGTGTGAGAGCGTGTGTGCGTGCGAGCTGCGTCTCGCGATTGTTTAAGTGCAGGTAATTGTGGCAATTAAATCAGTGTGCATCAAGCCACCGCGTCGTTTATTACACGGCCGTCTAACAGATTCATATCGACGCTTGAAAGGCAAAATTTACCAAGCGACATGTTGGGCGATATTGAATTATAAACCTTATAGACTTCAAAAAAAGGAGAAGGTTCTCAAATCGACTGTTTTTTTATTTTTTGTGTTTGTTACCTCAGAACTTTCGACTGGGTGAACCGATTTCAATGATTATTTTTTTAAATCTAAAGCAGGTGCTTGTCATATGGTCCCACATGAAGAACGAGTTTTGAGTAATTTTAAAGTCGGTTATTTTTTGTTAGTTAAATTTAGATTATATCTATGGATAGCTACCGCAACAGGTTATTGATCCCGAGCGCCTTGAGCCGCAGTAGAACAGCGGAGAGGTCGCTGCGGCACATCTCGGGCGGGACCACCGGCGGCAGCTTCTCGTACTCTTCCTCTGTGTACAGTCTGGAATACATTTTATAGGGATTTGAGATATTTGATCCCTAGGGTGCGTCGCGTTTCAGGGGCACTTGGGAGGGAATTTTTGTTTTTAGTAATCCTTATCATAAATTCGAAGTCGATAATAATACGAAAATTTTGTTTATTTTAATTTATAAGAATTTAATATTTTCAATAAATTCTTAATTTTTTTTTCATTCACTTCAATTTGAAGTACAGATAATAATATAAATAAAAAATTTAATAGCCCCGACTGTTTTATTTACACTAAACATAACTATGAACGCCCTCGATCACGTCAGCTCAAACATCATAATCGGTCATTTCCGTGCATAGCTCCTATAGGAGCTATGCATAGACACGTCAAAATTATAACGCCCCTCTTTTTGCGTTGAAGGTTAAAAGGGGTGTATCTCTGTACCCACTTGTAGCAAGTCCCGCGCGCGGGAAATAACAAAATACGTCGTGTGCAGAGGTTCTCAAAATTCGTGACCACTCGTACAATATCGGTGAAAATATGAACTAATTATGGAAAGATAACTGTTACCTTTGAGGGAGCGCAGCTTTATAATAAGTTACCGGAAATAATTAAAAATATGCACCACTTCAAAGCATTCAATATTAAATTGGCTGAACATGTTACGTCAGATTATACACTATTAAGCAAATGAATGAAAATAATTGACAATTTAGATAATAACTGTAGTGCTGGGATAGATGAAATAAATACTAAAACACTTAAATGTATTAAAAATATCATAGTGGATAACTTGGCCGCCTGTATTAATAAATGTCTAGATGAAGGGCATTTTCCCGACAGTTTAAAAATAGCTAAAGTAAGCCCCATATATAAGTCCGGCTTAAAAACTGACCCCAGTAACTACAGACCTATATCGGTCCTATCGGTTATATCTAAAGTGTTTGAAAAGGTACTCTATACTCGTATGTACGAACATCTAAATGGCTTTAACTTCTTCTTTAAAAAACAGTATGGATTTAGGCCGAAATCAAATACCTTAGCAGCTACCATTGACTTAGTTACCAATATCAAAAATGCTATTGATGAGAAACAAGTGGCCTTAGGCATTTTCATTGATATTAAAAAAGCTTTTGACGCGGTAAGTCATCCGCTACTACTCAAGAAGCTTAAAAATCTATTTAATGACCAAGCATATAGAATTTTAGAATCATATCTACTTAATCGCTATCAAATAGTTAAAATTGCTGAACATAAAAGTACTCTAGCTAGAATATCTTATGGAGTTCCACAGGGATCCATACTAGGGCCCCTGTTATTCCTTATTTACATTAACGACATAAGTGATCTCGACCTAGCTGGTGACTTAATTCTATATGCAGATGATACTTCTTTATTCTACTATGGTGAAGATATAAATGAAATGATGGCTAAATCTCAACAAGATCTTAACACGCTAGACACATGGTTTAAACATAACCTTCTCACAATTAATACAAGTAAAACTTCGTACATGATTTTTGCTGCCAAAAACAAAAAAACCGATACCAATTTAACACTTAAAATAAATAACGAAACACTACATAAATCTGAACAAGAAAAATATCTCGGACTGTTACTAGATAATAAATTAACATGGAAACCCCACATAATGAAAATTCGGTCAAAACTAATTTCCTTGCTTGGCTGCTTAAGAAATGTATCTAAATGCATACCAACTAAAATGCGTCTAGTTATATATAATGCCTTGGTAAAACCACATATAGAATACCTAACAGAGATATGGGGTTGTTCAGCCATGAGTAATATACAACCACTGCAAAGAACGCAGAATAAACTAATTAAAGTACTGTATAAGATGAACTACCTCACACCTACCAAGGATATATACAAAATAACAAAGCTGCTCATATAAAACAGACGTATACTTACAACAGATGCATGCTCATAAGAAAAATTCTAAAAGGGACACTACAAACACAATTAGAATTCCATCTAAAACCACCCAGCAAATATATAAAACGTAGGAAAAATACCAACTTACTTCAGCTACCAAAATCCCGAACACGTTATGGTCTCACAAGTATAAAAAATGAAGGAGCTAGAATATACAACAACTTACCCGAATACATAACTAATGTAAATTCTGCTGCAAAATTCAAAACCCTACTAAAAAGTTACATTCTTAGGACAATCGAATAACAACATACACACACACGCATTCATACAAACACACTCTCTCTCTCTCTCTCACACACACACACACACACACACACACACACACAGACACACACACATACATACACACACACACACTTAGGTACATAACAAAACAAAATTCACAACTTCGCCGATCAAAACCGTACTTCACAAATTTAAGTTTCTCATTTTAAGTGACTTTGTACTTTATGTATTGTCTTATGAGAAATAAAGATTCTTTAAACCGAAACCTTTGTATGAGTACTATTATATGTATATAGTTGAGTTTATCAATTGGGGGATATATAATAATATTTATTTAACTAGCTGCCTGGACAACTTGGTTCTGTCAATTTTTTATTTTTTTATTAAAACCTTCCGTTTAACCTATCTTTCGAGTTGGATCAAACTTCACACGGTGTGCAAATTTGAATAAAATCGATTAAGTAGTTTAGGAGTAGATCGCGGACAAACAACGTGACACGTAATTTATATATATTAAAATTACTTAGTTCTAACTATTGTTCTCAAGTAAATGACATACCTTTGTGTAGGAGATCAGATGTGTATTAATATAATTATAGTTTTACTGGTTCGACAATGCCCACGTATTTTATTATGGCACCTCACTCCCGCACGTCTGCGCCGTTCGGCTTCCGCCATGACAGTGACCACAGAGTACGTAACCACTTCGTAAGTGACAGTGACGTTTGCCATTTAATACAGAGACACACGAGACAGTGTATGTATGCTATTGCACATACACTACACTTTGTATTTTTTGAGAATAAAGATTCTTCAAACATAAACATATTCATCCTCGTCACGTCTCACCCACCTGTAGCACGTCCCGCGCGCGGTGCGGCCCGCGCGGCCCGCGCGCTGCGTCGCGTTGTTCTTGGATATGGGCGTCACGCACACGCTCTCCACGCCCACCGCCGGCGAGAAGTACGGCAGCTTGTGGAACCCGCAGTCTATCACTGGAGGGCGAACAGTATTCATATTGAACACACTGAAGTTTTATTACAGTACAGAACCGATACGGGGAACATGATGTTTGTCCCAGTGAATTGGCGCCATTGGGCTTCAATTTTCAATGGATTCCTTCGTTTTTGAAAGGAGAACGGGGGCTCAATTTTGAAAATAGAACCTCCCGGCGCCGCGGCGGGACACATTTTGTTCGCGATGTCTGTTTTGGTACTTTAGTACCTACATTATACTTCAATCATTAAATAAGAGTTTTTCAAATGAGACTTAATTGGTAAACAAACTTAGCAGTACTTTTTATAGAAGTAGGTATTAATTTTAATAGATGTCAGGAAGAGTCTACTTTAGCAGTTTTCCATTGCCTGAAAACACGGATAAAACGACATTTTCTAAAAATTAATGCTAAAAAATCTTTATTCACGGCTTTTCACCGCACAGTGTAAACAATAACTTAAAACAAACAAAGGAAAACAATAACATAAACAACTTAAAACAAACTAATCAACAAAACAAAGTGTAAGTAAATTGAACATATAATCATTTACCCATATTAAACTACAAACATACTACAGATTAACTCACCGTAAGACACCCCGGGTATAGTAACACTGGTCTCAGCGATATTGGTGGCCAACACGACCTTCCGCACGCCGCTGTCGGCCATGCGGAAGGCGGCGAGTTGCCGCCGCGGCGGCAGGCTGCCGTACAGCGGCACTACCATCAGACGGGACGTGCGGACCCCGCTCGGGAAGTGCGAGCGGTCGTTGATACCGTCCGCGTACGTTGTTAGCGTGTCGAGGGCTGATAGGATCTCTTCCTACAAAAGTATTATTAAAAAAAATCAAAATTAAATCAAATCATTCTTTATTGTTGACAACAGGTTTGTATAAAGGTTGTTACATCTATACTAATATTATAAAGAGGAAAGATTTGATTGTTTGTTTGCATTGAATAGGTTCCAAAACAACTGAACCGATTTGAAAAATTCTTTTACTGTCGGGAAGCTACACTATCCCCGGGTAACATAGGCTATATTATATTTTCAAAAAATTATAGATCCTTAATACAACTCCAATAATGTAACCCAAGGTGTAAAAAAATAAAAAAACCGAAGCAAAGCGAGGGCGGTTACTCGTAGGTTATAAAATAAGCAAAGACCGCTATGTCCTACCTTAATACAATTTCATCGGGCAAACAAATTTTTCTTTTGAAGGTATTTGTAAGGATAGTACGTGTCTCTGTCACTCCCGCGTAAATATAATGCGTCTCGCTCGCATAGAACGGCGGCCATTGCACTATGCGAGCGAGCACGCATTATATTTACGCGGGAGTAACAGAGACACGTACTAACAAGTCAATGTACGAATTTCTTCCTGCTTCGTGCGCCGAGTATAGTAAAATAACTGGACAAAGGTACCTGCGAGGTGAGGAAGGCCAGCACGTCCCCGAAGGGTTGGTTCTCGTGTATCTTAATGACGGTGTCCACCACCGCCTTCACGTAGTCGGGGACTGGCTCTGAAATCAAATCAAATGTTTTCATTCAAAATTGGTTTGGTTTACAAACACTTTTTGGAAGTCATGCAAGCTACGCCAATACTTCAACAAGGCCCTACTGTGAGAGGGCCCGGGAGAAGAAGCAGCAAAATACTTCCGGGGTTTTATTTTCCTGCTCACAGTTACAGATAGCACTTATCGGCTGACTCATGCTCAAGGGTGGTAGCTATCCAGGCGAACCCCATGGAGAAATAATTAGTAATAATGGTATTAATTAACAATTAAAATCAATATTACCAATATCTGTATAATCCCTCGAGGGGCCCTACCACCAGCGGGCCGGATTTAGTCGCCTCTTACAACACCCATCCTTCATGGGATTGGGGTTAGTATTAGTTGTAATCGTAAGATAACAGTCGTTAAGCCATGTCAGAGGCCCTCGGGCCGCATGAAATCTTCCAAAACTCGGATTGGTCACTAACTTCTCCACCAATCCGCACTGGAGCCACGTGGTGGAGTATACTCTAGGCCTCCTCAAAAGAAGAGACCCGTGCTCAATAGTAAGCCTTTATTATTAATAATAATAATAATAACCACATACACCATATTATAAGTATACACCTCATCCATTGTTAGAAAACACGACTCATAAAATGTATTATGATCGTTCAATACTCACAGACCATACAATATACAACAATAGACCGGATATCACACTAGTAGATCAACTTAAGAAACATGTATTTATAATAGATATCGCAGTACCATACACAAACAATTTACAATCAACAATAGTAGAAAAGATTAGAAAATACACCGAACTACAAGAAGAAATCAGAAAAATATGGAAAATGAAAAAAGTAATAATAGTGCCCATAGTTACCTATCTCCACAACCGGTGTAATACCAAAACAGCTCTTCCATAGTTTAAAGATATTAGACCTCCCTAAATTTAGTTACAATACTCTCCAAAAAGCTGCAATATTGAACACATGTCGCATTGTCCGTAAATTTTTACAATTAGATAGTGACAATAGTGCTGTAGAAAATGTAACACCAGAAGCGTAAGTGTGTATGCAACTTAATTGTAAATAACACTTGGTGTAAGCCCGTGTTATTTATAACTACCTGGTATATCCAGTGAAATAAGTAAAAAAATAAATAAATAATAATAATAATAAAACTTTATTTCGGACAAGGTCCATGTGATGTTAGTAAATACAGAATTCTTACAAACTATTGTTAGTATGTAACATAAAATACACAAAACACAGAAACAGTTACAAAATTACAAGCTACAAAATTCACAACATAAAGTACATACACAAAACACAAGTTAACATAACACAACAACAAAGAAACAGTTACAAAACATTCACAACATAAAATGCACACAAGACATTGGATACAGTTAGGTATTGGTGTGACGGTACCGGCGGTACAACATCAGCGAGTCCCACCTTTACGCCAACTCGCTCAGAATGCCGTTCAGGCTGGCCCTCGGCCGCATGATAGCTTCGAAGCCATCAACTTGCCATTCTGCGAACATAGCCGAAGCACTGCAGTGACGAGGCAGCCCAAACGGCACCCTAAATGCGTTGTTGTATTGTACCCTCAGGGCGTCATACGCGCGCCGCGTGTACCTCACCCACAGGCTGCAGGTGTAGGATTGACAGTACGCCTTAAATAGGGTTACCTTCACTTGGTCAGTACACTTTGCAAACCTCCGGGCAAGCATATTACAGCGCACGGACAGCGCCCTGCGTTCTCGCTCCAGGTCTTTATCATCGCTCAAATCAGCCATAACCCAGTGACCCAGGTATTTGAAACTTTTCACTGTGTTCAAAGGGGTATCGCCAAGGTACAAGGGAGGCACATTTTTATAGATTTTATTACCCGCTTTGAACACTATTACCTCACTTTTTTTCGCATTACCTATATCTGAGTCCATGAGCTTTCCCATATAAGCATGTAAGCAATAGCCTACGCATGGCTCTGATTGATGGGCTCAGCAGCACCATATCATCAGCGTATTAGGTTGAGGCTAAGAGCATACTCGATGTTTAGAACATTTTCGTCCATTCTCCTACCAGGGGGTGTAACTCAGTGGTAGAGTGTCTGCTTCGCATGCTGAAAGTCCTGGGTTCAAATCCCAGCACCTCCATAACACATAAGGCATTGGGATATCCAATTTTTTATTAATTATTTATTTGAGTTTGAAAAAAATACACATTTTAAAAATATTTTTTGTATATTAAATATAATTATTTGCTATTTCAAGTTTAGCATTTTTAACCAGGACATCTATACTCTATGCCATAGATTTAGAACCAGTAGATTCTCCCATACATTTGACAGAGCTAGATCGCCAGTTACAAAATCTACGTGAAAGACAGAGACGAAAATATTATTTTTTGTCCCCGTCACCGTGGCCGATTACATTAGTGGCCATCCATAAATTACGTCACACTAATTTCATGACTTTTGACTCCCTTCCTTGTCACAGCTGGTCACATTTGTGAGACCTCCCCCCCCCTAGTGTGACGTCACATATTATGAAATTTTACACCTAGAAATTAAAACAGCAGTTCCAAAATAATTTTTATTTCCATTAATTGTTCGATTTTGAAATGTGACGTCACGAAATTTAGGACCCCCTCCCACCCCTTGTCACACAATGTCACACTATATCGATCCCCGCCCCCTCCTCCCTAACGTGTGACGTAATTTATGGATGGTCCCTTATACATATATAATATTGTTTGTCAAAAAACAATGAAGAGTGACTATTTGGAGATTTAAAGTTTCAGTTTGCTTTTTAAACAGAAAATCGTTGTAAGATTAAGTATATAATTATGTAAATTTAAAAATACGATGATGGTTAGCAGAATCCTGGGCTGCTTGTTAAATGTTACATTTCTTTTAAAATAACCTCAAAGATACGTAAATTCCCTGTCTCATGTGTCTCAAAGCTGTCCTCTGTTGCACGGTGCTGCCATCTTCAACTTCCGAACACACCCAAGTTAGTTCCGGCTTGACGTTCCATTTTATGATTTGAAATCATTAATTTCCTAGAAGTATATTTACCTTCCGTATAGAATACATCGATGGGGTGAGTCCGGCCCTGCATGGACATGATGACGGAGGTGCCCTTGCCGCCGCGCTCCCCTCTCTCCCCCCTCTCCGCCACGTTAAAGAAATCCTTGAGGAACTCCGCGTCCATCGTCGCCGAAGATATAACTAGCTTCAAATTTTTGCGCTTCTGTAACACAAAGAAATTATCACTACAAGCGAAAAATGTCTGTTTCTTTCTTTCTTCTTTTTCGAAACTACCGATGCTAGGACTACGAAATTAGGTAAATTTTTCCTTTTCCTATGCAAGCAACAAGAAAGGATTTTGAGTAATTCAACCTCTAAGGATGTAAAATAGAGGCTGAGATTTTGTATATCAAGTAACACATTTGTCTTAAAAATGAGATTTTTTATCATAAACAAAAAATTGTATCGTAATTACTTAAAGCCCACCTTTGCTATTTTCTTCAACAGCCCCATCAGTACGTCTGTCATTTGAGTTCTTTCGTGCACCTGAAATAAAAAACAGCAAATACATGGACAATGCATCAGTGAAGGCTAATGTGTTACTGATGTGGGAATTTGGGGATTATAACTTACCATCCACCTATCAGGTGGTTCGTCCAATTATTTGTCGGATATTTAATTATTTAGGCACGTAGAAAAACGTAACTAAACTATAAATATGATATTATTAATCGCCCGATTAAAAGGGTTACTTTATGTTTCGGGCGCAGACGCCGCAGATGTTTAAAATACAAGTAGGTAAGGATTATGTACCCCGAAAAGTAACCACAGGCGGATTGTTTCATCTACACACCCTTATCACACCGATAGGTAATTAACTTAATAAATATCACATATAATCTAGCACTTAGAGCCAACCTAGACCATTAATGTAGTAACGTGTCACGTATATCGGTGTCGCGTGAGTCACTTGCCATTATAATGCCATAGTATGATGGTTATGACTTATGAGGTTTAAACTCTGGAGTGTTACCGCCCACCGGCCGGCGGCCCGGGTTATTTATAAATACATTACATATACACCTTGTTTCGTAATTGATTACGCGCGCCTTTGCCTTACAATGCAGCTCTTGCCTTCAACCCATCAATGGATGATTTGCTTCAACCTGAAGACGAGAACACTACTAAGGGTCTCATCTCTTGAGGAGGCCTAGAGCATACGCCACCACGCTGCTCCAATGCGGTGCGGTGGAGAGGTTAGTGACCAACTCAAGTGTCGGAAATTTTCATGTCGCCCGAAGGCTTCCGACATGCCTCAACGACTGCAATCCTACGATAACAACCAAGACCGACAGCTTTACGTGCCCTCCGAAGCACGGAAGCTCTCAAGATTTTTTTACCACTAGCGGTCACCCATCCAACTACGGACCGCGTCCGCTGTTGCTTACTGTATGAATGGAGCCAATGCAGCTCTTAGGCGCCATTGATTACGTCACACAAATTCATGATTTCTGAAGATCTTTTTCCATCTCTGTCGTCATTTGTGAAACTTTCTATCTTATTATGACGTCACATAGTTCCCAATGAGATTCACCATTCAATCAAACATGTCTACACAAAACAACAAATCAAGTAAAATCATAATATTTAAATCACCTGATGTCCATGGACTCAGAACCTATTAGTTTTTCGTTAGAACTGAATACTGCTTTTTCCTTTGAGTACTACTCGCAGTGGGGAGTAGTGTAGGCAGTACATTACCTCATCCAGCATGATGCATGAGTACTGCATCAGCAGCGGCGACGCGAACATCTCCCGAAGCAGTACACCCTCCGTCATGAACTGAAACACCATAGAAACACTTATGTTATTGTCACAGATTACCCTGAAGGACAACCTCATGGTCTAGTTTGTAGCGACCCTGCCTGCGAAGCGAGGGGTCCCGGGTTCGATTCCCGGCTGGGGCAGATATTTATGTGACAGATAAATATTTGTACTCGGGTCATGGGTGTTATTGTGATGTGTTATTGTGTCGTCCATGCCACCCGCGACAAAGGTAAAAACCTACTGTATGCGTGTGTAAGCGTTTACTTATTACAGAAATCTGAGGTTATTTTAATAATTAAAATTTCTTTCTTGCTTGTTCTTGGCCGGTAACGCATCAGTGATGTATTGGGTGTGTAGTCCACTGTCCACAATAGCCACTTACCATCAGGTGGATCGTCACTTTGCCGCTCGTTTGCCGGTTATTTGTAATAAATACCTAGCCTTAATTTGACTGTTAAATGGCTTAATTTGGCTGTAAATGATAATTATTTTCTATTGAAGACTTTCATCTTGGTCTAAGATCCCGCCATAGAACGACCTTCACCGAGCTGGTTAATGGATGAAACCTATTTTATATTAAATTTAATATGTCCTTAAATATATTGCATATGGGTTGCCTAAAAAATTTCAGTCCAGTATATGATCAATTAATAATTTAAAAAAATATTTTTTTGTTCAATATTTCACCGGTTTGGTTAATAGACAAATTCCATCCCAATCGAAAGTATGAAGTCCATGGAATGTGCAAACGTGAGGTTGCCTATTTTTTTCCCGTCATAACACTCGGGTTGCCAGGTATAAACAGGTAAGTCGATACTAGTAACTTGCACCGGTCTGGTTAATGAATGAAAGTTATATGAAAATAAAGATTATTTCATTACGAACACGGTGGTATAAGGTTGTCTGCCAAAAATCAGTCCTGACTTCCGGTTGTCGAATTTTAATAATCTAAATTTTACTAACAAAAAATTCAAAGTTACTCAAAAACTACTTGTCAGATCTCGTTAAAATTTATGTGGGAACACATGACAAGCACCTACTTTCGATTAAAAAAAGAATAATCCAAAATTATTGAATCAGAAATTTGGCTTGCCAGTTCAACAACAAAAAAGACTAATAAATAATCAACCTGTTAATTGCATTAATTGCACCGATTTAGCGTTGAAGTTAAGAATCAAATTATGCCAAAGTCTTCCCGCCTTCCATGCGTTTACAGGTTGTGATTACACGGCAGCATTTTATAATAAAGGAAAAGTAAAACCTTTTCAGCTATTTTCAAAAAATGAAAGATATCAAACAGTTTTTGCGCATCATTAACAGATGCTGCTGATATTTTCATTGACGAAAAAATGAAGTCCGTTCAAGAATTTACTGCTAGTATGTATGGCATCAAGAACTGCACCAAAGTGAATGATGCGAGATATCGCATTTTTATGAAAAATTACTCTGCTAAAGAAGACAGCGAGAAGTTTTTTAAAAAAAATAAAAAGCTTTGACTCTAACTCCATACCGCCATGCTGGATATCATTGACTCAAAAAATTTTACGAACTATTTTCGTAAATTCCATGTGGCTTAATGCAATGGATCCATTATGCGTGAAACTTCAGCCTGAGAACTGCGGTTGGTTCTTAGATGAATATTTACAATAAAACCAGTAGGATTTATTGGGGATCATACACCTATAAGGATAGAAGACATTGTCCAAACAACTGAAACAGAAAGCGATGACGAAGAAGGTTCAGAAGTTGGAGATCACAGTTATATGTCCGATGACTCGGAACCTCAATAATCTGAAAAAATTAAAAAACTAATAGCATGGTTGGATATAGCATAGCATAGATGGTTGGTTGCGACCTCTCAGTCGCACATATTTACTCGCAGTAATTTTTCACTTTTTAAACTTCGACAACCGGAAGTCGGGACTGATTTTTGGCAGACAACCCTATACCACCGTGTTTGTAATGAAATAATCTTTATTTTCATTTAACTTTCATTCATTAACCAGACCGGTGCAAGTTACTAGTATCAACTTTCCTGTTTATACCTGGCAACCCGGGAGTTATGACGGGAAAAAAATAGGCAACCTAACGTTTGCATATTCTATGGACTTCATACTTTCGATTGGTATGGAATTTATCTATTAACCAAACCGTTGAAATATTTAAAAAATACAGTTTTTTAATTATTAATTAATCATATCCTGGACTGAAATTTTTTAGGCAACCCATATGCAATATATTTAAGGACATATTAAATTTAATATGAAATAGGTTTCATCCATTAACCAGCTCGGTGAAGGTCGTTCTATAGCGGGATCTTATACCATCTGAAATCATTAAAATTAACAGACGAATCGTTTTCTAAAGATGGAGTGCATATTGAACGTGATTGCATTTGCTAGCCAGAATCTACTAACACAACTGCAACTCTTGGTGCTATAGCTATAACTCTACCAGGTATACATAAAACACCAAACACGATGGTATGTAACGAAGTCTCCATACAAGTTTTATTAGAACTAGGTACCAGGAACACATAAGTCGAAGCTGATTCAGCGAAGGTGTGCCGAACGTACCGTGCTCCGAATTGCCAGTGATTCAGCAAATTAGATCACCGATTAAACGATTACACCTACACTCAATACGGAAGCAATTTGTAACGAGAACTTCGTCTCTGGGTGCGGGGAGCTATCGCAAGCGATTGAGATGTTCGTTCTGTAAGTGTAAATCTTCTGACGCAATTTACAAATGCCATCCATAAATTACGTCACACATTAGGGGGGAGGGGGGTGTCGATGTAGTGTGACATTATGTGACAAGAGGTGGGAGGGGGTCCTAAATTTCGTGACGCCACTTTCAAAATCGAATAATTGGTATGTATAGGTAAATATTAAAAAACCAATTCCAGCCCACGCCCAGACGCACGAGTGATCCTAAAAGGGTTCCGTTTTCCGTTTTTTCATACGGAACCCTAAAAAAATAAATTTGTACGGAATCCTCGGTGCACGAGTCGGAGTCGCTCTTTTCGGCTTGTTATTTTTTAAGACAAACACAATAAACAGTAGGTGTGTTGTGTATTGTAGTAGTACGGTTGGGTAACTATTGTTTCTGAATAGTTAATTTCCGACAAGTTGTACTGTAACCTGCGAAACGCTAAACAATAGAGAAATTACAATAAACTCGTAAAGTGTGAATCGGACTCATGTGGAACAGGGCTCCGCAGTATCTCTCATTGCAGTGTGGGGTGGTTTATAGTAGCCAAAGAATGTGCGTAACTGCGTACCGAGGAGGGAACAGGATTTTATGTCTGGGTGGAGGGGGGGGGGGGGGGGAATTGTTTTTCTACGCATATAAAGCCTCAGACTCCCGTTTAACCCATCTATACAAATAAAAAAATTGTAGTGTCTGTTGGTAATATTAAAATAACCGCTTTTTACTAACAATAAGTGTATTTGGATGTGTACATGGTACATATACCAAAACAACATTTTTTACAATTTTTGTCTGTCTGTCTGTCTGTCTGTTTGTTCCGGCTAATCTCTGAAATGGCTGGACCACTTTTGACGGGACTTTCACTGGCAGATAGCTGATGTAACAAAGAGTAACTTAGGCTACTTTTAGTTTAGAAAAAAAAAATAGTTTGGCGATATGAAGTTCGCCGGGTCAGCTAGTAATAAATAAGAAATTTTATAGGCAAAAGTGTTTACGTACTGGTACATACAGAATTGACGGCACTGGAACCTGATTTCTACATGAATACGCCCTAACCAAAAACTTGGCTTTTTAAATTTTTCACATACATTTTGAGGTTATGTAAAAAAGTGTAAATACAAAAGTTGTAAATCTTTTTATTACCTACAACTTTGCCATTCAACTTTTTTCAATAGGACTTGTAGTTTTTCCGGAAATCGAGATAAACCGCTTTTTACCATTAAACCTCCCCTCCCCCCACTTCCCGACCTCAGATCGCCCGTAATTTATTTTTCCAATAAGTTTCGTTATATTCTCTTCCTTTTGCAATAAGGTTTCATTCTACTATAATTATTATTTTCTTCCACTTTTTAGGGTTCCGTAGCCGAATAGCAAAAAACGGAACCCTTATGGATTCGTCATGTCTGTCTGTCTGTCTGTCTGTCTGTCTGTCTGTCCGTCCGTATGTCACAGCCACTTTTTTCCGAAACTATAAGAGCTATACCATTGAAACTTGGTAGGTAGATGTATTCTGTGAACCGCATTAAGATTTTTACACAAAAATAGAAAAAAAGCAATAAATTTTGGGGGTTCCCCATACTTAGAACTGAAACTCAAAAATGTTTTTTTCATCAAACCCATACGTGTGGGGTATCTATAAATAGGTCTTCAAAAATGATATTGAGGTTTCTAATATCATTTTTTTCTAAACTGAATAGTTTGCGCGAGAGACACTTCCAAAGTGGTAAAATGTGTGTCCCCCCCCCCTGTAACTTCTAAAATAAGAGAATGATAAAACTAAAAAAATTATATGATGTACATTACCAAGCAAACTTCCAACGAAAATTGGTTTGAATGAGATCTAGTAAGTAGTTTTTTTTTAATACGTCATAAATCGTAAACCGCAAAAAACATTGATCAAAGTTACAACGAACTACAAGAACTTTTATATTATGTTACTTGCTGCTACGGAACCCTTCATGGGCGAGTCCGACTCGCACTTGGCCGCTTTTTTACCGTTTTGGAGCTATTGGCACTGGATTAATCAGCTGGTCTCTCAAAGAGGATAGCGAGGGCCTTGACCCCTTTTAACCTTTGACCTTTTGCAATGAGCGCAACATTGGAAATATTGGGATATTAATGAGTAATGACAAATATTTAATCTATTTTATTTCAAATAAAATTGACAGTAAAGGGGTTCTCTAACAGTTTACGGAACCCAATACTGTTCATTCTTGACATCTTGTATATAAGTACATATATATCTGTATATTCATACATTTCGTCTTTTGCCGTGCTTCGTTCGTTCTTGACCGATATTCGTTTATAAACAATGATCTATTGAAAAAGTCGGGGAATTTTAGGACTGGTTTGGCCAATAAACAGAATGTGTTCGTTCTCTATCGTATTATCGAGAGTATTGTATTGCTGTCCTTTTCAAAGATAACAATTCGTTTGATTTTTCATTTTCTTTTTGTTATAAGGCTACCTGTGAGTTAGCTCTGGCACAGTATAGGTAGGTATAATATTTATACCGATGTGTTGTCAATGCTTACAAACGCTTATACACTCACACCACCTCACTAGGTTTACTGGATCGTCTTAAGTTTGTAGTTTAATAGTTGCTCCACCAATCCGTTGTTCCACTAATCTGATCTCAGTACTTACCACCAGTCCACAGTCAGGTGTCCGCACGCTCTCCGCCGCGGCGCTGTAGCCAACACGCTCGCCGAGCCGCTCGCCGCGCTCCTCGGCCGTGCGGCTCGCGAGCGACGCCGCTGCGGCCGCGCGCGGCTGCGTCACGCACACGCGGTGACCGATCTCGTGGAGGTACTGGAAGAAATGGAGGATCCATCAAAATAAGTATTTATGACATAATATACATAGGTACTTAGTTTAGGTGTATTTTTGGAAAGCCAATTGAGAAGCGACTTCATTTCTTTTTGATCGGATATTTTTTATGGAAATCGTCAGCAAACAAGTTGACGATCCATCTGATGCTCGTCGCCCATGGACATCAGCAACACCAAAGGCATCACTGATCCGTTGCCGGCCAAGAAAGAGAAGAAAAATAAAGAACTCAAGCCCCTAGCCGGAATACGACGAGTGGTTTGGAGGTGACTCAAGCAACAGAGAGCTACCACTCTGTGCCAGGCGGACCCCACGAGAAATAGTAATATGGTAATCGGTTGCAACGGGTTGAGACGTCGCTGATGTTATGCATGAACATTCGAACATAGACAAATAGAAAATCTATTTTTAGGGTCCGAAAAACAATAAGTACTAAAGTCCGAAATTTTTTTGTTTAAAAATATTTTGGTTTCAGAACAAACCATGCAAACATTTTATTTTATTTCGTCCGGGTCGCTTCCCCACCTCTGACGGCCGATGTAAGAAGGTATTGTTGGATTTGTTGGGCACCCCACTAAAACCCAGTGTGCCCTGATTGCCCTCAAAATTTGTAGGAAAATATAAAAATATAGGATAGTGAAAAATAAAATACGCCTGAAGCTGAAGTAACTATATGATGTCTGATATATTCGTCAGTTGAATAAAGTACTTAAACACAAATATTCAAACATGCCAGTAAGGACAAACAGTGCTGACAATATAATATAAATATTAATCTACCTCAATAACACAGAGGGCTGCATTCATGTTCCTAACAAAATTCTTTTCATCAACGCCCTATTTAGAAACCTTACGCCCCAACCCTTGCTTGTTTTTAGATGTGAATATGGTGAGTACTGTTATTATTACATCATTTGAAGAACTGTTTCAGATCTAAGCACTTCCAGTAAGCATGTCTCAGGTTCACAGAACTTGTATTGACTCCACACTCGCATGTTTCTCAGTAGCGAGCGACTCGCCGATTAGAAGAGTTGTCATTGTGGTATTTACTGAGCATAAATATTAGCCAGGTTATTATATTTATATTATTATTTTTATTTATTTATTAAACTTTTTGCACCATACAATTTGTTTAATAGCAAAGGCGGACTTAATACATTAGCATTAAAGAATGCTATTAAGCATTCTCTCCCAGTCAACCTTCGGATAGTGAGAACACAACGATATGGCGGTATATCTAAGTTGTAATAAAAAAACTACTTAGGATCAAAAAAATATATATATATAGGTACACTATAAACAAACATACATACATACATACATAAATACATAACTTCATACATAAATAAACACATATTTATTATACCATATCGTCGTTGATAGTCCAATAACGCGTAACTAGCATTGTTAAATTACGCGTATCTACAAAAAAATCAAAATTGAGATTTCGCGGCTGTAGGTAGCTGACTGTGATTGGCATCTACACATGCGGTCATTTTTTGAATCTATCAATCAGAAGACGAGTAAATAAAAAAAAACAATACTGCGGAACTATCGTCGAACAAGTTACGACCTGAATTACGCGTACCTGCACAAACCTCTATGAGTGTGGCCGAATTTATGTAGCGCTCCAGCTAAAAATTATTTTATAAGTAAATAATTAAGTTAATTTAATAATTTACGTGGGATATTTTTGATGTAAGTACCGAATATCTTTTCTATTTTATATTATACATGAAATTATGATGTTTTTGAAGTGAAAACTTCTTTAGCATCATAGTGATTTGAAAGTCGATGAAACGAAAACGGGACAGTATAAAGAGACAGACACATAAATTCGAAAATGAGATAGGAAAAATTGTACAGGGGGAGGAGGAGAAGAGAGGGAGTTAAGGGGAAGGGAAGGGGAGGGATAGGGAGGGACAGGTAGAGGGAATTTAATGGTCTCTGATTTGTTAAACCTACCAAAACTATAAAGGTTAAAAGTAACAACAAAGTACATGAATAACTGATTATTAGGCGATAAGAAGTTCGCCAAGACAGCTAGTGTTAAATATTTTAATGATGCCAAAGAAGTATAACTTCTCACGCGCGTACATCATATTCAAATATTTCCTGTCTCATATCTTCGGTAAGTTGCGCGCAACACAGGGTTTTGCTGCGTAAACATGACGGTGATTTACATTTAGGTCCTAATTTTGTTTTTGGTTTTGGGTCATTTTGTACGTACTTATTATCATTTTTTTTAAACCCTATGTACTCCTTTCCTAACATCCTATTCTGTTTGCTTTTATTTTTTTTTCTTCAAAGATTACAGTGCCAAGAAGTGCCAGATATAATACGACTCGATAAGACCTGGGCAAGGGGTTGGTGACGGTTGCGTTGTTGATCTGCACGTGTTGAAGTTTAACCATACCGGAATAATGAATTATAAAGCAAATTTTCAAGCTGATTTTTTCTCCTTACCTCCAAGGCCCAAAAATATTACTTCGCCTTTATCCAGCATTCCTCTTCTTTATTCGTCCAGACTACCAATCCAGGAAACAAAATATGAACACTTACAACAAATAAAAAGTGTAATTCCCCGTGATTGTCATGCATTTTATGATAATTTGCCTTTTAAGAAGACATAATATTGTACTACTTTTATAATGTCTTTTTTGTTGATTAAGTACAATTATTGTGAGTCATTTTATTTAAAATAGTGATTGATCTCATTACTCTAAGTCAATTTGCTAACTACTAAGATTTTAAGATACTAATTTTATTGCCTATTTCTACTTTTTTAGTTAATTATGATAATACTGACACTGTTTTATTAATTTTTAAATAAAAATGGCGCCTTGTTTCCCTGAGTGACTTTGTTGCTTAAAAAAATATTTTTGATGATTATATATTTTATAAGATATTTCTAGATATATATTTCTTACCTACCCTAAAAGTTTGGTCAACTTTTGAACGTAATTATTCTATTACTGCCGAAAAATAAAAGAAAACTAACTAATTGGTTTAGGATTGATTTTTCTTATTAGTTGGTGGAATTCTTTTGTTTTTTCCTAGTTTTTTTCGTATTATTTAATTAAACTGATTATGTATTCTGATTGAAATACTTAACAATACTTAATAAATGTTGGATTGAGATTTTGTCATGATTTTATTTCGTTTATAATTTCGCGTAAGTACTGAAAAACGTGCCAGAATCGTTTGAAACTATACAGCGTAAGTGATAATCTATAGAAACTACTGGGAATATTAACTTTAATATTAATACATTAGCTAAAGGACAATGACATAATACAAAGCCCAAGTTCATTCAAAATTCGACCGATTAGTTTTCCAGAAAATTAGTTTTTTGGCTCTCCTGTAAAATTAAGGAAAGTGTACTTGCGCGGTATTAAACAATGTTATTTACGCGGTATTGGACTATCAACGACGATATATATTTATATTATTCATATTTATATTATTATAATTATAATAAACGAATGCGCATAGCAATAAGCTTGCCGCAGCAGTTACTTCTGCGTCCATCGTCATCGAACGCGAGAACAGTATTGAGAACCTTGCGAGTGTGGACCCAAGGAAGTTCTCGCCGAGATTCTCGCTGAGATTCTTGCGAGATTCTCGGCGAGAATCTCGCGTGAAGTGTAGAGCGCGCATTAGTGACTCCGAGTTGGGGCGTTACTTATCTGCCCACGTTGTTAACAAAACACATCATTAACTTATTATTCCTGTCAGTCAATCAGTACCGTTGAGGTTTATTGACAGAGCTTAATGTATCACAAACTATGCGTAGTACACTTAACGATGCTTATCCAATGTCATGTCATGTGTCACATCATACAAAATGGTTATACCTGCCTAGGACGTTCCGGTAGTTTATAACTAATCGGGTGAAGTTTAATCGGTGCTTAGGTGTGTAATGATTTGTTTACTTTCCTACTCGCCTACGTGGTAGAACGTTTATACATTCGTCTTAATAGGAGTCAAGAACCTTTATCGCTGATCAAGTTTTAGCTGCGCTGTAACGCAAGTTACGAGTCGTTTAAAGTCATCTCTGACGCACGACTGGAGTTTAACGCCCGCGCCATGGTGATGATGATGATGATGATGTTTCACATGATCAGAATAGGATGTACCAAGATAATTATTATAATTTGATGACGTTGTTACTGATCCAACGCCATCTAGATTCTGTATTACGAATTACAAACATAACGCATAACGTAACGGAAATGTTTGATTTTACTCCCCATAAAATCTCATACCGCGGACTTAAATATGAAATCCATAGATAAGAAGTTAAAACTCCAAAAATAAAATAAAATAACGCTAGTAACGCTACTCACTCATAAGTCATAACCCTACAGATCTATAGTTGCACAGATCGTCGGAAAATACGGGATTGTCCTAGAATTTTACGTCTTGCCCCGTTATTTTATTTAGTGCCCATGAATAAGTCTTCTTGTCTTGTCCCTTGGATTTTGCGTCGACAAGGGTGCTGAAATGGCGCCATTTGGAAATTTTATGACGTGCGTTGACAAAAAGGAGCGCTTTAAGGCTAGTGGCGCCCTATAAACAAAAATATTGGATCCGCCAGTAGAATTGTCCTGAAAAATATAATATGATACAGGTGTCTACAACCTACTAAGATCCTTGTATCATGGCGTTGGCGTTGTGGATGTCATGTAGTATGTAGTCCACATACTAAACCTTTCATTAAAATTTCTGCTTCGCTGGGAATCGAATTCAGTACTCTTCAAATGACGGTACGGTATGGTAGCGATTGCACTACATGGATTTCTTATAGGTCCACAGTATCAAACCGCTGGACCGATTTAGATAATCAAGATGTCGTTAGCCCAAGTATTCTTAGATAATGAATTAAAAAAAAAAACAAATATGGTGGCTGTGAGACGCCATTGTTTAAAGTATCAAAAAATAAAAATAAATGGAATAATGCAATATGGGTATAAAATTAAAGAGCTCACCATAAGGATTTTAAAATATCGTGATAGCTTTTTTGATAGCAGGCGGGTTTTTTTTTTTAATTTTTAATTCCTTGATCGAAATCCTTATCCGTCCTCAAAAATTCATAGGTATAAATTGAAAAAGAAAAAAGAGAAAGACCGTCAATTTAAAGATAAAACCACGTAGACAAGATCAAAGTGATTATTAATAAGGATAAGTTCCAGTAATAAGTAAGTTATTAAGTCTACCTACCTTTAAGCAACACCAATATATGTAGGTACAACAAACTCGCAGATTATTCCTTTTTTACATGAAATAAGAAATAAATATACCTCTGAGAAATTTCATGAAGTAGATTCATTCGGACGTTCGGCGAGTTAGATTATTTGTGAATTGCAGAATGAACCACAGATTGCGTGACCAATAGGTAGATACAAGAATACCAGAAGAATCTGACCAGAAGAATAGTTTTAATTAACATCAAAACGAAAATTAAGATGACCATGAGCGTGGCAATGTATAAACGGGTGGTCACGCTTGTCACGAATCACGGTAAGTTAGGTAGGTTCTTGGAAGCGAGTTCAACTATTATTAGTGTAGGATCAAACATCCAAACTAAACGAACTCGTCTTCAATCAACGGAGATGTCAGCAGGGGAGCAGGGGCACAAATTGTCTCCCTATTTTGTGGTAGGGGTATCTACCTAGATTACCTACCTAACATACCTATTACTTGTACTAAACTTTAGGGCAAGGATAAAAGGACGCGTTGACCAAACGCACGTATTTTACGCTTCATATTTTGGTTCCATATCAAGTGAAAACTGGTATCAATTGCTATCCTCATTCTAGACCTATACACATGTACTAACAGCGGAAATTACAAAAAAAACTAATTTTGGAAACAAATTCGTCAGTTTTTGCGTTTAAAGCGTCTGACAATTCCTCTGGTCCATGAAAAGTGTCTTACGCTTTATGATACTAGTTTAGAATAATATTCTACAAAATATGTATAAAAATCAGCCATGTAAATTTAAGTAAAGTTACTCTTATTTTTAGTTACCTTTCTCACCTGGTACCTGCCCAGTTGTCACAGGGCAAGCTTCACAAACACGCAAAGTATTCAAATACACTAGACGCTACTGAGTAGTGAAGGTTTCATCCATGTGAAAATAAGTCATGTCTGATCGCTCTGGGCTCTTGGTCTATAAGGAGTAAACTCCAATCGGGCGTCGGAGCTGGCACACACAATTTTTTAAATTATCAGATCGTATTTCGTAGCTCTAATCACCTGGCGATCGGGCGCATTTGACAGAATCAAAAAGCAAGTCAGAAAAACTTAACGTCCAGATAGTTTGCAACCCCAGTAGGCTTTAAAATTTTGCACGGCTTAATTTCAAAGCAGACTATAAAGCACCACATTGTATCTAGTAAATGTTTTCATGTACAACCAGTAATAATATTCTGGACAAATGAACAAACGATAACAAAAGTTATAATTAAATTCCGAGTTGGTAACTACATATTACATACCGATAAACAGAAAGGGAAACAGCGCGCTGCGCTGGCGGAAATATGCATACAATAATTATTCTCATGTAAGGGGCCATCCATAAATTACGTCACACGTTAGGGGGGAGGGGGGGGGGGGGGTCGATGAAGTGTGACATTGTGTGACAAGGGGTGAGAGGGGGTCCTAAATTTTGTCACGTCACATTTCAAAATCGAATAATTGGTATGTATAGGTAAATATTAAAAACAATTAATGGAAATAAAACTTATTTCGGAACTGCTGTTTTAATTTAATAATTTCTAGGTGTAAAATTTCATAATAATTTTATTATGTGACGTCACACTAGGGGGGGAAGGTCTCACAAATGTGACGAGCTGTGACAAGGGGGAGGGAGGGGTCAAAAAGTCATGAAATTAGTGTGACGTAATTTATGGATGGCCCCTAATCACGGCACCACTGAAACCGAAAAATACTAAAATTATGAGAACCTAGATAGAGAATTGGAGATAGGTCGCAAAATTATTATTAGAGTTTATAATGGGCAGTCCTAAAATCATGTTAGAAATGGAGAGAGGGACAACAAAATATTTTAAATTAGAATGCATGAAACACTTTGGAAATGTTATCTTGTTTAATTTAAATGTCGATTGTAATTGATAGATCGCCTGGAGTCCTGCCGGCCGGAGTACTTGAGTACTTCGTTTTCGATCACAGTACTGCAATAAATTTATCTTACAAAGTTGAAATTTGATTTGATTACTGAGCTTCACTTGGTTCGGTTTCAAGAGTAAGGCTGCAGTTTCGACGCTATTTTTTTCTAAATTTAATAATAACATGCGAAGTCGGATTTCAGGATTTTCGGACTTCCATTGGTCCATTACAAATTTTCAAGCACTGATGATTTACTTAGCAAACAAACCCTGACAAGGTCTCAACTCTCAAAGTATCCGGTTTACGTTCCTTTCCTATACTCTCTGACTAGTAGACCAACATCACTACAAGGTTACTATGTAACCTAATAGACTACTGGCCCATGCACAAAAATCATGGGTCATATGAACCACCAGGTGACGTATATAGGACGATATAAGAGCATAAAATAATAAGATTCAGCACTATGCCGTCACTTGTAAGCTGTCCAACTGAGTGCTGGTGAGAATTCAAAAGTGCAAGTAGGGTGAGTAAATTTTGGTCATTTGATTCTGTACGGCATTTTTAACCATCGATAGGGCCATGAAAAATAATAAGAAAGCGCGCAGTGCCGTACAAAAAAGGTGGTCCAAAAAGTCGGTAAATGTTTTTGATTTGGTGACAATTTCGAGGGTAAATTTGGTCATTTGATTCTGTACGGCATCAGTTTCATACTGTTGCAATACAGCTTCTAATCCATTATTCCGCAACGCCGTACAAAAAATCGTGCACAAGGGGAAGAAATCGAGGGTTGCAATCCGCTCTTTTTCAGTGGTCCGGGGGGTCATTTGAAAAAGTACGGCTTCGGTTCCAATTTTTAATAGTACTTTTGAGTCCTAGAAAATGTATTGGAACCGAAGCCGTACTTTTTCACCCGGACCACTGAAAAAGAGGGGGTTGCAACCCTCGATTTCTTCCCCTTGTGCACGATTTTTTGTACGGCGTTGCGGAATAATGGATTAGAAGCTGTATTGCAACAGTATGAAACTGATGCCGTACAGAATCAAATGACCAAATTTACCCTCGAAATTGTCACCAAATCAAAAACATTTACCGACTTTGTGGACCACCTTTTTTGTACGGCACTGCGCGCTTTCTTATTATTTTTCATGGCCCTATCGATGGTTAAAAATGCCGTACAGAATCAAATGACCCAAATTTACTCACCCTACTTGCACTTTTGAATTCTCACCAGCACTCAGTTGGACAGCTTACAAGTGACGGCATAGTGCTGAATCTTATTATTTTATGCTCTTATATGTATCGTCCTATATACGTCACCTGGTGGTTCATATGACCCATGATTTTTGTGCATGGGCCAGTAGTCTATAATACTCGAATTAGATATTTAATAAAGTGATCAGAATGCCAGTCTCGATTTCTATCGTAGAATGAGTTTTATCAAGTTGACAAGTTCTATTTCGGTAATTCCCCGCGCTATTCCAGTAGAAGAAAAAAAACAAATCAAAAATCCGTGATCATAGATCAAACATGAATCTTTTCGGCGGGTAGGTAGTGTAACTCTATTCTTCTGACTCGTGTGGCGTGATGGTTACTCCCCCGTGTCAAGGGTCCTGGGTTCGAATCCCAGCGAGGTGGAAATTTTAATAATGAGTTTGATTTTATATTCTCGTTCTTGGCGTTTGTATCTTTGTAATAGTGTGAGGCTATGAGTGTCTGCAGCGTTATATGTTTATTCCCACTTGCAATCAAATACCAGGACAGGAGCCGTCCGTCATCAGGGAAAGTTATGCGAAGTTCCGTAAAGGCCGATCCGCGAGGGTTCAGTGGCCAGCCACCTAATATCTGGTTCACGAGCTCCACTACTGCGTAATTTGCTCAAAGATATCTGACTCCATGCAAGTCAATTAGCAGTAAATGTTTTTACTTTGTAAGTCAGTATGTAATTTGAGATAGAATTATACACCTATTTTAAGTGTCACTACATAATTTTGTAAAGGAGAACACGTGGACTTTGTATGACAGACGGCAGTGTACATCAGACACCGCACAGAACAAAGCCACGTCATCAACACTTGATGACGTTGAAGTGTTATAACTGCGCATTATCACTCTCATCACACACTTGACGTGTGTATCACTACACTTTGTTACCCCACTACAAACTAATAGGGAGAGTAATAAAATTGTGAATGCACATAGGTATATTGGCAGTTTGGCTTCTGCTGATATATGTGCGTTAACCATAATGAAATATTTTCTATTTATAATTATACTTATTCGACAAATTGAATGAGGTCTCGTTGTAGGACTGCCAACTGTCCGTATTTTTCCTAGTTTATGTGGCTTTGCGTCCAGACGGAGTTTACAAAGGATGACGGTAAATTCCAGACACTTTTTGAGGCCAGGGGAGGCGGATTCAATTACTCTAAAGCACTCTAGGCAAGACAGCTCAACGCACCAAAGTTTCATAGACTTACTAAGCTACATGTTAAACGTGGCGCCCTCTAAAAGAAGCTCATCAACAGTCCTACTTACTTACTTATAATAATTTTTTTGTAGATTAAATTCGTTCGATAAATTGCAAACGATAACTGAACTTCGCAAAATCTTTACTCCGTACTGCACATGCGACAAACATACTATTTTAAATTCGAATCACATGCACAAACTAGTTTTTTAACCGACTTCCTATAGCAGAAATATTCCCCTCACGTTTCATCATGTCTATTTTACTTCACCCAGTATAAAAGTCACGAGTAGCATCGTAATTTGCATCGAAACATTATCAAATTAATCGTATGTATGTATGTAGATTTACAAAGGTGGACAAACTACCTTGATATTAAGTAGCAGACTAGCGGATCATTGCTGGACATAATTTTACCTCGTTTAGATATTGAGCTCAGTCAACCACACTGCTCTAGCTAGAGCAATGAAAACCTCGAGTGACATATTAGACTACCTCCTCTACTCTAGCTAATTACGCATACACTTAAGCCTATATTTTAGTCGAAATATAGACCATAATATTAGTTGTTATTCAGTAAGCATAGAAAATTCTATCGGTGAAAAATTAATCAAGTTTCTTTTCCTCTGTAACAAAGGACCTTTCCGAAATTGTAGTAGAATAAAAAAACGTCCATAGGTGCATTGAAAAAAAAAAAGAGTATCACTCCGGGAGTGCCAACAGAAGTGAAAACTTAATATAAAATAATATATACATACATACAAAACACATAACTATATATCATCGTATGTGTAAGAAATCAGCTTTTTGAGGGAATCGATAAAAAAACGATAAAATTTTGTTTACCAAGCACATATGTGATTTTGAATTTGGTGAATAAATTACGATAGAAACGTCGTACACACATCGTCGTTTTTGAATTCGATAGTGCTTCAAAATGTAGAACCATTTGACGTAAAAAAGTGATTTTGCCAAAAGTGGCACATAACACATAAGAGGTATTAAAGTCGCAACGACAATATATAATATATATTTATCTATGTACCTACGTACATCTCACAAATTCTCAACGCGCCTAAAGAAGTTTTCACTTCAAAAACCTACATGAATAAATGTTTTGACTTGATTTGACTTTTGACTCAAGTAGGTAGTTTTTTGGCTATTCATTATAAACAAAAATACAATTATTTCCTATTTAAACATTAAATTTAAAACCAATACAATACAAGCTATAAAATATTGCATATTTTTTTTGTATAGATATCTAAATAAATGTATGTTTTTAAAAATACATAATTATAATAATTTTTAATGGCGGCCCGGCCGGCGGGCGTTCGGGCGCGGCGCGGCACAGGCGCATTCGGTGCGACTCGCCGACATCACGACACGTGACGTCATCGGCTGTAAAACACCCGGCTAGGTTTCTACTAACATTTAGGTTCTAGGTTCTTCAGTGTTATCAACTCGAGTGAATGAGTATTTATATGTAAACTTTTGGAAGACACCCATCTAGAGATTTCAGATGGTCGGAAAATCCGGGACTGTCCCGGAATTTTGCCTGTTGTCCCATTGTGACATTAGTGTCACATTAGACTTTGTATCCCAGATTCCGCGTCGACAAAAAGGCTTTGAAATGAAAGGGGCGCCAACAGTAGCGACACAAGGGGCAGCTGGCGAGCAATTTTTACCATAGCGCCACGTTATAAAAATTTTAACGCACGTTGACACAAGAGGCGCCCCCAAACAAAAATCCTGGATCCGCCAGTAGAATTATCCCGCAATTGATAAGCCTGTATCTGGCAACCCTATACCCATCACTAGAAGTGTCATAAATACAAATTAATATAGAAATTTTAAAGTTAGATGTTAAGTTTATTTCGGTTTACGATATAATTATGTAGCGTTATCTGCTACCCACGATATTTACGTAGGAAGTTATAGGTTACATTTACATGTCATATAACACGATCCGAACTTGTCGATCTTTGTAACACTTAAGAAATAAAATTACTGAAACATTTTAGGGAACGTTCAATAATGTTATCTCGGCACTTAAAATAATATTATACGGAATATTTCCACTTTCAAGTACCTACTCGGTGAACAACTCGTGTATATCACCAACATAACTACCTACAGTACACATATAATAGTTCGAGTTATCGACCATCATTGTGTAGGTACAGTACGGCCGCTGTATCTTGGCGCGTCTGAACATAGGCTTTGCGAACTTTAGCGCATGTAAGACAGAGATGGCAACACGAACATGCTAACGTATGACTGAGACACAATACACCGCGTATCGAGTATTGGCGAATTATGTTACTGCGCAGCCTTCTGCGCGAAGTTCAGACGCGCCAAGATACAGCGGCCGAAGTATACAGTGTTTAACCAGATGATAAGTTTACGCACAGATTTGATTGAGCCTTCGTTGAGTGAACATTAAAATTAAGGTGAGTGACTTGTGATCTATATATACTAGCAAAAAAGCGGTGCTTTAGGAGGGCTCGCGAAGTTTACGGCCAGTTAACGTGCGTTTTCGTGGCATTTTGATGACCTCTTGTCAGTCGCGCGACCGTAAGTCGGTTTGGACCTTCGCGTACGAATGACACATATGATGTTATTTGGTACCACTTTGCAGAAAAGCTACCTGAATTTTGAATAGGGGGTATGATGAAGGGGTGCGGGGGGATGCAAGAAACCTCCCCCACAATTTTTTTCTTGCAGGAGACACAGTTTTTCAATTTTTTTTCCATACATAGCATTGACGTAAATACGTTCAGCCAAGGACTCAATAAATCGATTACAACTCTTTTAATCGATTTACCTCCGTCAAAAATGTCGACAGGACTCCGTTTCGCGGGGTCCCTTTTTTCTCGTAAATAAAAATAGGAAAATTACATTATAATTATGCACTTTTAGAGAGAATTTAGGGATTTTTGCTTCACAAACAGGCTTCCAAACGTCTCCGGCGCTGCGGGAAGTGCAGCCCCTCCGCCCTTGCGTAACAAGCTGCAGGCACTCCATGCTCGCCTACGCAGCTTCGGCTCACATGGTGCCTGCAGTTTGTTACAGCTGGCGGGGGCTGCTCTCCCTCCGCGCCTCCGAGATTTACGTTCACTCTAGGGGTAGGGCAGGGGTGCGGGAGGAGGAAGGGGAGGAGCAGGGGTGAGGGAGGGGAGGGGATGGGCAGAGGAGAAGCGGGAAGGAAAGAGAATCACTTGGCTGTGCGGACGCACAGAGCTGTATACAGCCCTCTTATTGGTCCATTTGATGCGGCTAACTTCACTCTAGTCATTTGACATAAGCAAAAGAGAAAGATAATAATAATAATAATAAACCGTTTATTGCCACACAATCATAAAAAAAATGTACATGGGGGGTAAAAAACATAAAAAGAAAAAAATACAAAAATGAAATAATAAAACTTAATACTAAACAGCTGTGGTGTGGGCAAGGGAAGTGGCTCAGCTTCTGCTAACCCGAGACCTTGGTCCCGCGTAGCACTGTTTTTTAGCCACCACCCGATCCCCGAGGTGTTATGTGGGAGGTATGATAACAATACAATTAATCGATCCTTTCTTTCTATTTTGATAGAAGTCAAACCAACACTATGCGTTCGGTAAAGTAGCTCGGCAGCTACTTTATCGATTTCGACAAACGCACAGCGAAGGACTTCAATCAAGTGTTGTTTACGAAATGGTTTGAATCACCCTATGCATCCGTGAGCACTGTGAGACCCCATAGTATTGTTCTTGAATACGGGGGATACGCCCGTATTCAAGAACAGCACTGTGAGGTCTCACAGTGTTTGCGAGTGCATAGTGGCATTAAAACCAGTTCATAAACAATACTTGAGTGAAACCCATCGTTATGCGTTTGTCAAAATCGATAAAGTGCCTGACGAGCTATTTTACCGAACGCATAGTGTTGGTTTGACTTCTATCAAAATAGAAAGAAAGGATCGATTGTTTGTACTGCTATCTTTGTCTTTTACCTTTGTCAAATGACTAGAGTGAAGTTTGCCACATAAATGGACCAATTACAGGGCTGTATACAGCTCTATGCGTTCGCCAATCAAGTAATACTTAAGTGTCGACTATGAAATAGAAATAGCGCCAGAGCAAGCAGGCTTTGTTAAGGGAAAAGGTACCAGAGAGCAAATTCTAATAGTACGCCAAATAATCGAGAAAGCCCGCGAGTTCAACAAGCCAACTTACATATGCTTCGTTGATTTCGCGAAAGCCTTCGATTCCGTTAAATGGCCCAAAATTTGGAATACTCTTTTAGAAATGGGCACCCCAACACACCTCGTTCACCTCCTTAAACGGCTCTATGAAGACGGAACAGCTTCTGTAAGAGCAGACGATAACTATTCAAGCAAGTTCGTCAAGGGTGCATAATATCACCGCTTCTGTTCAACATCTACACAGAGCTTATAGTGAGAATCACCCTTGAAGATTGAACAGATGGAGTTTCAATTGGTGGCTTGAAAATATCCAATTTACGCTATGCGGATGATACCACCTTATTCGCATCCAATGACCGTCATTTGGAACAACTGTTGCAGAGATTAGAGTGCACTAGTCTGGAATTCGGACTTAAAATCAATCGCCACAAGACCAAGATTACGATTGTGGGCAGGATCAATAATAACTTACCCGAAATCACCCAAATTGCGAATTGCCAAGTGGTGCAATCATACATATATCTAGGGGCACTTATCTCAAACAATGGCGGATGCATGGATGAGATAAAGCGACGCATGGCAATTACGAGGTCTGCTATGGATAAGATGAAGAGAGTATGGGGAAACCGTAATATTACAAAAACCACCAAAACCCGCCTAATGATGGCGCTGATATTCCCCATATTTCTCTATGCGGCAGAAACGTGGACCCTGCGAGAGAGTGAGAGGCGGAAGATAGACGCTCTAGAAAGGTGGTGCTGGAGAAGAATGTTGCGAGTTTCCTGGACTTCTTTTCGCACAAATATATCTATTCTCAAGGAGATAGGAGTAAAACAGCGTCTGTCTTCCACAATACGAGCTCGCATTCTGTCGTTCTTTGGACATGTTTCGCGGCGTGTACATAGTTCCATTGAAAAGCTTGTGGTGCAAGGTAAAGTTGAGGGCACAAGACCTCGTGGCAGATCACCGATGCGCTGGACAGACCAGATCAAATCTGCTGTGAACGCCCCCGTCCACGAATGCACACGAAGAGCAGCGATTCGTGAAGAATGGCGGAGAGTTGTGAGGCGTGCCACAAATACCGAATGACCACGACCACTCTGCCAAGAGTGTAGCGACTTAGAAGAAGATGAAATAGAAGACTTGCCATAAGGAACGCACTGAGAAATGCCTTACTTCGCATAGTTCTTTACTTTACAAGTATTGTTCTTGAATACGGGGGTTAGAATGTTATTGTTGTTGTCTCATTTGAAATACTTACTTCCCTTATCACTGCCAATATCAATTGGCAGCAGTGACAGTGACGCTTTGATTTGAATTGTCAAGAACTTTACGTCGGTCGGCCATCTGAAATGTCCTACCGTTTGACACAGATTTGATTGAGCCTTCGTTGAGTGAACATTAAAATTAAGGTGAGTGACTTGTGATTGTTAATAAAATTATCGTTGCCTTTTGAATGTGTATTTATAGCTGATGTAAATAAATACGTTTAAATTGTTAAATGATGGTTTGTAATTCGCACCATTTCCCTGAGTCCGTAACTTTGATACATAATGCATTATCCGTTCAGCGTTTTGGAAGATATAAGGTAATAAAGAATATTACACGCATACAAACATACAAGTACGCGCGAAAAACATAACCCTTCCTTGGCAGCCGAGTAAAAATACACTGTGGCAAATATAATATCGACCAAGAACCGGCTGAATCGATCACTGTTCTGGAGTTTGAATCCACTTGAACAGTGTAAACTGTTCACGTGACTTGCATCTGACTGCGCTGCAGGGATAGCATAGGATGGGCAAAGTTTTCCTACTCAGGCCAATAGTCACAAAATTAATCTATCCGAGCCAGATTTCCACTGGAGTAATTTGACGGCCAAGTTTCTGTAAATTGTATGTGGGACCAGGGACCAAAGAAATTATCTTTCAGCGCTCATTTGGCGCCCGTTCGCCAAATTTTAAACTCGATGCCCCTGGATGGTCGCAGACCGGATTGCTGCGGATTGTATTTAACCTCTAATTTGCAAAGTATAAGTGGCATATTAGAAACTAATCATCAGTTGCTTCGAATCTTTACCGAACATCGATGACATTGCGCACCTAAGATTATGTTCTTAAAGGTGTTTAATATATTATATGTACCAATCCGTATTTGTCCAGCGTGGTTAACTGTGGCCATAACGTTTAATTTTAATAATACATGTATTAGTGACATGGAACGCCTCATTTGAATGAGACCTGAGTGCCCTTTGTGTGAATTTATTGACCTGAAAATGACAATGAACGCACTCCACAGTCTACACCCGTTTTGGATTTCAGATCCTTCTTTTAAGTTTTGAGTGAGAAACCTTAACTTGCTTTCCGTGAATCAACTTTGGTTTCCATCTAACTACTCTTCCTTTTGAGAGAACTGTATAAGAATGGAATTTTAACAGTCATGTGGTCTTTTGTGATTTTTATTAATTACCAGTAGAACAGATACAACATCCTGCAATAACTTAATCCTTACTATAAATAAACCGAACACGTGGTATCAATATCAATCAGGTGTCCCGCGATGGAGCCTAATAAAACAAGTGTTAAATTAAAATGATCTTATCAATACAAGTTCGCTTATCTAAGTAATAAAAATGTAGGTAAGTACCGTAAAATCTATCGATTTGAAGTACCTATCAAAATATTGCACCGCGGTTTTGTAGATGACAAAAGTTATCATTACATGGTAACATGTGTAATATCGTTAATCTTAAAATGTTAACCTGATAACGGATAACGGATAAATGCAAACGCATTATAGACCGTTTGCGGTATATCTATAATCTCAATTCTCACATGAAGCACGAACTTATTGCGCCGACCCCAAATTGGATAATGGGCGACAGAATAATAATAATAATGATATTAAACCTGCGGCACAAAAATATTCTGTAACAAATGTTATCAATTAAATAAAAAAAAAAAACGCTTCACACTCATAGCCCCACACTAGGATTCCCTGTGTCGTGGGTGCCATGGACAACACACTAGACAAGGACATTCACACCCAGACCAAGAACAGAAATTCAAACTCATCATTCAAATTTCCGCCTCGCTGGGAATCGAACCCAGGACCCTTGGTGCGATCCGGCATGGTAACCATTGCGCCACAGGGGTCGTCAATTGTTACCACATGTTGACTATTTCCACAAGTTGAAAACGTTAGTGAACAACAAATAACTTTATGTTACCAGATTTTTTTGCATACATTTGGAAAGACTACTCTAAAAATAAAATGTGCTTTGTAACTTTTGTACGTATGCACCGTATGAGTTTAATAGTTTATAGATTAACCATACAAAATAAGCATGCGAAAGTCATCGGACATGCTTAAAATCAAGTAATTGCATGTCGGCAACAGACCAAAACTCATAGTCTACAGTTAATAGTATTTTAACCAAAGTCATGAAAATGACTTTGGAAACTTGATTCTGCATCTGCAGAAGTACATATTAATATTGTAATCACTGTTGAGAGAATAGTCAAACGTATTCTTAAAACACGAATATGATAATCTAACGATAAAGAATTCTGAAGAGCTTATTATTGAGTATAATCTAAATTTTACTAACAAAAAATAACCGACTTCAAAGTCTCAAAAACCAATTTTCAGATCTCGTTCAAATTTATGTGGGACCACATGACAAGCACCTGCTTTCGATTAAAAAAACAATCATCAAAATCGGTTCGCCCAGTCCAAAGTTCTGAGGTAACAAACATAAAAAAAATACAGTCGAATTGAGAACCTCCTCCTTTTTTTGAAGTCGGTTAAAAACCTAATAAATATACTATTATTTCTTCTACGGCAAAACATAAAATAAATGTATATTTTATTTATGTCAGGTGCAGGTTTCCCAAGGCAACAATCAAACAAGGAATGGGACAGTTTAACTTGAGGAACAACTCCAAATTCATCTGAAAAGTGTTATTTTTGTACAGTGAATAGAAAATCATGATGAAAGCAAAAACAATGCATATATGAAAAACGTAATATATTTGAACCTCTCTTTTTTAATTAAACACAAACATGACAATGACATAACTTATACCATCACACGTTCTCTTAATTAAGACCAACAGACAAATTTATAATTAGATAATTATTTCAACCTCGCAACGAAACATAACACCGAACTGATACCATATCTAAAAATTTAAAATTTGCGTATACAAAGATACCCGTTAAAAACTTTTAATATAATTTAAATCACAGATGAATTGTATAAACACGATTGTAACACAAATAACATCCTATGGAATAAGGAATTAAACATTTTATATACTTAGTAATAACATTACTTAAGGTAACATATTTAGAAATGTCAAATTATTAAACTATGGTAAACCTTATGCTAGAGCTTTCAAGAGCCTTCACGAACATATGATTCGAGGCTGTAAATAATTTATATTAATGTACAGATACATTATTTATAAATAATCTTGATTATGATTATTTATAAATATCCGCAAATGTCCGCAAACGACCTTATGAAGCAGTTTAACAGTAAAGCTTAGTTATTAAGGGTGACAAATCGGTTGCGCTGTATAGAAAAATAGTATTCATTTCAATCCATTTTGGTTAAGTATATATTATTTAACAAAAATACCGTATTGATGGCTGAATTCAAATGAAAAGGAAATAAACCACAAACTTGGAAATATCTTCCGAAATCAAAAGGGCCGTTAGTGGCGCCCAACTAAGGTTGCTAACCTAATTTATGGCTGACGTCGTTGTAGATAGACCAGTGGACCCCAATTTAGTTATCTTGGCCTAAAAACTTGCCAGAAATTAATCAGACACGGAATTAATTAACTGTTTGACGCCATGTAAATATACAACATACAAAATATATAATCTGGGGCCAAGAAGAGACAAATAAACATTAATTACTTAACAAATATTCAGCCATCATTTTTATGTAAGTATTCAGTTAAGGTCAGTATCATTTGATGGACCTATGAAGGTTGACATGCTTCATTGGTCCTGACAAGGCTCACTACCAACAATGGTGAAGGTAAGATATCAAAAAAACATAAACTTGTACTTATGTACGCGCGTGAGTAGTTATACTTCTTTGAAATAAAAAATATTTTTTTCAAAAAAAGCCATTTCAAAAAATCAATTAAAAAAAAAACAATATTCAAAATAAAAATTATTAACAACATTAAAAAACTATTAAAAAAAACACAATATTCAAAAAAACAATATTAAAAAAATATATATAATAATAATCATTTTTTTTGTGACATGTGTCATGTGACGTTTTTCTTCACCTTTTGTGTCACCGTCACCGTGTCACAAACCTTAAAATTTCACTCTCATCATTTTTCCATTTATTTCATAACGCGCCTAAAGAAGTATAACTTCAAAAATCATTCTGAAATCGATACAAGCGTTTCCGTTGCCACCCTTTATTCTTCCTCGATATATTCCAATACATCATCCTCTTCACATTATATTATACCTCCTACTTGAAAATCAGTCAAATAGCTTTACAAAATATGTTCTATACTTATATATCTCTCATTTGCACACATCACACATTATTGGCACAACGAAACCTAATATCACAAATCGATCGTTAATAACGATCATTATTATATTCATTATCTTTATTACTGAAGGCATCACAATGCTTTGCAATTTTATTTTATGGATGGATCGTCGTACTAAGTATTACAAGGTAAAAATATTTTTACTATGCAGTTGATAGAGGCGAAATTACGTGGGTGGTTTATAGCCGAATTAGTTGCGAGATGTTAAATAGATACTTAATTAATTTCTAAATTGAATTTAGTAACGGCTGACAGTTAGTGAATAATGAATTAATTTCAAGTGCTACAAAAAATATTGTAAGTTTCTTGGCTTAACTGTCGATGAAGTTTCAGGTTAAATGGTAATATCACAATTGTATGATAATGTAGAAGCTTAAACTTTGTATTATGTTTGAACAAAAAGAAGGTCAATATTATATTGAAGGTCAAGACACCCAAATAGACTGCAGAATAAAAAACAAGTTTCGCCAACACAATGCTGCTGCGATATAATATTCTTATTAGAAACATTAGAGAATGGACTTGTTTGAAACTGCTTTGCAGTGGCCAACCTAGTAAATGCGCTAACCCTAATCAGCCATGCTTTATTTTATATTAAATATACATGCTTTTAAGATCAAAAGTTTCTTTAACCCTGCTGAATAAGTCAGAAAACTCGTCGACGTGAAACATGAAATCTCAAGTTTCTCTCAACTTTAACCCCAAACTCATTTTGGATTTAAAACCCAATTCCATGATGCCCCTTTCGAAATTGTAACAATATGAAATATTTCGCCAATATTCGCTATAACTCAACCGTCTGCGCCATTTGTGACAAACGTCCGAATGCTATCGACCAAGAATTCGGATGTCGCTACTGTTATCACTAGACATACATAACCGCTGTAATGTACCGTTTTTAGGAAACTCCATGTTTTATCACAGAACACAGCCAATGATAGTAAATGAATGTAGCTGTGAGGATTCACAATTCTCCACAGCCCAGTCGCGAAGAAAAATCTCCCCGATCTGAACATACTCTCCCTCCTCAACACGTCATATTCGAGGGAGTTCTCGAGTAGCTCCTGGTAAATGTCTATATACCTATTCCACGCTAACGAAGATAGCACCATTTGGCCAGAGAACAGTCCTATCACTTGAACTATTCGCTGGAAAGTCACTTTTGTTTTGTAAGATATACCGGTTTCAGCGGTATGGTCCTTCTCGATGTCTTCTGTAGAATTTATTTCCTTTAAGGGATGATAGGGCAGCGAGCTCGAAGATGTGCCCTTGTAGCCTCTTCTCGGTGGGTTGTTCTTCAGGTACAGGAGAATCCCGACCATCATGGCCACGACGCCAATCAAGTCGCAGATGCCGTCGACCCAGTATCCCAGTGTACCGACTTCCGATCTCTCCCCCTTAATGTGCTTCCTCTCTCTCGCCACGTGCCCATCTAAGTCATCTAAAAACATTCGTATTTGGAATAAAATTATCGCAACGCGGCGTGCGGCTAGATTCTGACATGTGAGGAGCTTGGCGCCTACGAAAGCTACTATGACGTGCGAGAAAGATATCATATTAGGCGTTAGGAAGAGCGCTTTCTCGGATATACCGAGTCCAATGTCTGTTATGGCACATAGTGGTCCGTAGATGTAGTGGTTGATGTGATCTACCATTAAAGCCTTCACGGTAGGATGGCACAGGGGATTTATGCTGCAAGGGATCCAGATTCCCTGCTCGTAGCTGGGGCGACTGCTCACCGTTTTACGTGTCGATGACTCGAGAGTGACGTTGTCGTAAGTGTCGAATATGTCGATCTTGTAGTTTTGTATCCGAAGAAATAGGAAGGTGTCCATGTAGATGCAATACACGACAATGGTGAACAGGAGGAAGGTGAGGACCTTGCTCGCCTGAGAAGCCGGCCACATCATGTTTGGTGCGCGGTACGTTGGGGCGTGCGGTGCACATGTGTCAGCCTCCAATGTTTATCCGAGTCAGGGACAGATTTACACGCGCATTAAAACACTACTAGTGATTCTAATCACGTTTGAACAAAGAGATTCACCTCGATGCGTATTTTTCTCTAGCATCCCGCTACTCCAGTTTTATTTGGCGGCGTGTGGGTTACGAAATCTTACAAAACTGCTTCTACTTTTAAATCTGGTTGAGGTAAACAGCGTCCTTCATTTCTGATGCCGACTAACGGTTCAGACGCAATAATTCTTCAGTGATACACTGAACTAATTTTGAATAAGGCAGACGATTTGTACTACGTAAAGCTTCGAACCACTCACTTTTCAAATAAAAACGCGTTACATTTTCACAGAAACCGCTCACATTTCACACATGTTTTCCCATAAACATCGGCGGTTAGTGTCGGCCGCGCGAACACTTGTAAAACTGCAGTTCGTCGGTTAAATCGATGGGCGTCGGATTCAGATTAAATTACGTGTCGACGGAATATTGAAACAAACATTGTCATTGCACTCGTAAAACAATAGTAGTGGTATCGCGTATTTTTATAAACACGGAATGTTGGACGACGGCAGGCGGCGGAGGTGCTGGGGCGAGGGGCGACGCAACCGCAGGATGCGTGCGCACCGCAGCCGCTTCGCAGACGGTATGGCGTGACGTGACGTGACTCCGTCCGACGCGACGTCTCCGATAAACTCCCAACTTTCGAGTTTTTGTGGAGAACACGTAGAACGGGTCAACTCGAGTCTCGACTCCCGATAGACTGGCTAGGGACGTGCGCACGATTTTGTACATCGATGTTTTAAGTTTAACGATCAATTTTAATTTGTTAAGTACAATCTTTGATGTTGTTATTCGGGGGTCTTTGGAAGACTACGTCAGTTATAACATGACGGTAATTTACATAGAAAAATATAATAGGATAATTAATTAATTAGGTAGGTAGAATAATTAGGTAGGTAGCCAGGAATACATATTTTTGTTTGAGCCGAATCGTAAATTTGTAATAGGTTTTTCGAGCAAATGACACGTACCTACCTACATAATCTTGGCACTGCATTTTATCAACATTTTATCAAAAAATAATTTAAATTAGGGTAAATAAATTATTATTAATAGTAAACAGAAATTGGTTTAGGCCTTAAATGATTATTACACTTCTCATTTTTAAATAACAAATTACGATAAAAAGACTAATATTGTTTAAGTACCAATTAGTTTGGTAGGACTCGTCTAAACAAATGTACTATAGATACCTACGTAGTACTGTGAGGACTACAAATGAGTAGGTATAGCATGACAATAAGTATCGGATGCAGAACCAAACACAGAACCGTACGCCCGCAGGCCGTAACTATACAGCGATAAGAGACAACCCTACTGTGTACTATAATGACGCAATGTTTATACATTTTTATAGGGTGATACGGTGTAGACTTCACTGCCGAAATCAGGCGATGGACTATTGTAATAAGAGGTCGTCTTATGTTAAGGTTGATGACCCCGTAAGTCAGTTGGTTGCCGGCGCGAATAATCCCGCATTCGATTCCCGACCTGAGTAGATATTTGGGTAGGTTGTAGTAGGTAATCTAAAGTTTTAATCGTCATTGCTTGTGATGTGTTCATTGTGTAGTGTAGCTATGCTCTCACCCACGACATAGCAATCCTAGCACACGACCGTGCAACGAGTAATAACAATCCTACAAAATCCGTTTAATTCATTATCGCGGTAGATACCTATTATGGGCCGTGTAAAATAACAATGCGATAGTCATTAAAATTATCTGTAAACAATAATTATATCCATAACTCAAGGATAAGGATAATTACTTACTAATTACCATATTTATCCCATAGGAATATTGTTGTCGTTGTTGAAACTTTTGATAAGGTAAAATTTCTATTTAAAAAATTTTTAGGCATCTTCGCTCACAGGCCAGAGGTCTATTTATCCCATAAATAAACAACATAAAAGTGAGAGGTATTAGGTAATTCAAATAAAATCCTATTATAGGACTGAATTAATTGTAATAAGCGTCATAATAGGGAGGTACATTCGCCGAAGATTGTACATTTTAAAAGTATTTTTGTATCTCTCAAATTATTCAAATTCAAAAAGTGGGAATCCAATCCAATCCACTGAAAAATATGATGTTGAAATGAAACGAAAGGTTAACGAGGGTACCTTGAAGCTACGGATAAAATTGTTTACACATAATACAATTCAATTTAATTCAAAAATAATTTATTTCAAATAGGCCACTTTGTGGCACTTTTGACACGTCATAATCAGTACAATAAAATTAATAAAATACAATAAAATCAGTACAATAAAATATTAATATCTTAATATAGTGTCATGCTGTTTGTCCGCGATGGACTCCTAAACTACTTAATGGATTTTAGTCACATTTGCACACCATGTGCAGTTTGATCTAACTTGAAAGATAGGAACGCTTAAATCTCAAAATAATAAAAAAAAACTTTTGACAGAACGAAGTCTGTCCGGGCAGCTAGTACTATTATAAATTATATAGGCTTAATTACCTAAAGCTAAACACAACAAACAAATATGGAATATAAATACAACTTATTCCCACCTTTCTTATTGTTTATCGTTTATCAATGATATAATACTTTCTAGGTAGACTTGCAGGCTGAAGCAATCAGAGATCTCAGGTTTGATTCTCAGCCCAAGAAGACATTTATCTGACACTCAAACATATTTGTTCTCAGATTGTGTTTAACTGCATAAATCCTATTTATCATCCATACTGTTTGCAAGACAAGGATTCCTAGTGCAGGGCTGAGTAGGTACATATGTATATGTGTACATTATTTATTTCGCTTGCTGTAAAGCTACCTTACACTTAAAAGACAAATAAATTAAAACTTACCTGTGGCACCTGTGTAGACTTCCCGCACCCAGTTTCACCGATCAGCACGAGAGTCTGATACTTTTCCAGGAGATACAATATATGATTCCTGTACTGAAACACGGGTAGCCTCTGCCTCTGTACTTGGAGAGGCAGGTGATGGTACCGGTTGTACACGAAGCTGGTCTTGGAGTCACTGTCCACTTGCAGAGCAGAGTCTATATTGGGGTTTGTCAATGGTTCTATTACTCCATCTTTGTTTTTGAACGGATAAAGGCTGTCATCACCTGAAACAGAATATTTTGTTGTAAATATGTTTATGCTGGTATTACTGACAATGACTAAATATATTTTATGTTACAGGATCCTGCGATAAATGGTTACAATAGATAATTGTAATCGCTATTCCGAAGAGTCAAAGGAGGTCCCTCTAACTATACTCCATGCGATTTGCAGCCGAAACAAATGTAAACAAACGATTAAAATCGTTTTCTAGTATCTTCACCAACTGACTTGAATTTGTACCTACACCAAATACGTTTTATTTAGACAAACTACTCACTAAAACAAAATAGCACATTATGTTAAAAGTTTCAAATCGCTTCTTGGAAATAAGATTGTCATTGCAAAGTGTTTGAATGATGACAGTGTTATTTAATTTTGTTTGTTTCCACATTTACTCGGAATTTATAATTGAACCACCAATTGGAAGAAGGGAATAAATCCAAAAAACAAGAATGGAGATAATCAAAAAAAACTTTATAACTTTTTATTTGCAACTTATAGACTCATGTGATATTAATGAATAATGAAGAAAATACAAATTCTGATTTACTTGTTATTAGACCTGGCTGAAATATATAATATTCATTTATATATGTTTATGTAAATGTGTTGGATTTATTCCCTTCTTCCGATTTATCATAAATTATATACAAAATAATTTGAAATAATAGACAAAATAATGACAAAAACTATTTATTTATTAAAAAAAATGTAAAGACACTCTATTATTCGTCTATTTCCTCACTTTCGGATCTCGTCGTTGGCCAGGTAAGAATAATATTGTAAAAATCTTTGAATTCATCAGGTATATATTGTATTTTTTTTTTATATCGTTCATTTTTTTTTTCATTTATGGGTATTTTAGTAGCATATGCATGAGATTCTGGTAGCGCTACGTCTAAAGAATGTAAAAATGTAGAAAAGTGATTTTTCAAAAAGTGGCGTTTATTCCCTTCTTTCAATTGGTGGTTCAATTGTTATCGATTAATATGTATTTATTTGAGAATTCACAAATACCTTAATGAGTAGTTTGTCTAAATAAAACGCATTTAGTGTACAAATTCATGTCAGTTGGTAAAAAATCCTATAAAACGATTTTAATGGTTTGTTTAACTTTGTTTACATTTGTTTCGGCTGCAAATCGCATGAAGTACTTACAGATATACTTAGCAGTATTTTATTGATTTCTTCACTATTCTGAAGCTACATAATAGTGCTATTAATATAGGGCGCCGCACAATAACATTATATTTCGAGTTTATGAGTAGCCAAATCTTTATACATACAATGTTCTTACCACTTAAATAGCATAATTGAACCACCAATTGGAAGAAGGGAATAAACGCCACTTTTTGAAAAATCACTTTTCTACATTTTTACATTCTTTAGACGTAGCGCTACCAGAATCTCATGCATATGCTACTAAAATACCCATAAATGAAAAAAAAATGAACGATATAAAAAAAAAAAATACAATATATACCTGATGAATTCAAAGATTTTTACAATATTATTCTTACCTGGCCAACGACGAGATCCGAAAGTGAGGAAATAGACGAATAATAGAGTTTCTTTACATTTTTTTAATAAATAAATAGTTTTTGTCATTATTTTGTCTATTATTTCAAATTATTTTGTATATAATATATGATAAATCGGAAGAAGGGAATAAATCCAACACATTTACATAAACATATATAAATGAATATTATATATTTAGGCCAGGTCTAATAACAAGTAAATCAGAATTTGTATTTTCTTCATTATTCATTAATATCACATGAGTCTATAAGTTGCAAGTAAAAAGTTATAAAGTTTTTTTTGATTATCTCCATTCTTGTTTTTTGGATTTATTCCCTTCTTCCAATTGGTGGTTCAATTATACTTAAATACTTACCCGGCTTTACAAAGATCGGTCTTCGACCATACATTTTTGCTTTTCTCTCAAGATTATTACACACACACCTTACTTTTTACATTAATATAGTTCTTGTTTACGTTTTCAAATCAGTGTAAATCAAATCTGTTATAAAATAAAACTAAATAAAAACAAAACACAGCTGTCAAAACCTCGCAGCTGTTTTACTTTTATGCCTATGAGTATGGTTATTTCACAGACTAATTACGTAGGTAGAGTACAGACTATAGACACTATAGTGCGAATAACTCGACAATAGGGGGGCTAGACCACTTTGATAACTCAAATGCACAAATGTTGCCAGGATTGCTGTCGACATTATAAAAACATTGCTAATGATATTTTGCGTGACTTTGAAAATCAAATATAAATACATTTTTCTTTTAATAAAATGTGACTGTAGTATATATACCTCATTTTACTAAATGTCTACAGTAGCTAAAAGAAAGAAACATATATGTCATTCGTTACTTATTTTATTCTTTGTCAAATATGTATGATTTTTAAGTTGAATAAAACCAATATTTCCATTGGTTTTGGCTTTCATTATAACAATTTATTCAACTTAATGAATTAATGAATCCAAGCAAAATATGTCGAAGAAAGAATATTCCGTAATATCAATGTCTCAATTATTTCAATGCTTAAAGCCAGAGCGCTTCGATGCCGAACCCGATGTAACGTCTTCGGATACAAGATGGAGTCATTGGCGGTATACCGGCGACCGTATAAAACATAGACGAGTAACTTACGCTTGAAAATGACCCAACGTAAAAATACACCAAAGTAGGCGGAGCCTAAAAATTACACCACACCAGACGAGCTGTCAGTCTCTGTTTGGTCATGTCACACACAGAGTACTTAATCACTACGATGTCACAGAGAAGTAGTAACAAACATTCAACATTTATAGATATTTACCACGAAAATGCCGAAGTATGAAGTGAAATGGTGTATTAATCGTGTAGGTGTTCATCAAAAGAACACTGGAATCACATTTTTCAAATGAATTTGTCCTAAATACGTGGGTTTTTATTTTTTTATTTAAATAATGACAAATATTGACAGCCGCCATGTTTCACTATACATTGCTTGATAGTTGCTTACAAAATATGTTTTAGTTATAATAAAACGCAATGAATATCGTTCTTTTCTGTTCGAACTTAATGGATGGTATATGCGTTATGGAGGCATCATTGTCTGTAAAAATAGTTATTTAAGTTATGTTAAGTTTAGTGTACCTACTTACTTACTACTTACGTAGTTTTACGGAATCAGCTCTTTACTTTATATATATGCAAATGTCCAATTGGTTTGTCCGTACGTAACACTTATAATAATTGTAATAATGCTACATACATTGAATAGTGTAATTGTTTAATTGTGATAAAAAATCATACATTCAAAACTCTGTTCAGCATGGTGTATAATCGTCTGGTTATAGGTTCCCAAAAAAAAACAATAGAATAGAATAGACAAAGGCAGTTCGGTTAGAAGACAGGAATGCAATTGGGATCCTAAACATCAAACAAATCAAATAAACTCTCAATTATGCTCTGTACATTTTGGTAATGATGACTTCTATGAGTCCGAAATCGGAAACCGAGGGATATCTTCAAATTTTATAGGTATCTGTAGTGTTTGTGGTGCGATAGTTTCAATAAAGCTCGAAGATGGTCCCGTAACGATTACACGGAGAAATTAAATAATAACAGAATATTATAGGTAAACAGACTTCAAAACTGAAAACTGAAAAATAATACGTGTATGCAGGCCCTCAAGTATAGACACAAAGAAATGAAAGGCAGCCTGAATTCAAATTATTAAGTGTATAAACAAGCGAATACTTAATTATTTTTTCAGTTTAGAAATCGGTCTACCTATTATATTTTTATATTATTACTAGCTGACCGAGCAAACGTTGTTCTGCCAAAAAAATTTTAGGGGTAAGGGGATGCAAAATAGTTATTGACCGATTCTCCACCCTAGCCGATATGCACGCTAAGATTCACGAAAATCGGTCGAGCCGTTTCGGAGGAGTTCAACTTCAAAAAAGCGTGACACGAGAATTTTATATATTACACCTAATTTTTGTGTAACACTTGGTGACAGACCCGTAGTCCATATATTAGAAACGTCATTAAATATGCATGTTATATTTTAACGGCACCTTACCATTTATTATTTATTTATTTATTTATTTATTACTGCAGACACATCCCCGCGCTATGGCGCACTTTTAATTTAGAAAAGCCTGTCTATGGTTTGTACTCGTAAATCTTTGGTATAAACAATATTATTATTATTTTGTGGTTTTCAATTCGGTTTTTATAATATTTTTATTTGTAAGACCCAACCTTAACCTTGAGGAATTGAAAATAATCATAAATATGTTTTATATTATAAATCTTTAATAAAAAATTCTAAATTCTAAATGATAATTATTTGCTGTTCTTCATTTCGCATAACATCATCCTCCTGTGACGTACCATCCTTTCGTTGTTCGGAGAGCGGGCAAGCGCTATACAAATCCGATCATTACCGATTTTCCCCGACATTTCATTCTAGATGACGACGTTCCGAAAAATTCTCTGTTTTTACTAGAAGTTAGGTTTCTATGTTTTATATGTTCGCAGCGGTATACTTTTACAAATTTTTTATCAGAACAAGTATCTGAAAAACTATCCGATGATACTAAACTGAAAATTTTGATTAACCATTTATCACCAAAAGTTTATACCTTTATTCGAGATTGTCCAAGTTTTGAAAATGCCATGAAATTACTAGACAGCATTTATATCAAACCTAAAAATGAAATATATTCACGACATGTCCTAGCTACGAGGAAACAGAAACCAGGAGAATCAATTGCCGATTACCTCTTAGCTTTAAAACAGTTAGCTTATGATTGCAATTTTACAGATGTGACAGCTGAAATGCATCGTAATGAATATATACGTGATGCATTTATATCCGGAATTTTAAATCAAAAGGTACGTCAAAGACTTTTGGAAAATACTACTCTAACGTTAGATGAAGCACGCAATCAGGCCATAACTCTCGAGACTGCTGAGAATAATTCTGCAGGATATATACATATAAATAACAATAATGGAAATTATATGCAAGCGCATGCAGTAACTGAAACTGATAAAGTTCAATTAAGTAATAGAACTGAAAGCGTAGCCGCCAGCACTTCTAACAATCAGCATAAACGATGTTATTTCTGTGGTAGTAAAACTTTACACCAACGCATTAAGTGTCCTGCATTCCATGCAACTTGTCAGCTATGTTCAAAAAAAGGTCATTACGCCACTGTCTGTAGATCTGGAAAGGTCACGGCAAACGCCGTTGAAACTGATACAAGAGATATTGAATCCAACTGTATATCTGCTGCATTTCCATCTACATTAAATAAAGCTACAGTTCCTGTCCTCATCAATGAATATCAAGCTGATGCATTAATTGACACTGGAAGTTCTGTCAGTTTTATTAATAAAAAACTCGCACAAGAGCTAAATATTAAAACAAGACCTTATAGACAAACTATATCTTTAGCTTCTCTCAGTCACACTTCTTTCGTTGATGGTATTTGTTATGCTACAATGAATATATACAAACATGTTTATCATCGCCAGCCACTTTTAGTCGTGGAAAATTTGTGTGCTGATATTATAATTGGACATGATCTATTACAAAATCATAAAACACTCGAATTCAACTTTGGCGGTTCAAGAGAGACCTTAAAAATTTGTGTAATGGAGGCTTCAGTCCCTCCAGCATCATTATTCACAAATCTTAGTCCAAATATGAAGCCAATTTCTATAAAATCTAGGCGATATACTGATGAAGATGAATTATTTATCAAAGATGAAATATCTTCCTTACTAAAAGATGGTGTGATAGAGCCAAGCAATTCACCATGGCGAGCGCAAGTGCTGATTACTAAGAGCTCAACACACCGAAAACGTCTCGTTATTGATTATTCCCAAACAATTAATAGATTTACGGAACTAGATGCCTACCCGTTGCCTAATATTGAAACTATGGTAAATAATATTGCGAAATATAATTATTTTAGTCAGATTGATTTAAAAAGCGCATATCATCAGGTGCCAATACTAAAGACGGATCGAAAATATACAGCTTTTGAAGCATGTGGTGCTCTCTACCAATTTACTCGCATTCCATTTGGTGTCACAAATGGAGTAGCTGCTTTTCAGAGAACATTACAATTTATAATACAAACAGAAAATCTGAAAGGTACTTTTAGTTATCTCGATGACATTACCGTCTGTGGGAAAAACAAGGAAGATCACGATACTAATTTAAAGAATTTTATGAATGCAGTGCAAAAATATAAACTAACGTTAAACAAAGACAAGTGTAAGTTTAGTTCCAACTGTATAAATGTTTTGGGCTATACTATTCAAAATAATATTATTAAACCTGATAAGGATCGCCTAAAACCCCTATTGGATCTTCCGATACCAACAGATGTATCTTCACTTACGGCCGGTCTCAATAATGTACTAACAGTTATAAAAATGTAGATAAGGCTACCATTAATACGTCATCTGTCATATTTGTCAATTTTTGCGTCTCAATAACCTTCAGTGGATCGAAAATATCTATCGATGACATTGATCTACCGTTCGGAGGGCCAAGTCATACCGTAGGTATGTTGGTCCATACAAAAATAAATACTTGCGTCTCAATAACGCTTTGACAGCTAACTGTCGGTAATAAAAGTTACCAACTATCGGAAATTTTCACATCGCTCGATTTCGACGGATAATTGGTAGATTTCTCATATAGTAAAGAAAATTTATCATAACATATTATTTCAAAACAGATATTAATCAGTGATGAATGATAATGAATTTTGTGAAGCCGGCTTACTTGATTCCGCCTTTTTTATACGGTACCAAGATCGCCGAAATTGTCCTCGTATAAAATATATGACTACATAATATTATTATTATGACTGAATTGTGTGAATCCAATTTTGTTTATAACTACCTAGATTCAGATTAAACAATCCATAATCTAAATTTTACTAACAAAAAATAACCGACTTCAAAATTACTCAAAAACTACTTGTCAGATCTCGTTTTTTATGTGGGACCACATGACAAGCACCAGCTTTCGACTAAAAAAAGAATCATCAAAATCGGTTCGCCCAGTCCAAAGTTCTGAGGTAACAAACATAAAAAAATACAGTCGAATTGAGAATCTCCTCCTTTTTTTGAAGTCGGTTAAAAACGGCAGTGAATGAGAATTGATAACAATTCCTATCTTTAAAGTTTTAGGTAAGTAGGTATTTTAATAAAACAAGAACACTAAGCTTTTTAAGTTAGATTTATTTTGAAATTATAACAAAAACATTTCGCCTTTTCAGAAATAATGGTGTATCCCTGCTACCTCAATAGCTATTGGCTACTATTTTGGCCTTATGAAGAAAGGTACTTCATCTTTTGTGAAGGGTCTGGACATCATCTGAAAATAAACTTCCTTTAGTACATTTGGCAACATTTTTTTGTTTAAAAGCAAAAACCTCTCGCAATGTGAGGGGTATTAGGCCATAGTCTACCACGCTGGCCAAGTGCAGATTGGTAGACTTCAAACACCTTTAAGAACTTTATGGAGAACTCTCCGGTGTGCAGGTTTCCTCGCGATGTTCATTGTTTTCCTTCACCGAAGCTAGTGATACTTAACTTCTAATACGCACATAATATTTGAAAATTAGCGTGCCAGGATTTGAACTCGGGCCCCGGACATGTGGGAATAAACACTTCGTTCGGGAGACCAACGTTCTAACCGCTAGGCTATCACTGCTACAATTACAACAATTTACAATTACTACAATTTTTTGTTTACTAAACATAATAATAAATTTTATTTTATTAACAAATAAAGTCTATACTCACGGTAATTGTTGAGCTATGTGTTTCATTATATAATCCTAGTTTATTCATAAAACTAATTAATATTAAGTACTAAAATTATGAGAAAATACACGTTGTTTATATTTTGAGCAACCAAGCGACATAAACGAATGTCAAATGACAATAACATGTCATCGTCGTCCGGGATACCCATGAGTGATAAACGTCAAATGCTGCGTTTTGTTACTAGTAAAGCATTGTTCCAGGTTACACATAACATTATTTTATTAACTTCATCCGCGAAATTCACAGTACATTTGGAACAAATTATCATTTTAATATTAAAATGAAATAAGTTTATAATCAAAAACACTGAGGTCCTTTTTATGATAAAAAGTATAAAAAAAGTATAAAAGTATAAAAAAAATATTGTTATGCGAAAACGAAATTTTCAGAGGGACTTAAAAACCAGAGGCAGAAATGTCACTGAAATATTATCTACCGATGATCTTACTTTTTTTTGCTTACTTTTGATTTGTGAGACGGCAGTTAGCGGGAGATCAATGTTTACTTTTTATCTCTGATACGTACCAGAGTTCCACTGACAGTATAATATTGAGACCGGCCGTTAGACGCACATTAGGTATGTTTGCGCATTATTCAAAATGGATCCGTAATTTTTCTTATCACATAAAATTCTTAAACGATACGCAATTTCCTCTCAATCAAGATGCAGTACATAGTTTTGAAACTTTAAAGTCCGAAATTGCAAAGGCATCTTTAACAGCTATTGACAATAATGAAATGTTTACAGTAGAAACCGATGCATCAGAACATTCAATAGCTGCAACTCTTTCTCAAAATGAACGACCAGTTGCATTTTTCTCACGAACTAATACAGAAAGAGGTCATTCTTCAATCGAAAAAGAAGCTAGCGCTATTGTGGAAGCCCTTCGCAAATGGAGACATTATCTTCTTGGTAGACATTTTATTTTGATTACTGATCAACAATCTGTAGCCTTTATGTTTAATCAGAAACATTCAAGCAAGATAAAAAATGAAAAAAATTTACGATGGCGATTAGAATTATCTTGCTACAAATTCGACATCATTTATCGACCTGGTCGAGAAAATACAGTAGCAGATGCCTTGTCAAGAGTTTGTGCCAGTATGGGCTCAAATAAACTTTATGATTTGCACGATCAACTATGCCATCCAGGTATCACTAGAATGATTCACTGGATACGGTCAAAGAACCTTCCATATTCTATAGAAGAAGTAAAAGCAATGACGTCTTCATGTAGAACATGCGCGGAACTAAAACCGAGATTTTTAAAGTCTCATAGTCGGCTCATAAAGGCAATTGCACCTTTTGAGAGAATAAATATCGACTTTAAAGGCCCAATACCATCAAATACTCGTAATCGATATATACTCACAATCATAGACGAATACTCGAGATTTCCTTTTGCGTATCCATGTAGTGATTTGTCAGCGGCCACTGTAATAAGATGCCTAAAGGATCTTTTTCATACATTTGGATTTCCGCTCTATGTGCATTCAGATAGAGGATCCTCATTTTTATCGGAAGAATTAAAACAATTTCTTACTTCGCTTGGAATCGCCGCAAGTAGAACAACTTCTTATAACCCCCAGGGAAATGGTCAAGTTGAACGACTTAACGGGACCTTATGGCGAGCAATACAGCTGGGCCTTCGTTCAAAGAATGTGGATGTATCTAATTGGGAGCAAATATTACCAATCGCCTTACATTCGATACGCTCACTCCTATGCACCAGTACAAATACGACCCCACATGAACGATTATTCCGATATCCTCGTCGTTCACCCAATGGTAAATCTTTGCCTACGTGGCTTATGAACTCAGGGCCAGTATTAATAAAAAAAAATGTCAGAACTTGCAAATACGATCCAATTGTGGAAGAAGCACAAGTCCTTCAAGCAAATCCTTCGTATTCACACGTTCGTCTATCTGATGGACGAGAATGTACTATTTCAAATCGGCAATTAGCGCCGCTGCCTGAGGTTGAGCCAAACAATAATGATGATGCTGATGATGGAGATTACCATTCTTCTGTTGAAGAACAAGATGAGCCCGAGTTGCCAGTACAAAGTGAAAATGTACTACGAAAGTCAACTCGTGACAGACGGGCTCCAGCATATTTACGGGACTATGTTGGAGCTTCTAGGATGGGTGATTGTAGTATATATACCTCATTTTACTAAATGTCTACAGTAGCTAAAAGAAAGAAACATATATGTCATTCGTTACTTATTTTATTCTTTGTCAAATATGTATGATTTTTAAGTTGAATAAAACCAATATTTCCATTGGTTTTGGCTTTCATTATAACAGTGACTGATTTTTTTTAGCTAAATACAACTTACCTTCATTAATTTTAGCTGGCATCGAATCATTAAACAGAAAGCATTTTAATGATGCAAATGCAAACACATGCAAACACATTAATAGAACATTATTTTGACAACTTAACTGAAGGTTTTCCATTGAACACCTAAACAAAATATTTTTTCAACGCTCACTTTCTCGGTAAATCAAGCATCGACACTGAAATATCGACATTTACTGAAATAGGTAGTAAGCAAAGATATTTTACCATAGATATGTTATGTCCATACATTACGAGGTTCAGTTTTCGATCCGCGATGACATGTCATAATTGTCAAAGCATAACATAGAGTAGTCAGGCAGAAGGGACACTGAATGAAACGAATAGTTAGTACATATTAGGCATAATATTATTTCATTTAACATTTGAAATTATATTACACAACAAAAAACTTAAAGTAAGTAAAAAATACAACAACTTAAACGAAATTGTGTCCGATTTTGATAAGAAAATAATAAAAAGGGCTACTGTACGCGCTGAAAAGTTTGACCTAAGACTTAAGAGTTAAAAGGCATAATATTTGTATTTATTTTTATTTTGGTTCCTTTCTCCCAATCCTCGTGTAATAAGTGGCATGAAAATAGTTCTAGTTATCCAGGATTTGACAAAGAAGCTTCAGAATATTAAAAAAAATTGCAGGAAAAGAATATTGTGTACACTTATTGCTGATAAAATAGCTCTCCGTCATCAAACCACACGGACATAACATCCATAATTTTAGCCGTATTGGGGTGTGCTTAGAATACTAACCCCAATCCCTCGCGTGGTAGGTGTCGTAAGAAGAGACTTGTGCTCCTCGGAGGAATTATATTATTGACATTTGATTTTAAAAGTAATACCATCACTACCATTATTATTTCTCCGTGAGTTCCGCCTGGATAGCCCACATTCTTGCTTGGGTCAGCCGCTCAAAGACTCGCACCGTGTGCTACGTGGGCGACTCAACGCGAACGCGAAGCGACGCGGCGCGTTAATGTCCATGGGCAATATATAAATAAATATAAAAAAAACATTGATAATATTAGTAAAGGTACAACGTACACTTGTTATTTATTCACAAACACAGTGATACTAAAATTGAAGAAATGGGCTTTTATTTACCGATGCTACTACAGGCACTGCATTTTTTTCAGACGCGAGTATCCTTTCGTTGTACTATACTTATGTTCTTCTTTAAAATGTACAGAACATATCGTACTACTTTTTGTAGGCATCCAGTTGGCTTCACTGCGTCCTTTTTGAACAATGCTTACCCAACGACTACACATAAGCTCATCACTTGGAAATCTAGGAAAATTAAAAATAATGAAAGATAAAAGGATATTTAACCTTTTTATTTTACGAACAACCTAAAACTTGATATCATAATAAAATTAGCTTAGAGTTTAAAAAATTGGGGATATACATATTCATTATAAAATATTTCATTTGGTTCAATTTGCGAAATATCTTAAATTGACTTTTATGCCTAGATTTCACTTCTGCCTTATTAGTCTATGACGAATGGCATGTGCCATATTACATTTAATATTTTAATAAATTTTAAAAGAAATATTATATATTAGTAACAAAATTAAACATAACGTTTTATGTACTTACGTATGGTATGTAACTCCATCATTCTTATTGAATTTGGAGAAATGATTTTTGCAAAATCTCAAAACACAACTCGGCATTTTTGTGACAACTATAGACAGCCTCACTCAAAGGCAGCTATCAACTGTCTACAATGAAATCACTACACTTGACCAGATTCGACTGACTTAATTTCAACGCCCTCTCGGCATATCTACCTCCATATACATATAACATCATTGGTAGTAAGACTATAATTTGCCAAAATGGTCCGTCGACCGACGTGGTCCGTGTAACATAATTTAACCAATTGTACTTGTACACAAATATTGTTAATTTTTACTCAAGCATGTGTCTCTTGACTGTTGACTGTGGTGTACAATAAAGTGTAATAAATAAATAAATAAATAAATAACCAATAAAATCACGCTTCATCGGTTCTTTCATTTGTCATTGGTCAGACTTATAAATGTTGGAGCGCGCGAGTAAAAAGTCAACACCAAGAACGACTACTAAATTATTTTTTTGACGACCCGTATGGCACAATGGTGGTATCATGCCGGATGCTAAGGGCCTGGGTTCGATTCCCAGCGAGGCGGTATGAGTTTGAATTCATGTTCTCGGTCTGGGTGTGTGTGTTCTTGTGTTTGTGTGTTGTCCATGGTACTCACGACACAAGGAATCCTAGTGTGGGGCTATGAGTGTATAGTGCTATTTTTTAATGTTTTTATAAACTTATTTAAATTAATACTTAAAAAACCCGGTAAGTACGTGTCAGGCCATGCGCAATGTAGGGTTCCGAAGTAGTAAGTTTATCGACTATTACCAATGAACTAATATTTCGTTCACTGACTATTACTCATTAACTACTTATGCTAACATAGCCGTGATAGTTTTCCTTGTAAATTTATAATTCCCCAATACAATCTATTTTTGAGAATTTTTTCACTTGACCAACTCCACCCGTTTAGCCAGCAGGTGAGGGGACACTTGACTTTAACCAAAATTAGCACTTTAAAGCCAAATATTTCGCAAATGGACCCCTAATTGCAAAAATGATTAGAACACCCTTATCTTAGAAGACCCATAATATTTTTGGAAGACCTTTTCAACGATACCTCACACTATCGCGTACCCTACGTGACAAATAAAAAAATCATCCTTCCTAGTATTTATATCCTAGTACATACGTATATTAACATTATACTTCAATGACTATACCTACTCGTAGGTACGGTACCTATCTTCCTATTTGCAAAAACCATTAACCTTCCTTGCAGTCGGGTAAAAAGGGAAATAAAACTACATTCATACACGTAGGTACATTATAATATTTAATTTTATAATCTTGTTGTCACTGATAAACTATGTATCTACTCTGGTGCTCCGTTATTTCTCAATTATATATCATGCGAGGATTTTCCGGATTCAAAAGTACATTGCCAAATTTTGCCGGTAAGAAAACTACAGGTAACGGTTTTCTATCACGTTGTGGAAAAGAAGCTACGAATTTTCTTGGATCTTCGTCATGACTATATTGTGGATTGACATTTTGATACAATAATGCGCCGCCATACGGTATTGGAATACCCGAGTCCCATGATGTAGTTCTGGTACTTGTTTTGTCATTTTCTACCAAATTTAAAATTTCATTCGTATTCAAATTAGCATTGAGATTCTGAATTGTTTTCAGATATTCATTCGCATTCTCATCGCTTATGCCCAAAACTTCAGCGTTTATTAAAATCCCGCCATTATTTAAAATAAGTCTAGACACCTCATCACGCTGAATATTTGTTAAATCTGGGGACGCTTCCGCTAAATTAGAAACCGACAAAAGTTCTTGGTGAACTTTCAGTGGATTAGACCTGATGTACGGATTCTTGAGTAAGTCATTAATCTTTGCAATAAAATCTCTATACGGCATTCTAAATTTTACATAATAATCGGAATCGTAATTTATAGATTGTGGTCGCTTTAACTTATACGTTAGTTCAACTATTCCTTCGTTATCGGCTATTGAATTCAATTTAACCAAATTAGTCGCGCTTGCCAAGCGATTCAAATCAAATAATTTATTGCCATAAATATCATGTTTTGTATAATCAAGTAAATTTGTTTGCGGATAAAGATTTATGCCAAAACTGCTGTGAACTTTTGCATCAGCTTGCTTGAAATTATAATTCAAACTGTTCTGCCGATTTAAATTTACGGAAGTTAAGTAGGGATTTTGATTAGTGTTTTCACTAGAATAAAACGCTGGATTTAGTACTAGTTTCATATTTTGATTTTGGTTAGGTTCTACGTATGTTGGATAATTATTTAAATTCTTAGCTTCATGACTTGGGATTAATGTACCTTCGTATTGTATCTGTTCTTTTATGTTCTGATTGTTTTGATTAAACATTGCCACGGAAGTGCTTTTATCATTAACAATTTTATGTAGTTGTTGATTAGGGTAATAATTTGTTGGTACATACCTTTCAATATTCTGTGTTTTTAACATGGGTATAGGGTTATATCCAATATTTGCAATTGTGGGGGTATTAATAATTCTTTTAATATCACTACTATCAATAATATTTAAATGTTTGTTATTCATAGTTGCTACATTTTCTGTTTCCTTACTTTTTGTTTGATAAATACCCGTATTCAAAGAAGCACTGTTGGAAAGAAAATTATTCGTGTTCAAAACAATTGGTTGTTCATAATACTTCAAATAATCATTAGATACACTTGGACTTCCTTGACTCTGTGTTATCAATTTTAAATTGTTTACAGGGCTCTGAACATTGGGAATATGCCACGGGTATTGATTTGCAGAACTTATTTGAACTTTTCTAGGCATTGGTTGATGAAAACTGGGAAAACTATTTAAAAGATTCGAGATATCACTATTTTGTGTATTTGACTGAATTTCTTTATTATAAGCCTCCACATTTTTTCTCTCATTATTTTGAGTTTGAACAATGTCCGAAAAACCATTGGTGGTTAGATATCCATTGCTGTTTAATTCTGATTGGGCTTGTGTGTTTGAATTAAAATAATCATTGGAAATCTTTTGACTCATTACTTGATTATTTGTTTCGACTAAATTGTTTATGGTGCTTCCGGTATCGTAAATATTTAATAAATTTGGATTTGAAGGCGTCTCTTTTGTTTGAGTAGGCATTGTATCTAAACCGAGAATAGAGTGCAGAGTGCGAGATTTATCACTGGGGGCGATATTCAATGGATCTGATTCTGAATTCAATTTGCATTTTCCAGAAAGATTGCAATATTTAAGCACCTGCAGATGTGCATTTTTAACAGTTTGAATTAAAGTTGCTAGTGCTTCTTTACAGCCTAAGTTGTTTATAGCGGGGACATCATATTTAAATATTAAATTTGCTTCTACCTGGTTTCTTTTATTTATATCGTTTAGGGTTTGGGTTGAAGCCCCGTTTCCGAATAAAGTCGCTTTGTCTGTTCTAGCTATTAATTCCTTAAGTTTTAGGCGATTGTCTATGTCACTAACATGGTGGTCTGACTTTTCTAAGTACTCATTAAGGGAATGTAGGATTTGAATTTTTTTGTCTGGTTGTAGAGCGTACGTATTCTCTCCTTGGTTTAGAAGCCGTTTCAATAGAGTCAAAATGTTTTCTAATATTTCAAGTTGCGGACAATTATCTGACGAAGTTTTTGGCCATTCAAATTGGCTATTGATTTTATTATAGGATAGTGGTACCTGAAAAATAATAATTGTTAGACAATGAACATAATACTACAGTAACACATATTTTTTTATTATTTTTGCTTTCTGTTCTTGAGTATAAAATACAATATTTTGTGAAAGGATTGGCTTCAATTTTTGACGTACTGGGGCGGCTTAGAATACTAACCCCAATCGCACGCCGGATGGGTGTCGTAAAAGGCGACTAAATCCGGCCCGCTGATGGTAAGACCTCTTGAGCGATTATATTGGTAATATTGATTTTAATTGTTAATTAATACCATTATTACTATAATTATTTCTTCATGGGATTCGCCTGGATAGCTACCACCCTTGAGCATGAGTTAGCTTTGGCACGACTCGTCGTGTTCCGGCTGGGGGCTTGAGAACCAGTTCTTTCTTTCTTTTTCTTCTCTCTGTCTTGGCCGGCAACGCATCAGTGATGCCTTTGGTGTTGCTGATGTCCATGGGCGACGATAGCCACTTACCATCAGGTGGATCGTCAGCTCGTTTGCCGGCTATTTCCATTTAAAAAAACCACTACTAGTAGTATCACTTTCTGATATTGTTTCGGAGCGCCGAAGTTATTATAATCTTAGTACACCGTATAAACCAAGGATAATCCTTGGTATGAACCCATGTCATTTTATCTATATTTTCTTGTTTACTTACCTCAAAATTTTTACTCTCTAAATTCCCGGTAGAAAAATTTAGGGTAGGCTGAGAATACGGCAAAGGTGCTTTTATTGCTGGTGAATAATTTAGTTGTCCTGTAACATCTTGTCCATGTACAACTCGTAAATCCTCCTGTGTTTAAAATTATTTATTTGTGAAAGATAAAGGAAAAATTTAAAAAATATTTAAAGATACGATGAGGTAACTAACAATTATAGTAGATCTAGCGTAACATCATCGATTCGTAAATTTTTCGTGACATCATTATAAAGAAGTTCTTTCTATCCTTTATTTTCATAAAATAGTCTTATTGGGGTGGCTTAGAATACTAACCCCTTAAAATTATGTACTGCCTTTTTAATTCGGATGTAAACCAACGTTAATATTGTTAAGTTTGTGTGTCAGAATTTTAAGATATCATAATTTTATGTTGTTTTTAGAACATCGTGTTATATTTTAGCTAAACAAATAGCCTCCATTTCGATTTGTCTTTAGTAGACTGAATATTTATTGCAATTTTTTATTAAAATAAAAAAAATTATGTTACTATTTTATTACTTACGACGAATATTATACTTAAAAGTAATATTTGCCACATGTTGTTGTCCGCAAGCGAGGCCGTGAAATAATTGCCTATTCCATTGACAGAGTAGCACCTTGTCGAATTCTCGAGTGTGAAATTAGTAAACGCTAATAGCACTTTACCACTATTTATACTTATTGCAAAACCTTTCAATTAACTGATTATAATCTTATAATATCACCACTGGAACATTAATTTGATGTTTCATCATTCACATAGCTAACATACACATTACTAAGCTGACTAGTTTGCTGGCGGGGTCACCATTAGGGTTCGAAGTATCGGCCCCTGGTATCAATACCGAGTACCTACTCATGCGGTATCGATGGGTAAGATATCGATACCGAAAAAGTATCGGCCCTGAGGTATCGATACTACTCAGTATCGAGTACTCACGAGGATTACATTAGGGCTCAAAAAAAAAGGTCATCGGCAGTTCATGTCATATCATTTTGTTGAGTAATAGAAGCCCGATGACCTTTTTTTTTAGTCCGCGAGCGCTGAACCGATACTAAATATATTGTTAGCAGCCCACAGTAATGTACACGGCCGTCTAAAAACTTGCATTGACACACTGAAAAGTACTCAGTATTATAAAAGTACTCGATACCGACGTTTCATATGAGTACTTGCGAGTGAGTACCAGGTAAGACTATCGAGTACTCAGTATCGAGTATCGCGAACAAAAGTATCGATACCTACTCAGTATCGAAAGTATCGTTCGAACCCTAGTCACCATCTATCGCTTCCACTTATACATAACTAGAACTCTGCCCACGTCTTAAGCCCAATGCATACGTAACGGGTTTTTTCCCCATACGAGACGGGGACGGGGCATAAATATACGTGCGTGCCCCGTTCCCGTCCCGCATGGGATTCCGCTGCGTATGCACTATCGTATAGGTACATTTTCTATGAAACGATGTTTCCAAAACTTCACGTCCCATCCCGTACGGGAAAAAACCCCGACGTATGCATTGGGCATTAGCCCGCGTTTCCCGGTATAATAAGTTTCCTGTGTTATTCCAGATTATGGTCCTGTGCGCTAAATTTGTGAAATCGTCACAATCATCCAAACATACATCTTCAATAACAAACTTTCACATATATTATAAAATTAGTAGGATTCGTTCGTTCGTTCGATTCGTAGTAAAATGATTTAATTAATAAAAGAGCATTGATTATACAACGACTTTATTTAGGTTTTTGCAAAACTTCACATTTTATAATCAAATTTTAATAAGAATACATTGTCATAGATGCTTTATTAATGATCTGTTCTACGATAGCGCGTTGTTTGATTCTGCTGTCTGCTTGATTCTCCGGATTACTTATTCCATGGCTCCTTGACCCCTTGGGGATATTACATTTTCAAAGCCGTTTATACCTTGGGTATTTCCTGTGTCTATCGGCCCAGCTTGATCACCCAAATTTCCTTGATTACCCATATTTAGTGAAATTCCTGGTCCTACTTGAGTTTCTAGGGAGTTAAGATTTTCAACGTTCCCTAGACCTGCAAGACTTCCTAGATTTGCTGCACCTTCCAAATTTCCTAGGTTTCCTACTCCTGATGGGTTTCCTTGGTTCACTACCCCTCCTACGCCATTGACATAACCTTCATTCCATGGCCCTCCTACACTTCCCAAGCCTCCTATACCTGATGGATTTCCTTGGTTTACTAGCCCTCCGACACCATTAACATATCCTTCATTCCATGGCCCTCCTACATTTCCCAATCCTCCTAGAACTGCAAGATTTCCTCCACTTGATGAACTCCAAACTTGTGCGGAATTTCCTGAATTGTCAGGTACCCCCCAGTTTACCAGGTTATCTAGGCTTCCTACATGTTGCACACCCTCTAATTTCACGTTCAAAGCCACTTCCAAGTTTCGCACAATATACTTTTGGGTTTTTATCTTACATTCCTTTTCGAAGTAATAACCAACGAGTGGCACAGATAGCTGTACGGCTCGGTTAATCACCAATTTAACAATTTCTCGAGGTAACCCTTTGTTTATCAGATCTTGTGTTAATCTATGGAGTAATCGTGCCAATTTTAATACCACACTTTGAAGACTTAAGTCGGGTCTCGAACGGATTTCAAGTAAAAAATTATATAGCTCTTGTTCTTTAAATTTTTGTAATATCAGGTCTATTTCCTGTTCCCTTAGAGGTTTGGTGTTATCAGTTTCTCTTAACAGGATCTTTCCTATTTCATATACCACCACACTGAATGGAGCATTCTGAAGATTATTATTCAAAATGAATACTCGGATAATGCTGAACAACGATTTCAAATTTTGTTTTTCTTCGCTAATGCTGTTAGTGTGCGTAACAAGGCTTAGATCTTTAATAATTTCAACTATGCCATAACATTCATTCTGATATGGATTCACTTGATCCCAAGGTTTGTTTCTACCCAAAACCTGTACTAGTTTGGTGTCGCCACCCTTCTTTACGCTTACGTCGTCAAAGAAACGTCTGCTGTTATGCGACAAGTTGTTTTGGATTCCATTGTTACGTAACATTTCGTTTCCAGCATAATTTTTACCAATTAATTTCGCGTATGTATTTAAGTTGTCGTCGGAACCCAATCCGGAACCCACGACCTGAAATTAGAGAAGATAAAAATGAGTTTTAATAATTCTTAAAAAGAAAAATTCTGCGGAATAGTTTTTTTCATGCCAGTCGCTGAATACGTGACGTTGGGATAGCAATAACCTTAATGACTACCTATAATGTGCGAGCACGGTGTACCATGAGCCGGGAGGATTGGCTTGGGCTCAAAGATGGATGGAGCCCCTTGCACACAAAAATCTTTATGGTGCCACGACTGTCACGAGTGCTCAAAAACACATATACTAATGTATATGTCACTCACGAGAATATGTCATGTACCTAAAATGTCTTTCGGCTATCTAGGTACCTACCTTGCTTCCATGTCATCCAACGTGAATTGTCTATCAGCGAAAAGGTATTTCAGATAGTGACCCGATTCAAGTATCCAAGGTGTTGCATACACGTATGCATCATAAAGTATAATTAATACTTACATCAAGATCTTACTACTGAATACTTACCCAAATTTTATAAGCTGGTTATTAGGTAGAAAAAAATATAATAAGTCCTATACCAGAAACCTTTTAATAACCTACTGAAAATTGAAATATATTTTATTTTCTAACACAAAAATTCAGCCCCATTATAAATTAAAAAATTACTTATAGCAACGCAAGTAGTGTTTTACCACCACTGACGTAAACAAACGCCAAAAGAAACTCCTCAGCATATTTCGCCAGGGCTAAAAAAAATTTTATTTGCCCACCCGGCCACCCCTTACCGATCGAGTCCCAGAGTCAGAAGCTATGCCTCCTGCGAAATAATACCTACAGCCAAAAAGTTGCACGTCTTCACAATTAAAGACAAATTATTAAAATATTTGTGTTCATTTATAAAATGGTTTTAGTGATCATTCCTGTTTTTTAAAGGATCCCTATATACATTGAATTATACCTGGGTGTTGAATTTATTGAACCAATATGGCCTCCTTCGGTCTGGTAAAAAAATAGGTGCCAATTGACCACGATTAAGCTTCTCAACGTTATAAGGCCTGAACTGTTGTCCCCACTTTTGAGGAATGGAGTTCCAATCATTGATTACAATTTTTTGATATGGTCTCCTGTACCCAGGCTGGAAAAAAATGTTTGATAAGGTTGAGCAACACTTAGATTTGCAAATGCAATAGGTATTGGAACTCGATAGCGCTACAGCGCTTCAGGTTCACACAAAATAATATTACTAAATCTACATGCACTCATGCAGTCTGGTTAATATTTCAACTTTCATTGATACTGTCACATGATAGAAATGTATTGATTTTATTGTGATCTTATACCTCGCTGGGAGTCAAACCCAAGAGTCCTTTGAATAACAATCCAGCAGCAGCCTTTGAATGACATGTTAACCATTGCTCTACAAGGGCCGTCAAATATCCTAAATGTTAATTCTGACTCTTTGAAGTGGGGTCTCAAATTAACCATTAACAGAACTATACATTAGTGTAAGTACATGGGTCATGGTCAGGGGCGTAGCTACCGCGCGCCGCATCAATTATACGGGGCCCCCAGCGTATAGGGGCCCCCACTAACACTCCCAAAAAAAAAGCTTGCCAGCGGCCTACGACCGCTACAGTTGGCACTCCTTTTATATTTGACAGCTGACGTTGAGGGGACCCCACAACAAATATTGATATGGGGCCTCCTTAGGGCTAGCTACGCCACTGTACATGGTGGTCGAAATGTAATAAATGAACACTCCAAACTTACCCATTGCTGTCCGCTGGACAGACAGACGCACAGAACAATCAGGAGACCCACAGCCTTCATCGTCACTACACAATAAACCTGCAGCCTCGCACCACCTTATATACCTGCTCTTGAACCGGAAAATATCCTACACCATCTAAAATAATAACACATTTTGGCGTGTAATTAAACATTTTATTATAGTATAATTTAACTAGCTATTATCCGCGGCTTCGCCCGCGTGTCCACGGGGAACCAACAATGAGTTGTTTAGCATGACACATACCTGGTGCAAGAATAATAATTAAGTAACTGTTCCAAAATTTAAAAGATACTAAGAGGAACTAACTGTAAAATCTATGACGCTAGGGCTTCAATCTTCCAAAGTTCCGAATATAAATATAAAGTTATATCAATATTAATATACATGTTATATTAATATTTCTAACTATAGATTTATATCAATCCATAGATCCCTTACGAAGTTATAGAAGGACCAACACATTGTTACTTTTAGTATGAAGTGATTCAAATACGTATCTTAATAGATCTTCCCATGTGAGTAAGATATTTTACCGCGGTAATAAGTAGCCTAATATTTTATATTAACTCTCCAGCCTCCTAACTATCTCCACACAAAAAGACATACTATAACATCGTTCGGTTACGACGTGAAAGAGGGACAAACAAACACACTTTCGTTTTTATAATATTAGTATGAAAGTATGGATGCTTTCAAATCGATTATTTGTATAATTTACAGATTACAGAGCAACTGCTCTTATAGTGGACTTGTATCAGTTAAGAATTTTAATGTATAATAGTATTTCATGTCTGAGTAAATACGTTCATGTAGTGAACATTAGTTATACCTACTTTGAACGAAACTCAGCAGAAATGAAGCTTTGTTATAATTATTTACATACATATATCGCTAAAGGTTAAAATTAAAAATAATTTATTTTATTCATGTATCACTGATACACTTATTTTTTTTAATCTACCAGCTTTTCGAAAGGTGTTTTGACATGGAGCAGAAGAAAAGCCGTAAAAAAACTCCTCAGCACATCTTTTTAAAAAATACATAGGTATATTTGCTACAAAAGAAAAGATCACTAACTTGAATGAAACGTAGCAGAAATGCAGAGATCGTCACTTCCATGCGTTTTGTCATTTAAATAAAGAAAGAAAGAAAGAAACATTTATTGCGGTATAGTATCAAATCTTTGCCTACAGGTAGTGATTTTACATGTTTCTTAATCAATTCCAGTGGCAAGTCCGTCAAGGGTAAGTCTGGATCAATACACCGCAATAATTAAATTGCAAGTGCAGTAATTTTTTAAATGTATTTTATGTACCTAGAAAGCGACGTTTTTCCACACATCATTTAAGAACTGTCCAATGTACCCATTACGGAATTTATACTAATGAGGGTGGAAGAATTTTATTTATAATGTCGTTCATTGTAGAAATATGTTTTTGAATTGATAAAAAAATATAAGCTCTGCCAGTGTCATTACAATGGGCCAAATTTTATTAGAGCTCAGAGGGTTATTTTTATTTAGAATTACCGTCACTAATTGTGTGTTAGTAATTTAATTTAATTTATTAAAATATTTTTTTATTAAAATATAATAAAATGGGGTTAAAAACAAAAAATAAAAACATTGCAAAACACTATTTATTTACATAAATTTTATAATTTTCATAAAGGATTGCACATAATATAATTTTTGTTACAAACAAAATTACTTGACCAGAAAAATACATTGTTTAATATAGTTATATGCACAACAAAATAGTAACTGATACGTCACAGGTTATATACATTTACACAACAGTATATCTTGTATACTTGGAAAAACAAACAAAGAACTTTAAGTTTTAAAACAAAATATAAAATATACAAAAAAATTAAATATTAACATTTTTATCATCATAATAATTGACTTCCAATAACACTGACTTTAACTTATAATTAAAATAAATCGAAAATTTTATGAAATCGGTTATATAATAATCGATAATTTATTTGATATTCACGTGACGTCATTCAAATGTGTACGGACAAACATAGACTCACAATCATACATAATATGTTCCATACTGGGAGCAGGTATGTAGGATTTATATGCTCAAAGAACTTTTATACGGACCTTTTTAAACAAACCACACAAACTGATGGTTTCCATTAATACCTTTGATTGCCATCTTGATTAAATCCTCAACGATGAATTTTGCTCATTTTGTATCCGTTTTTAAGGTTCCGAAGTAAAATCGGAACCCTTATGTTTCGTCATGTCCGTCCCTTTTTAGATGAGTGGACAAACTATGTAAACAATCTTGGCATGATTTTTTACTAAAGTTTTTTAGTACTCGTCCCTAAAATATAATCGTTACGGATTAGAAAGAAGTTTTGTCCAAAGATATCAATATACAGTGCGACCAACTTATCTGTGAAATGGCGAAAATTGGAACTAATGCCGCCCCATTCATAAGTTCTTTGTGTTCATTCACTGATATTTACTACGTCTCGAATTGCGTCCTATGTTTGGTCCAATGCGTCCGACAGCGCCCTCCGTCAATTCACAGATAAGTTGGTGGCACTGTATAATACACCATGGCACTAATGAGAACCACCAACCAAGCTGCAAGGTTTAACATACAGCACCAACCACCTTGGTATCAAAGATCTCGATCCAGTATCCGTCGGGGTCCTGGATGAAGGCTAGCCCCTTCATCTTGCCGTCTTCCGGCCTCTTGATGAACTTCACACCTTGCTGCTCGAATCTGGAATTATTTTAAGTATGTAAAATGGCTTTTTACTAAGTGCATTTGAATGTATACATGGTACATATACCGAAACAAAATTTTTCACAATTTTTGTCTGTCTGTCTGTTTGTTCCGGCTAATCTCTGAAATGGCTGGACCGATTTTAACATGACTTTCACTGGCAAATAGCTGATGTAACAAGGAGTAACTTAGGCTACTTTTATTTTTGAAAAAAATATGTAGGCGATACGAAGTTCGCCGGGTCAGCTAGTCTATACAAATAAATAAAATTGGAGTGTCTGTCTGTAATATTAAAATAACCGCTTTTTACTAAGTGCATTTGGATGTATACACGGTACATATACCAAAACAACATTTTTCAAAATTTTTGTCTGTATGTCTGTCTGTTTGTTCTGGCTAATCTCTGAAATGGCTGGTCCGATTTTGACGGGACTTTCACTGGCAGATAGCTGATATAACAAAGAGTAACTTAGGCTACTTTTATTTTAGAAAAAATATGTTTGTTAGGCGATACGAAGTTCGCCGGGTCAACTATCTTATATATAAAATACATATAAAATAACCATCTTCAAAGAACTCTCTGAATAACTTTGAACTCTGAATAAGAACAAAATCGTCATTACGTATATCTTTAATATTTGAGGAAGACCCCTCAAATCCTAATGGGAATCCATTCCATCCATCATCAGAACTGACTCTTGATAAATATGGAAGCAATCTGGTATCACGTGGCATATCTGCTTCTCTGCCGGACATAAACAAAAATTACAGATGCAACAGCTTCAACCATGATAAACAGTGTACCTGGCGCAAGCTGCAGCCACATCAGGGACCAGCAAGCCAATGTGTCCGAAGCCCCGGGGATCCGAGTTGCCATTGTGGTAGCTGGAGTCGTCACTCTCTGTCCCCCAGTTACTGAAATTGTGATAACATATTCTATTTAAAAATAGTAAACAAAAAATAATAGTAAGGTATTTAGTCTATACAAATAAATAAAAATTTGGAGTGTCTGTCTGTAATATTAAAGTAACCGCTTTTTACTAAGTGCATTTCGATGTAGGTATACACGGTACATATACCAAAATAACATTTTTCAAAAATTTTGTCTATATGTCTGTCTGTTTGTTCCAGCTAATCTCTGAAATGCCTGGACCGATTTTGACGGAACTTTCACTGGCAGATAGCGGATGTAACAAGGAGTAACTTAGGCTATTTTTATTTTAGAAAAAAAAAATGTTTGGCGATACAAGGTTCGCTAGGTCAGCTAGTTAAAAATGAGATCTACCGGGTGTTTTTGACGTTGTGCACAAACTTTACCAAATGATTCTATAGCATTTACTAAACATATCTTATACAGGTACAGTACGGCCGCTGTATCTTGGCGCGTCTGAACTTCGCGCAGAACGCTGCGCAGTAACATAATTCGCCAATACTCGATACGCGGTGTATTATGTCTCAGTCATACGTTAGCATGTTCGTGTTGCCATCTCTGTCTTACATGCGCTAAATTTCGTAAAGCCTATGTTCAGACGCGCCAAGATACAGCGGCCGCACTGTACTAGTGCATTATAAAGCTTAGTTTTTAAGTTATTGGTAATTCCATTTAATATGGGTGTACATTGTAAAAGGGTCTTTATTTGTGCTATGTTGCCGCTCAGTACGGTCATAATCATTCAAACTATACTTGTTTCATTTTAAATGTCATGTCATTATTGGCTTGACTTGTCAATAAAGGCCCATTTAGACGGAGAGCTTCTCGTCTCGAAGAAGCCACGATCGAATTAATAAAAAAATCTTTCTTACATTTACACCTCTCGCTATTTGACGACAATTTCCTCGCAATGGAATAAACTCCAATGACAAATTTCGCACTCAAAACGTTTTCAACCGTCTTGTATGATACACGTATGAATTTGAAAAATGTGAGTCGAATACAAGTCGAGATTGTCGTAAGTAATCTTACGTACAATTTGTACCTAAATAGACGTAGGAAATTATCGCCTTGATCGATAAGTTACGAATGTCATATGAGATAATCGTAGATGAGAATTTAGTTTTTTGTTATGTTGATTATTACCAGTGATAGTAGTGTACGATAGATACTAGAAACTCTCCGTCTAAATGGGCCTTAAAGTAAACAAACATCGTAAAACTTTTCGAACTAGTATTATTACCTTTTTGGTTTTGTTAATGTCACTGGTCGCACAGACAGCAAAATCGATGAGAAATAATTGTTAACGTCAACAAAAGTTTACTAATGTCAAAGTTTCATATCAATCATAATGCGACGTTGCCAGCTTGCGTAAAGAGATTACACATTAGGCAATTTACGTCCAAGTATTTAGTTTGTATGAAAATTAAAAATAAAAAAAAATTAAAATTTCAATAATGAATCCATAACGAAAGATGACCAATTTAATGGTCTGAATAACACGCCGAAGTTCGTGCACAAAGTCAGGAACACGGTGTATAAGCTTACCATAAATTATTAGTTCCCAGAATTCAATCCTTATTAGCAACACTATTGATAGGTCTATTAATTTGATCAATATCAACAGGTTTGATTTCTATCGATTTTTCAAAAATCTAATGATGCAGGTTTAATTTTTATCAAAATTGGACCCAAAAGTCCTTTGAGCAATTTTGGTTATTCCTCATAGTTTCAGGTTAAACCATCCATTCCCACTTGAAACATTCACTTGTAAATTACTTTTTTTATTAAGACTCGTCATCTTATTTAGTTAAAATAATTTAAACAAGGCCTTTTTGTACTAATTTATAAAAATAAAGTGAAAATAATTTAAGGATAACTTATCATTTATTGTTAAAACTACACTTACTTAAACTATACTTACTAACTGTTTACAATTGATTATTTTTTTAAACTAATGTTTCATTATAGACTCATCTAAAAACCTGACTATTGACATAATACAAGTGAATGAACTCACTAAGTTAACTCCAATGTAGCCTTCCTAGTCATGGCCCAAACGGCTCTCTGTGCCTCGTTCTGTGGGATCTCAGCAGGGTTCTCATACCCCATGAAGAACAGGGAGAACTTCATCTCCGGGAAGTGCAGCTGCTTCAACAGAGTCATGCCGAGCACCCCGGTGTAGAACGGAATGGACTTTCGGGGGTCCTTGATGCGGTACATCGTTTGTTGGAACATGAAGTCCTGCAATTACATATGAACATAGTAGTAGGTAAGTACATTGTATAATTATCTTGTTAAGTGAATACATAACTTAATTAGCTATATTTTCTTTTTTTTCTTTTCTTTTTACCACTCATCATGTTTTTTTTTGTTTGGCCTAATGGTTAGCTGGTAGAGAATGCACTAGCATTAAGCTCTCCATTTGTCCGTTAATATTTTTATATTGTGGTCAATAAAGGTTGCATAAATAAATAAATAAATAACTTATAGGTAATTAAAAGAATGAATCTTTGATACAATACTACAAATAGAATAGAGGGAAGTATTATCAAGTATGACTCTCGATATGAAGGATAACAAGCTGATAATAAAATTTTGTGGAGATATTTGTGCCGCTATTGCTACGCCGATATCTCGACAACTTGTTATTAAGTGATAAGAATTATCAAATTATTTTTAACCACTTAAAACAGTGGCAAATCACAATTTACTTCACAAAGATTAAGTAAAATCACTAAAGAGTTCTAATGGCAGGCTAATGCTATTGACTAACCAATCTAACTTAGGCCTTAGGGTGACCTAACACCTTAAACGGCGGTCGCTTTAGCCCTCCAACCAAGACCTGCTATTTGCTAGTACCACAATACTTACGCTGGTAGAAGGACATGGCGTCTGGCAGAGAGCCTCGATTTCTTGAGCAGAGATACCTTCGTTAGCTTCTGCCATGGTACTGGAACAATAAACAAATAACTTTTAACTTGATCTAACCTATAAATATTGAAGTGATAACAATACAGCGACTAAATTATATAAATAGCAATTGTACCTATTAGATGGATGACTCGGGTTGTCTTTAAATTTTCGTGGAAATTTTACGATGCTACGATTTACGAAACCCCCACAAAAGTCCTCTAGCTCTCGTAGCGTAGAAGGCCATCAATGCTATCATTTAAATAAAGTGACGTTTCTCACTGACGTCGACATGACGTGTTGTGTCAAACTGAAAGTTAGGATGACAGCACTGAAAACGTAACTTATTTATTTGCACAGATAGTGTTGCTATCTATTGCAGAAAATTAATTGCAGTGAGCGGTAAATGTACTATCGACATTATTTGATCCACTGATGAGAAAGTGAGTGGCGAAAAAAAATTTTCTCTAGGCACGCAATGGAAAACCATTAGTTACGTTGATAAAATAGTTTTTTGGTTCCGTCTGTCTGTCCGTTCGTCTATACGATGCAAAGCGCCAAGACCCTTAGTGCTAGAAAGCTGTATAAAATTTGGCATGGATATACATATTTATTAAAACTCCAGAATGGTAGAATAAAATATTGAAAAACATTTTTTTCAAGGTACCTCCCCTACAGGTGTGAGGATGAATTTTTTGTCACGTACCGTATTGTGTGGGGTAGCGTTGAAAACGTCTTTCAAAAATATTATAAGTCTTTTAAGACCATTTTTAGAATTAGGGGTCCGTTTGCGAAATATTTGGCTTTAAAGTGCTAATTTTGGTTAAAGTCAAGTGTCCCCCCCTCTTCTCAAAAAATATTCTCCAAAATTACACAACAAAATTGGTAATTATGATGAATTTACAAGGAAAACTATCATGCGTATGCAGATAATGAGTAATAGCCGATTAACTTACTACTTTGGAACCCTACATTGCGCGTGGCCTGATACGCACTTGCCCGGTTTTTTGATTATTGTGTTTGTACTCCATAACTTATCAAAATACCTTCCATTCCATATAATGATTCTGTTGGGACTAATGAGTATAGAAAATAAAAAATATTTCTATTGTGTAGGTACCTACATTGTTTTATTAGAAACATCTTCTAGATTCTGCACACACACACCATTTACTACACTAAAAACCTTAGTACACTTAATAACAATAAAGATTTAGCAATAATTTATAATAATACTTTATGAGAATAATACAAAATTTATTTTGGACTTACTTTTGTAAATTGAGCAATATAGGTATTTCATAAGCTTTCATAGTTGTCTGTAGTCACAAATTAGCAGATACAGTCCTCACTACATGCACAGAGTATTTAAACATTGTTTTTTAGTCCTCAGTATTACTAACATTAGTACCATATTTTATGTAATTTATTTTAGTTCCCTCAATCCACGCACTTCTTCAAGTTAAAAGTTGTGAAAGATGAAAAGCTCTATCGAGCTGTTTCATGGAGGTAAATCATTCTTTAGTCCATAAATAAAACTGCTCATATAAATAACTAAGTTCTTCAAGCCATACTACATCATACTCAACAGACGTTGGCTTGCAAATGTAAGCAGAAATTTTTCTTGTACTTGTTAAATTATCTACAAAGATATCACCAGTGACACTTAGAAAGGATCCTTCTTCAAATTTACTTTGTTTTTTTCTTTCTATAGCATCCAACATTCCTGACATAGTGTCTATATTATCATAACCAGATCTTGAAGCATTTGCGAACTCATGAATCAAATGTTTCATCATGTCATTGGATACATAGTTATTGTTTTTGGTAAAATCATAATAAATTTGCACAGTACCAGTGGGATCACTGACTTCCATGTTGGTGTAACGCTCAGTATTATTGTAAACAGCAGTCACAACTCCATGTATCATTATATTTTTAAATTTAAGCCCGAACATCTCGTAAATATACTTATTTTCTTCACTTCGTTTGGCGCGAAAGATGTCCTGTATGTAAATTTTGAATGGATTCTTTTGTAAGGTCTCCATTGGTGATGTAACATCCACTTCATAAAAAAAGTTTTCAATCTGCACTTCAGCAAAATTACCATATATTAATAAAGTTTGTGATAAGTCATGAAATCCAAACTGTAAACCTTTTTTGTATTTCATCAATTTATAAGTCCATGAAGAGAAACTGATCTTCTTCTTCTTTCTTCTGAGCAATGCAAGCAAGCACAGAACGAGAATCGAACCAGGACGACCACACCAGACAGAAGAATTAAAAATTTCAATTCAAAAGCATTTTATTAAATCAAAACAATTTCAAAATTCCAATATTCAAAATAATACCTGACAAATCTGACAATTGACAAATCTGACAATGACAAATCTAAAATGATAATATGACAAATAAGGCATATGTCAATGTCATTATAAATAATAATGACAGATTATCGTCACAGATTATCTATGATCAGTAAAGTTGATTTTAATCATGGATATATTACTCTATCTGGATCATAGACTTTGTAGAGGTACCTGAAGTTCGATAACGTCACAATATCAGAATTCCATTTGACCAATCACAGGCCGGGTCGAAGTTGTCCCTTATAATTTTATTGTAGGGTGCCCACACTTATGTAGAAAGATTATATCCTATTTTGATATGATTCTTCAAAATTTTTTCTGTAGGTAGAGGTAAAAATTTTAATATTAAAATAATAGATTTTTATTAAAATATCTTCAAAATTACCCGATTTAAATAATTGCATTAAGAGTAAATTGAAAATTAAGGTACACAATTACGGTACATCTACATTATAATAATATATGTTAATCATCTTAAATGTTTTTATACCATTTGACGACCAGTGTGGCGCAATGGTTACCATGCCGGATCGCCGCACCGAGGGTCCTGGGTTCGATTCCCAGCGAAGCGGAAATTTGAATGATGAGTTTGAATTTCTGTTCTCGGTCTGGGTGTGAATGTCCTTGTCTAGTGTGTTGTCCATGGCACCCACGACACAGGGAATCCTAGTGTGGGGCTATGAGTGTGAAGCGTTATTTATTTATTTATTTACATTATAAAAAATCGCAATCGGATGATATATCCTGGGACTATAGGTAACATGGACACAATTTGGTTTGCGAAATATTTAGCTTTAAAGTTATAATTTTGGTAGAGTCAAGTTTTCCTCCCCCTGCCGGTAAAACGATTGGAGTCGGAAAAATATTCTCAAAAATAGGTTATTGAATTTACAAAGAAAACTATCACGGCTGTGTTAGCATAAGTAGTTAATGAGTAATAGTCGATAAACTTACTACTTCGGAACCCTACATTGCTCGTGGCCTGTCACGCACTTGCTCGGGTTTTGTTTCTATCTTCTAATCTTCAAATTAAAAAAATGAGAGGTGTCAAGGGACACCCAGATGAAACGAAGTTCCTTGCAGTCAGTACTAGGATAGCAAAAACATGCAGCAAGTGTGCCAAAACAAATCAGGGGTATTAAATTTCTCATCGGCTTTGTTCACCTAGTAGCAAGCTACTAGCAAGCAAAACAAATCTGGGGTATTAAATTTCTCATCGGCTTTGTTCACCTAGTAGCAATTAATTAAAGCGAGTAGGTACTAGGCGACCAGAAGTCTTCGATGTTGCGACATCAGTGACACCGTACATGCCACATTATGTACTATCTTATTCACTCTTCGGTATTTAGCATAAGCACAACAGGGACGACCATATCACGATCATGCACATTAAGCTATTATTGCCATTTCTCTCGTCATGCCAATCAATATGCGGAAGAGCGACAGTGATAGAACAAATCCTTCACTGCCACTCTGACACCTTGTCAGAGCGCTCTGACCCGTGTCAAATCGGGATTTAATCTATCCCTGTCGCTCTTCCGCATATTAATTGGCATGACAAGAGAAATAGCAATAATAACATAATGATCGTAATATAGGTATCCCTGTTGTGCCTATGCTAAATACCGAAGAGTAAATAAGACAACCACATACTATGGTTGTACAGTATCACTGATGTCGCAACATCGAAGACTTCTGGTCGCCTAGTACCTACTCGCTTTAATTAATTGCTACTAGGTGAACAAAGCCGATGAGAAATTTAATACGCCAGATTTGTTTTGGCACACTCGCTTGCATGTTTTTGCTATCCTAGTATCTAATAAGTGTTATAACGACGGCAAAAAGTGTCGTTACAACTTTTTCTCTTAATTTTTTCCGTCTAGTCCCCTTTCGCAACGCGCGATAAGGAACTTCGTTCCAAAAAGACCTGACGACATCCCGGCGCGGCGGCGGTTGCGCTTGAATATGTAACAAATAACAATAATATTAATAACATTCTTTTCATGGTTAACTTTACTACAATACCATTTACAATGTAGGTATTATATCTTACAGCTACATACTCGGACGTAACTAAGACGCTGGAAGTAACGTCCACATCTTAGGAACAAAGGCTAGTGTGAAGTGGCCGAGGTGCCTAAACTTCCCAATTATGCAAACTGCTTGCTGCTACCGGCTTATTTGTCGACTGTGTTCCCGACGGCCGGGCGGCCTCGACGGGATAGTGTTGGGAAAAGTTGGGAACACTCGACTGACATGCGATTAGAGTTTCTAAAATCTTAATTTATATATAAAATTCTCGTGTCACGGTGTTACATAGAAGTTGAACTCCTCCGAAACGGCTCGACCGATTTTCGTGAATCTTTACGTGCATATCGGCTAGAGTTGAGAATCGGACAACATCTATTTTTCATCCCCCTACCCCTAAATTTTTTTGGCAGAACAACGTTTGCCCGGTCAGCTAGTCTAATATATAAAATTCTCGTGTCACGGTGTTAGAAGTTGAACTCCTCTGAAACGGCTCGACCGATTTTTGTAAATCTTTGCGTACGTATCGGCTAGGGTTGAGAATCGGACAACATCTATTTTTCATCCCCCTACCCTTAAAAAATTTTTGGCAGAACAACGTTTGCCCGGTCAGCTAGTATAATATAAAAGTCTCCTCTACGTTATGTATTTCTGATTGTAAAATGATTTTATAGTTCCATTGCTCTAGGGTATGGACTCCAGCCTCTAGCAAACTTTTATACTAAACATAAATTTTATATGATGTAAGCACTGTAAAAATTTTTTGTAAGAGGAAATAAAGCGCTGTTATTATTAGTATTATTATCGATATGAAAGTATCGATACCCCACGTCCGACCGTATCCGATCATAGTGTCGGTACTCGTAGTGTGGGGCGCATCGGAATCGCCTACTTCACTCGCCAGCATCTCAGTCACACCTTGTTTAGTAACAAACGACGTCCTAACTTCGCTTTATATCCCACTAGCTGGCGCCTGCGACTTAATCCGCGGAAATGGAAAATTTGGATGAATTTCCAGAAGATCTTTAATATTTTTAGATTTTAGAAGTCTGGCAGACCAGGTGTCGCAAGGGGACAGAAGACATCCCCCTTGATGGTAGGATGGTATGACGTGCCCCTTGCGTCAGTATTATCGATTATTATTATTAAATCATTAATATTTTAATGGCATTATTAATCTTTCCTATAGGCCTGGCTGGCATTCGTTCTGACTCTTTCTGGTTGATTGTTCTTTCTTTCTTCTCTTTTTTCTTGGCCGACAACTCCACAGTACAGAATAGGAACTAAGTATAATGGCATGTCTATTTTTTAACTTCTAAAAAAAGTGGCCAGGTGCGATGCAGTAACTGGAAACGGATACAGTATTAATCCTTATCAGTTTAAATACTTTAGTTACCTTAAGCATTTCATGCACATTAGGTATACTTACCCTAGTTTATAATAATTAGTAGGATCAGCTCGCAAGTAGTACATTATACAACCAATTTATACAAAATCTTAATTATACACTAAAACCTTGCTGAAGAATCACTCTATTCACTGGAGAAAACCGCATGAATATCGCACCCTCAGTGGAAAAAAAGCATAAGTCGTGTTACTTTCAATTTTAGTTATTAATATGATTTAAAAGAGGGACAAAAGCTGCATATGCTCAGTTTTTAGGGTTCCGTAGCCGAATGGCAAAAAACGGAACCCTTATAGATTCGTCATGTCTGTCTGTCTGTCTGTCTGTCTGTCTGTCTGTCTGTCCGTCCGTATGTCACAGCCACTTTTTTCCGAAACTATATGAGCTATACTGTTGAAACTTGGTAAGTAGATGTATTCTGTGAACCGCATTAAGATTTTCATACAAAAATAGAAAGAAAACAATAAATTTTGGGGGTTCCCCATACTTAGAACTGAAACTCAAAAATGTTTTTCAAATCAAACCCATACGTGTGGTATATCTATGGATAGGTCTTCAAAAATGATACTGAGGTTTCTAATATAATTTTTTTCTAAACTGAATAGTTTGCGCGAGAGACACTTCCAAAGTGGTAAAATGTGTGTCCCCCCCCCTGTAACTTCTAAAATAAGAGAATGATAAAATTAAAAAAAATATATGATGTACATTACCATGCAAACTTCCAACGAAAATTGGTTTGAACGAGATCTAGTAAGTAGTTTTTTTTTAATACGTCATAAATCGTAAACCGCAAAAAACATTGATCAAAGTTACAACGAACTACAAGAACTTTTATATTATGTTACTTGCTGCTACGGAACCCTTCATGGGCGAGTCCGACTCGCACTTGGCCGCTTTTTAGCATTTTTTCAAATTTTTGTCATTAATCTTGGACGGTTTTGTGCAAGAAATCGTAACGTAAATTCGTTTGGACTACTTACTGATATTTCAGCAGTTTTTTTGCTCTCCTGTAAAATTGCAATTTTCATCTTATGCTTTTTTTCCACTGAGGGTGCGATATCCGTTCAGTAGTTCTTGAGTTTATCGCGAACAGGCAGACAGACACGGCGGGGGATTTTGTTTTATAAGTAGTGATGTGAAAGTTGAGGTGTTGTTACGCTTTCACGCAAAAACTGCTGAACGGATAGCACAGAGGCAGACATACGTATCTATCGAGCTATCGTCACTCTGGTTGTAGTTAATCAATCCGTGTGGCACTCAACGACGGCTTACAAAGGACATCAGTATTTGCTGATGCGGTGGCTTGTTCGCAAATAAGGGGCGGGTTTGTCCACCAGTGGGAGGGGAGCTATCATTGCATGTCATAGCATTGTGATGTAGTTACGTCACAAACTGAGATATTGTATTCGTCTTCTCTTTATCGTTCGTAATACAAACTACCTCAGTAACCATTTGTCACTAATCAGTATTCAGTATTCAGTATTTTATTGCAATATTATGTGGTACATTTAGGTCTTACATTTATGGACAATTTGCCTTATACATTAGTGTCACATATAACCCTTAAAGGGTATAGCAATATATAGCGTGAGCGAACCGATTTATTCTATTATTTTATATGCAATAGTACATCGTTATTTTATTGACTCTTGACATAGTTCATTTACATAAAATTTAATTAAATTCCTATATATCAAAATATTCATTTAAATTGTAGAAACATTTTTTAATTAAATATTCTTTGAGAATAGCAGAAAATTCTTTGTCATTCTTAATTGTTCATCCCTATTACTACGGTCAACGGTGTCCCATTTCCTGCATGGCTGGTTGCGCATCAGTGATGCTTTTATTGTCCATTAGTTGTATGGTCTGCTTGCTCAGTCGTCGACCGGCTTCAACCTATTAATTGTCCACTACTGAGCACGGGTCTCTAATCTCCTCTTAAGGAGGCCTAGAGCATACTCCACCACGCTGCTGAGCAGTCAACCCAAGTGTCGGAAGTTTTCATGCAGCCCGAGTGTTTCCGCCATGGCTTAACGGCTGTTACCTTACGATAAAAACAGGGATCGACGGCTTTAAGCGCCCTCCGAAGCACGGAGACGCTCAAAAAATTTTTGCCGCTAGATAGTGGTCATCCAACTACCGACCACGGTCGATCGCTAACGATCGACACAATTTAAGCCTTCGGGTTATGTTATGAGCTTTTTACTTTCCTTTTCGTTTTTTTCGACTATTGGTGTAAAAAATGTAAGACACAGCCAATATAATATTTATCTATTTATTTACTTTTATTGTTAATTAGAACGGTACATACCACTTACACTAATTAACACAATATCATATCATATCATATGATTATCATATCATTTACCACAAATTCATATTATAAACAGTCAAAATAATAAAATAGAACCGTTTTCCCCCCGAAGGGTAGAAAACGGATATTTAGGTTTCAGCCGTAGCTTGAACCACTTGACATTACGCTTCTCGATTCGTTCACGCATCCAGTCGTATTTCCGTCAATATCCGATGCGTTGCCAACCAAGATTGAAGGATATAATAGTGAGTGGAGCCCAGTGGAGAGCCGACCCAAGCCCCTCGGAGCGTTTAGAGTTGTGTTTGTGTTGGCGGCGGCCGCGGCCGCGGGCAGCGGACCGAACCGGCGATTAATTTATTCAACCCTTATTTGGTTACGTAAGCTGTTTAAAGACGGCCTTCGGTCTTTAATTCCGCTATGATCCGCTTGTTTGCGAGCGCCGCCGCGCCGCATCGGCATGCTGCTGTTTGTTCTAGGACTGACGATGTTAGTATCGAACATTTTTGGTATATTAACAAATTAATGTCAAAAATCACTAATTAAAATAAATAACGCTACACATTACACACTTGTAGCACATGAATACTTATAGCACCACACTAGGATTCCCTGTGTTGTAAGTGCTATGGACAATACAGAAATAAAAGAACATACTCATTACATATAGACCAAGAATAGAAATTAAAACTTATCGTATTTCTGTCTCGCTTGGAATCGAACCTAGGACCCTTGGCGGCCTTGGCACGGCCGAGGCGATCGGGCCAACTATGACTGGCCTGGTAACTATTGCGCCACAAGGGTCATCGTAATTAGTACTGATATATTTCAGTTAAGCTCGCTACGAGGCCAAGCCTGCCAAGTTGAGAGCCAATTCTTTCTCCTATCTTGGCCGGCAAATTATATCTGCCGGCAACTCATCGGTGATGCCTGTAATGTTGATGCATATGAGCTGTGGTGGAAATATAATATGGTGTCTAATACGCAGACCCCACTGTGCCCAGGGCCCCGTGGTGGATAGGGGCCCCCTAGTTCCTGCCAAATGACTAAACGATAACCGATATTTATTACCAAAAAACTTTTTTTATTCGAATGAATCGAACCTAAATTACTGACTACAATACCAATTTGCTTATTAGCTCTTGCATAAATCTAGGAGCTTGCTTCTACTTTCTTTGTTTATTCTAACAAATTAGTGTTCGGACAAAATCATAGGGTCCCCATTATCCTAATATGTCCAGGGCCTCCAGTAGGTTAAAGACGGCCTTGCTAATACGTGTCATCTTACTGTAGTAATAAAATTATGTATACCTATGTGATTAATTACAGTAATAAATCAGAGTGTAACCGCTATAGTCTTTTGATTCAGACGTCTCCCAATACATGGGACCCTGTCGGCCAGGCACGACGCTGCCGCGTAACTACTTACTCATAGCTTACTCTTTATAAAATTCACTATAGCATTCGATATGTGGATTCGATAGGTGGACTGACGACCTGAAGAAGACAGTGGGCATCCGCTGGATTCAAAAGGCTCAGGCCCGATCAGAGTGGCGCAAGTTAGGGGAGGCCTATGTCCAGCAGTGGACCTGCAAAGGCTGATGGATGGATGGATGGATGGATGGATTCGATATGGCAGTGCGGACCTCTCTAAACGAAACGTGTGTGATACTAAGTATAATATTGTTCCTGTTGCTGGAATCCCTCAACGGAAAGGAAACTCACGCCCCAACTCAGAGTCACTAACGGTTACTTAAATCGCTCCTTAGTACAGAATTTGTATGGTGATTCTTTACTAAGGAGCGATTAAAGTAAGCGTTAGGGCGTTGGAGCGACAGACACTAAAGTGTGGACGACAAGATTACAATAACGGCAAGTTCGACTGGAACTGAGGGCATGCTAACTGTCTTTAGTTCAAGGGCGGATCCAGGGGGGGGGTCATGGGGGTCATGACCCCCCCCCCGGGCTGAGTCCAGGACCTAGGTGGATATGGACCACTAATAAAATTGCATTTAAGCACGTAAATAAAATCTTTATTGTGACAAAAAATATATAAAAACACTTACATAAAAAAAGCACTTTCAGTATTTAATTAATTTAATATAATCTTACTTTGTTTGACGACAAACGTAGTATTCGGGAATGAACGCATCGATAAAGCGTTTCGGGAGAAGACGTAAATTGATTTTGTTGTTTATATATGTATAGGTAGATTTTTTTTAAGTATAGTAC